>JAVUPR010000407.1:3682500-4187841 GCA_036785695.1 Gentiana straminea | reverse complement strand
GTTATCGCTTGGATCTAGAGATTCTATATAAATAAACTAGACTCACTAACTATTAACCCGCTTCGTATCTCTTTTATAGTGGCTACGGGAGTCATCCCCTAAACTAGATCTAGCTCCGGGTAGGCCATCTAGATCACTATGCTACATTATGTGACTTCGCTTTTTAGGCCTCCATCTCATATAACTTGCATGCTTACAAAACTACGGATGCCGATATTAACCGTATTCCTCACCTAGGCAACATTCCTGTTGTTAGGCGTACTTCCTAAGCGATCGCACCAGTCTCCGTCCCATTAACACTAACTTTTTAGGTATCATGTTAATCTACGATTTACGTATAATTAGGCGCGCGCAATTCCCTAATATAACACATATCTAGATCTCGCTGAAAGTCCCGGAAGATCAATTTATGAGCCGACCTAGGAGTATTCTATTGGTATTTCCTAATAATACGCTAATTAAAACAGACGAGCAACGTAGCCGTAGCCATACCTACTAAGATAAGAAATTCTAAATGGACAATCACACCATTAAGACGTGGCTAGACTGACTCGGCGAACAACTAAATCTTAGCGTTTCTCTATATATAACGGATAAAATAGAAATTCATAAAGTAGTTATATAGATATACTAAAAACACGATTATTAATCAAAATAAAATCATACATAGATCACGAGACAAAGGCATGGGCGTGTGGATCCTTATAGACGAGGAATCCCTACAGCTTCACGTCTTAATCCTAGATCTACATCATTTAACTAAGAAATAACAATCTCAACCGATAAATAATAATTGGGGACTTAATTATAAAGAACAGAGAAGAAATAAATACAAGAACTTACATTATTGCAGAACTTGTATAAAAATCACTCTGAGAAAAACTGAGAA
Organism: Gentiana straminea; assembly: GCA_036785695.1. NCBI lineage: Eukaryota > Viridiplantae > Streptophyta > Magnoliopsida > Gentianales > Gentianaceae > Gentiana > Gentiana straminea. Next base: position 4,186,952 of record JAVUPR010000407.1, on the reverse strand, counting down.
CTTTATTATGAATTGTGTAAAGTGTCTAAGGTGTGTTTTTGCTAATGAGCTAGCACAAATATATATAAGAGTAAAAATTCGCATAGGATAAGCCTGAACCAATCTGAAATAGGTTTCCTAAATCCAAATGAAGTCTAAAAACACGTTAGGATAATTCCAAACTAATCCGGATGGACAGGGGGACTCGCCCCCAGCGAGCTGGCTCCTTGCTGCCAGCGAGTCCTCCAAAATTGGATGGGCTTGCTGGCTCTTGTATTCCGTACTCCTCTTTTCGTGCTGCTTCGATATTTATCCTCAATTTAATCCGATTCCACTTCGAATTGTCTTGATATTTATCTTCTTCTTTGGAAGAAAATCTCCAATTTATCTTTATCTACAAAATAAACATTTATTGCACAGTAAATTGTATTTAAATGATAAAAAACGGATAAATACCAATTTACATTCTATAAATCACGTAACATTAAATAATCAACATACACATGTGATTTAACATAAAATATATATTGTTAGGCTCAATTTAAGGATAATGTTGATGACTTTTACGGGTATATTTCGACCGTCATCAGTCGGCTCGAGAGGTGAGAGAGTGCGTACTCCGGTCAACGGAGCACCTCGTACTCAAAGAGTCTTGCTAGGGGAGCACTCAAGAGAAATTGCGAGTATGCATCACAAGATGGATAGGGTTATAGACTTTCTAGGAGTTCCTCATGTGACCCACCACCTAGGACTGCCCCACGTCACGGTGCTTCCTCTTCCACCGCTACTGCCTCAAGTACTGCACCACCTCCCGATTTTGAGCCTAGAGATGTCTAGGAGGATTATTATGACGAGGATTAGCTTTCTTTCTTTTTATTGTTGTTATTTTCCATTTTCTTATTTTTATTTTATCCCCAATCTAGTCATGTAGCGGATTTTTATTAATATAATGATTTTGTCGGCTTAAACTGTTTGGAGTTGTTTATTTTCTCTTTAACTGCCGAGATATTATTATACAGTTTCTTGTCACCACCATTCTTCTTGGTTTGTTTGAGAAACTTGGCGCAGATTTTGTCAAGACTTGATTACCAACGTGTAACGCCCCGCTCCCGGATACCGAGCCCTTATCCGGAAGAGAAACGCTCGGCGCGTATAGCATTAAATAAATCTAATATTATACGCAAGCCTCTACGTCGTCGTATCAAATAAAAGCAAACGGAAGCTAAAAAGACTCGGGTAAAACATAAATGCTACTAAGAATAGAAATTAACCATACTAAAGATGGATAGTTAAATTACAACGACGATAAACCCGAAGACTTATACAATACGAGGTCTTAAAAGTAGAAATACAATAAGTCTAAGAAAATAAATACAACTAGTCTAGTACAACATTTACAAAGAAAAGGAACTAGAAACTTCGTCAAGACTTCAAAGCCTTCAAAAGTCGTCATCTACCTGATCAACCTGTTCGTCTTCTCACCCCACAATGCATACAAAAGAAAATGCAAAGGAGGTAAGTACAAAGTACTTAGTAAAAGTGAGAAGCTAATGAATAACTAAGTTGTACAACAAAGGGTTATTATTATGATTATTAAATTTTCTTTATGAGACCGACTCAATCTAGGGTTCACTTCATGCCCATCGACATGTCATGACTATACGTTTATAACTTTGCTTATCTTGGTTACGTCATTACTCAAGGACACTGTGTATGTCGTTCATCTGCCTGAAGATATACTTGCTAACTAACGGTGATTAGCACCGATTAGCTCCGGGGTCTCCCCGGTATGCGTATACGTCCGATGAATTTCCTCCACTACCCTTCAGCCGTTTAAGGCCAGTAGCGTTGTTCACCTTTTATGAACGTATCACATCGCCGATATGAAAGAGTGCCTAACCGAGAATAAATGACGTTTTAGCTATTATCTACACATATGTATTTATTATTGTGAATTAACTAGCCACCTAAGTGTTATCAAGTAAGCTCCCTCACATACACTACTCTCTTTCCTATACCACTAGACATGGACAAGGCCTAGCAAATACATAGACATTGATGAATGCTAATTCATCAAAGCACAAGCCTTTTCATGCTCTTCCGACGGATCCGAACTTCAACTCCCTTTAAGAGTACATTCGGTGTTTTAACTGAACGAATCAGAAGTTCAATCAAAGCTTGTTCATATTTAATTAATGTTATTGAATAAAAAAATAGAAATTTAAAACTCGACACAAATATACCAAAACATATCACATCTTATTAATTATAACTTAGCATGAATTCTATCACCAAATAACACCAAGACTCACCAAAACTCAACCTATCGTTATAAAAGTATAATTACTCATTAGGAAGAGCCTATTACCTTAATTTCCAGAAAAACCGAAAGCAAAACGTCAAGCAACTGCAACAACTGTTGATCCTCAACCCCAAAACCTATTTGATCAAGGAGAAACCCTAAAATCCTATTTCTTTGCAGAAAACCGAAACTGAAAAAGTCCATAAACTACAGATTACCTAGATTAACAGCTGCATATCTATTTTTAGAATGATCTATGCTCCAAGACGATCGTTTCGACTACTCATGGCTGAAAAACAGAGTTACGGATTGAAAGATACGAATTTTTCAAGAATCGAACTCTACGAATACCAAAAACTAGGGCTAAACTGAAAACTTACGATATTAAGAGATGTTAGTTTCCAAAGTTGCGTCTCTTCGCGCTGATCATTTTTCTCTCCTGCGGAATCTTGAACAGATGAACGGATTGATCACATGGTTGAAGTTTACGTTCTCCCTTTCCAAAACCTTCCTGCCTGTTGCCAGCGTTGCTCTTCTTCTTTTTTTCTTCTGAATTCTGCCGTGACACATAAAAGGTGATTTTGGGGGATTGTTTTGTTTTTTTATTGCCATTTAATTAAATCTCTTAATTAAATAAATAGGATAAATAATAATTAGGTCGTAGTGGGTATGCCCAATTACTATTTTACCCTTTCTGAAAAGTCGGGATGTTACATTCCTTCCCCCTTAAGAGGAGTTTCGTCCTCGAAACTCGAATTTAACCGGTTGTACTTGAACTCTGTACTTTGCGAAGCGTTTCGTCTCATAACTCTTACAGTCTTCTTCTTCTTCTTCTTCTTCTTCTTCCATCTTCCCAACTCTTCTACTTGTCTTGAGCCAACTTGAGGTTGCGACGATCCCCTTCAATCTTCACGTCGCCTTGATGTATCAACTTTGGTCTCGTATTCTGTTGCCGCTCCACTTCATCCCAGGAACTCACGTTCTTCTATCTCTATCCTCATGAAAGATCATCAACAGTACTTTTCCAAGTCTTGTACATCTTGGTCGCTCCGAGATGAACTGCAATTGCCATCTCGAGGTTTTCATTCTTCATTGTCCTTCACAATCTTCCGCATTCGGAACCCAAAGCTGATTCCGATGCCGACGGTTGCTATCTTCATCTTGTAACCGGAGACAACTGGGTCTTTGTCTTGTTTCTTCACGAACTCATCAACTGCCTCGAATCTTGAAATCATCGGTTCAACACTCTTTGCTTGCTCCCCGCTGCCCCCTATACCCGTAAAACTGAATCTTCCCAGCCGAAACCACACTTCTGGCACACTTGACTTCTTTCGATCCCAACTTCCATCATGGCACCACAAGCTTGATGAAGAACTGCAAGGATCCCATCTGAAGGACTTCTGAGACTCCCTGTGGGTGGGGAACATGCATTGTCATACTTTCTCTCTGACGGTCTGATCCAATTCTTATGCCAAAAATAGTTAGCTTGGAGAATAAATAAAATTGAAAAGTGATAAGTTGGGTACCAGGGTGGTATGTCAACTAGGTAAGCCAAGGAACGATACAATGCACTTGAAATAAGAAAGGTTGCTTGGGTTACAAGCAAAACAAGATGATTTCGTGTTGGGGAAAAGTTGAAGGTGGTTCCAAACTGAAGAATGAGACATTGTATCATAATACAAGGGATAGCCACCGAAAGGAAAACAAAAGGACACCTTGCAGATGAATTTTTTTTTTGAGAGAGAGGAATTCTGCAAGATACGGTGGTCTGCAAAGACTTCAGAGGTAACTTGAAAGGATGGTAATAAGCTTTCATATTAGCCTTGAGAAAGTGGCGACGTTAGGTAACATCACACAACAAAAATCAAGGTAAAGGTGCAAGGTCGAGCACCAGAAGGACTAAAAAGATAGAAATAAAAAGAGAGCAAGAATCTCAACATGAAGGAGCCATGGAGACAAAACGAGTACACCAAAAGGTCTCAGAATAAAATAAACACTTGTCAAGAAGTGTCCAAGTTTGCAATAGTCAAAGAGAGGTTATTTTAGGATTTAATAGAAACAGAAATTCCTTCAAGGAATTGTAAGGGAATATCAAAAGTTTGAATAAGTAAGCGGTGAGCAAGATTTTTAAGTGAAGACGAAACGACACTTAAGAATTGCTGGATAAGGTTTGATTTCCAAGAATTAATTAGAAGTTTCAAAGGAATTTTAAACAATTATTGACGATTCAAATCAAAGATTCAAGGTTGCACTACTCGAGAGGAATAGTACACTGCCAAGGAATAAATGCTCAAGGTTAAAATAAAATAGACTTTCAACCGGTGTAACAAAATTGGAATAGAAACGCCAAACAGAGGATGGAAAAATCAAAAGGCATATCTGGCGGTTCATGGCTCTAAATGGTCTGAAAGAGAATTAAAACTGAATGGTACGAGGTACATTAATCTGGATTGAAATTCAATAGAAGTTTTGGAGTTCAAATGTTGGTTGGCTAGATAGGTTCGGAAGGCATCTTGAAAAGGTCTACCTTCTGCTTGAAACTAGTTTAGCATAAATTGCTAGAAGGTTAAACATAAGTAACTGAAAAGGAATACCATGATAGGCTTAAGGAAATGGACTGGCAAAAAGATATGCATACCTTAAAAGAATAGGCACCATTAGGTGAAATAGTTACAACATCGACACTACCCTTAGGAGGGGAGCTGAGAATGAACAGAAATAAAAAAAAAATGTTTTGACATCAGAAGGCTTGGTCAAATTTGAATTTGAAAATAAAGATGGAAGTGCAACAATGTAGAATTTTGAAGAGAACTTGTTTCTTGATTTGAAAAGTAGGAAAGTATGAACTTGTTAAGAGGAAAAGGTTTATAGAGATATATTTCGGAGGTAATTCATGACACCAAACAGAGAGGACCTGTTGAGTTTACAGGTCTCAAGTGAGGGATTACATGAGAAACAAGTTACCGTAAAAGTATAATTACAAAAGGGCACGAAAAGTGGTCCGAACATCAAACATGGCATCTTTGGAGGATAGCATCTTGGTTCTTGTTTAAAACTGCAAAAGAAACTATAACGTTAGCTTTTCAAATATCCTACTAAAAGGTTTAACTCAGTAGGAGATCAAACTTCGAGGAACTCCTAAACAGGACAATCATAACTTACTACCCTCTTAGCCCAAACTCTAAGTCAAAGAGGTGAAAATTCCTTTTTGGTTGCTGTGTATGATATTTACTCCGGATCTGACATTATCAATTTGTACAGAACAAACGAAGAGGAAATTGAGCACGATCCAAAGAGAAAATATTTATATACTGGAGTTTTCCAGGTGATATAAAAATATTGGAATTTTTGAATGAGATAAGGTCGGTCAAAAACAGTTATTTCTGACAATTGCACAAGCTGTCAGAATTTCCAGATTCATAAACACTGAGTTGAATTGCAAATCGAGATCAAACGAAAAAGAATCTGAGCTTAATTTCAGAAGAAAAATTGTAGATAAAAGTTTTGTCCGCGACATATCAAAAATTCAGATCAATTGAAGGTGTTTAACCTGTTAAAAACGGAAGATGAAGTGAAAGTGCCGCTTTACTTTGCAGATTTTCCGGACAGAGTGTCCGGCATAAACATGAATTTTCTCGAACAATCCATAATGATTATCGAGTTGATGTAAAAAGAGAAAGTGTACATAAGACAGTAATCTACTTCGCTGAAAATTTGCAGAATTTCTGGAACACGGTAAGTTTTTTAAACTGAAGGGAAAACACGGAAACAAAAGCATTCCATTCACTCATGTTGGGTAAAGCCAAACACGAGGATGATGAAAAGTATCTGCCAAAGTAAGAGACCTTTAACACTATTAGTTGAAACGACTGAGGAGTACTTTTAAAGGATAAAATTTACATATGGATTTCGTGTGGAACCATCTCAAGCAAAGCAAAGGTCAAAAAATTTGGTAAACATAAACCAAGCGATAGCAAAAAGAGAAAACGGAGGATTTGTAGAGTCGAGTCTTTAAACAAAAATTTGTATGTACTAAAACATCTTGTAGGGGATGCATTAAGGGTAATCACTAGGATGCAAAAGTGTGTTGCCCCAAAATAGCTAAACATGATATAGTTGGAAAGATATGCAATTGTTAGTTCAAATAGTTCGGATGATGAGAAACTTATTTTTCTTAAATCAAGCATTTGACACGATGAAAAAATCTTTAAAAAAAATAAGGCACATCAAATTATTGTACACACTTGGAAAACAAAACTTCGTAATAAGAGACTTTTACTGAGTTTCAGAAGTTTCAAATAGAGGATTTAACCAGAGCCTGAGTTACAATTAGTATGGATGAGAAACATTTGAAATCGGTATAACCAAGTAGGAAACTAGATGATTATAAAAGAGAGCCCTATTGATGAAGACATAAGATTGGAAAATCACCATGCAATCGTTTCTTGCAATCGAGGAGCACTATAACGACAACACCTAGCCTCTACCTATCAAACTTCTTATCCTGGGTAACAACTAGCTTAAGAATCAGATAAATCAAAGTATTCTCATCTCCTATAACCTACTACACTATAACCTACAGGGTGAAAGAAAGACATCTATCCTTCCTTGACTAGAGGACTTAAATGGTTTTGAGAAATTCGGGTGCATACATAAGGCACGAAATAATTGATTTGCACAAAACAAACCGAACTGATTTTGAACATGAGGCAAAGAGAAAATCTGTGAGTATATAAGTTTTACATATGATGCTCAAAAATCAAAATATTTGGGGAGCCATAGTTCGGTCAAAATAATTTTTTTCATATACTGCTATAAGCTGTAAAAAATTTTCAGGACTTCATCAACTGTCGTGTGTTGCAGATTGTGCTAAAAAAAACGAATTTGCACTTGGTTCAAAAACAAAAATTATAGTACAGAATGTTTTCTACAACACATCAAAAATCGAAGTCATTTGTAGGGGTTTAGCTTATTCAAAACAGAATGATAAGTAAGAGTACCGCTGCAGAATTTTCTGAACAGAGTACCCCTCCTCGTTAAACAATTTGTCAACGATCCATATTGAAAACTAAATTGATGTAAAGAGAGAAATTATAGATAAGACAATTTTCTAAGTGGCTGAAAATTTACAGAATTCTTGGAACAAATAAAATGATATAACATGACAGGTAAAACGTGAACAAAATTGTTTACTAATTTTGCAAAACACCAAGTTACAAGGAAGTGATTTGAACCAAATTTAGCATTACGAAAGCAATTAAAACCTCAAAAAGAAAGAAAAAAAAAAACTTGAGAGGATCATATAAGAGACGTGAGCTTAAAACTCAACCTACGCCTAAGGAGACTTTTCACTTGGTCCTAGTGCAACTTAACCACGTTCTAAGGTTTCCTAATCCTACGAGAATTTACCACCAAGTTCAAGAGAGATCAGAAGGGTTCAAAAATATCTAAAGAAGTCTTATCTTAGAGGAAGAGAAGCCTAGAACAGAAAGGACACTTTTCTCTCTGATACCAACTGTAACGCCCCGCTCCCGGATACCGAGCCCTTATCCGGAAGAGAAACGCTCGGCGCGTATAGCATTAAATAAATCTAATATTATACGCAAGCCTCTACGTCGTCGTATCAAATAAAAGCAAACGGAAGCTAAAAAGACTCGGGTAAAACATAAATGCTACTAAGAATAGAAATTAACCATACTAAAGATGGATAGTTAAATTACAACGACGAAAAACCCAAAGACTTATGCAATACGAGGTCTTAAAAGTAGAAATACAATAAGTCTAAGAAAATAAATACAATTAGTCTAGTACAACCTTTACAAAGAAAATGAACTAGAAACTTCGTCAAGACTTCAAAGCCTTCAAAAGTCATCATCTACCTGATCAACCTGTTCGTCTTCTCACCCCACAATGCATACAAAATAAAATGCAAAAGAGGTAAGTACAAATTACTTAGTAAAAGTGAGAAGCTAATGAATAACTAAGTTGTACAACGAAGGGTTATTATTATGATTATTAAATTTTCTTTATGAGACCGACTCAATCTAGGGTTCACTTCATGCCCATCGACATGTCATGACTATACGTTTTAAATTAGCTTATCTTGGTTACGTCATTACTCAAGGACACTGTGTATGGCATTCATCAGCCTGAAGATATCCTTGCTAACTAATGGTGATTAGCACTGATTAGCTCCGGGGTCTCCCCGGTATGTGTATACGTCCGATGAATTTCCTCCATTACCCTTCAGCCGTTTAAGGCCAGTAGCGTTGTTCACCTTTTATGAACGTATCACATCGCCGATATGAAAGAGTGCCTAACCGAGAATAAATGACGTTTTTGCTTTTATCTACACATATGTATTTATTATAGTGAATTAACTAGCCACCTAAGTGTTTTCAAGTAAGCTCCCTTGCATACACTACTCTCTTTCCTATACCACTAGACACGGACAAGGCCTAGCAAATACATAGACATTGATGAATGCTAATTCATCAAAGCACAAGCCTTTTCATGCTCTTCCGACGGATCCGAACTTCAACTCCCTTTAAGAGTACATTCGGTGTTTTAACTGAACGAATCAGAAGTTCAATCGAAGTTTGTTCATATTTAATTAATGTTATTGAATAAAAAAAAATAGAAATTTAAAACTCAACACAAATATACCAAAACATATCACATCTTATTAATTACAACTTAGCATGAATTCTATCACCAAATAACACAAAGACTCACCAAAACTCAACCTATCGTTATAAAATTATAATTACTCATTAGGAAGAGCCTCTTACCTTAATTTCCAGCAAAACCGAAAGCAAAACGTCAAGAAACTGCAACAACTGTTGATCCTCTACCCCAAAACCTATTTGATCAACGAGAAACCCTAAAATCCTATTTCTTTGCAGAAAACCGAAACTGAAAAAGTCCATAAACTCCAAATTACCTAGATTAACTGTGGCATAACTATTTTAAGAATGATCTATGCTCCAAGACGATCGTTTCGACTACTCATGGCTGAAAAACAGAGTTACGGATTGAAAGATACAAATTTTTCAAGAATCGAACTCTACGAATACCAAAAACTAGGGCTAAACTGAAAACTTCCGATATTAAGAGATGTTATTTTCCAAAGTTGCGTCACTTCGCGCTGATCATTTTTCTCTCCTACGGAATCTTGAACAGATGAACGGATTGATCACACGGTTGAAGTTTACGTTCTCCCTTTCCAAAACCTTCCTGCCTGTTGCCAGCGTTCCTCTTCTTTTTTTTTTTTTTTTTTTTTTTTTTCTGAATTCTGCCGTGAGACATAAAAGTGGATTTTGGGGGATTATTTTGTTTTTTATTGCCATTTAATTAAATCCCTTAATTAAATAACTAAATCCCTTTATTAAATCCTTTTTAATTAAATAAATAGGATAAATAATAATTAGGTCGTAGTGGGTATGCCCAATTACTATTTTACCCTTTCCGAAAAGTCGGGATGTTACACAACGCCCATCGAATTATACAATGATCCAATTCATATTTGGTCCTACCCTTAATGAAGCTAAGTTCCTTTTCATTTCAACTTTTTCATTTTACACATTGGGGATAATGTTTCGATTAAGTGGGAGGTAAGGGACGTCACTTAGCTTTTTAGCATTATATTCCGTTAAATGCGTGATTATCTTGATTCTCTTTGATGCACTATTCACCACATAGACTTTGACTCATTTCGACGAAATTTCGAAAACAAATGACATCTTTGATCTTTTGGAGTTACTAAATTACATCTTTGTTTCACATTGTATAAGTAAAAGTAAGTGCCCACTTCTGAAGTAGTGGCGTATTAAGCGCATATTCTATTGTGAGCCACCATTTTAAGCACGTATAACTCACTTTCCTTGGTATGTAGTCGATAGCATATTGCTTGACTAGAGTTGACCCTGGCTTTATCCCGAATTATGTTCCACCAACTCTTATAAGGGCAAAGGAATTTCGGATTCGGTAGTTTATCAAGAGTGAGACCATGATGATAGATAAATTTATGAGAGTTCACCCGCCAAGAACGAGTAGTGCATTGAAATATATACATCTATATTCTCTTTGGCAAAATTGAGTCGATGAAGCGTAAAACGCATGACTTTTGCATAGACTGATAAACGCGATCATAAGAGTAATAATCGGTCCTCGATCCTCCTTTCCAGCTAATTTGATTAATAAAAAACATGTTCGAGACTGGTTAGTTCGACTACGGGTTGACGTAATGTGAGATTGTCTGCATTACTAAGAGGTTGTGAAAGTTATTTCGCACACACTGGCTCATGACATGAATAGTGTTTAATGCGTTACTGATGGATATGAGTGGCATGATCTTGATCTTGACTTTGTAAGGCATATTTGTTTTTAAATAACTTGTATACTAATCAGAATGTTGTTTTCTTTTCACCTTTTTGCTCGGGACGATCAAAAGCTAAGTAGGGGGTAGTTGATAACGCTCTAAATGGTACCATTAATTATACATTTATTCACCCCAAATTCTCCTCAAGAGAAGATGGATAGGAGCATTTTTACATGGAATATACGTTAAATTCTATGTGTATGTTTCTAGGTTCGTAATTCTGCAATTGTGTTACTATCCCGAAGGTTTGGTATTGTTTTACCTCGTTTTATGTGTTTTATAGGATGTACCGAATTTAGAGCATTGGACAATGGATCTGGATCAAAAGAAGCATGTTGGGCCAAGTAAAAGAAGTCCAACAAGAGATCTGCTGAAGAAAAAGAAGAAAAGTTAGCCCGGTTTTCCGTTGGCTAGGTCCGGTAAACTGAGAGCCTTGTGGGACACAAAATTGAATCTGCCGCACTGACTAGTTTGGTTAGGGTTTTTATAAGTCATAAGTCGGCTATTGTATCTATATAAAGCCGCATTAGCTGATTATTACATAATTTTTGATAAGCACTCAATTATATTCTATCTTTTATTATATACATTATACAATTTGATGAAATAAAGTTTTTCTAAGCGTTTGAGGAGTTATTTGTGGTTTCCTTCCCTTCTCTACCATCTCTAGCTTGAGTGGATTGAGCTAGATATCAATCGTTGAAGGTATGAAGCTTTGAACGTTCCTTTTTGTCTTCAATATGGTAGATCTATTCGTATTTATGTGTTTTAGTTAATCTGCATGTTTAACGACCCCATGATTTACTTAGATTAATCGTAATTGAGCAATGTAGATCTAGAATTAAGAAAAGCCGCCCCCGGTAAACCGGCGGTCTATACCGGTTTACAGAGGCAATTTTAGGAAACTTAATCTGGAGGATTCACATCAGCTACGTTGATCGACAGAACTAATTAAAACGGGTAATAGGTCTGGTCAATCTGGTATTCGTAACTCGTAAATTAACATGAAGTACTGATAGTGAAGTGTTAGTTTGGACATTGTCTTGATAGACCCTAGGAACGTGTTGATCAGTGTCCACAGCTGTCTAGGAGGGTTAGCGGTATGAGTTAGCGCTCGATATCGGCAATTCTAGTTCTTTATGAGTATGGGATATTTCGGATCAATTAAGGAGGGTAGATAGCGTATAGATTATCTACTGCCACCCGTAGCTTAAAACTAAATTAAAAGCTCGCTCGATTAATTTAAGGAAATTATGTGGGGAAGTATATATAAAGATTAACTAATCCAAGTTAGTACATCGGTGGGAATAGGGGGAGGAATACCACATTTATTTCATGTTTATTGTTGGTCAATGACCACTTATATGTGTCTTCTTAACTATGATTAGGATCGTTTATACATAAAGTTGCATTGTCTCTGTGGGATCGACCTTGATTTGCCCTTACTATACTATGATGTACCTAGTATTCTTGCTATTAATATCGACATTAGTTACACGTGATCAAGATCTCGTCTATCTAAGTGTTGAGACGCTTGGACTGTACGTGGACGTGTATTAGAGAATGCGTACGTCAGACTGACCCACTTACATTAAGTGTCGCAGTATATGGCAGTTGTGATCCTGAGACCGGAGTCTTCATGGCATCACGGTGTGGATTGTCATGCTTTGACACTATTGAGGTTTCCCCTAGCCATGGGGCGATCATGCGGTAGTGATTGGGTGTGATACTGAATCATGCGTAGGATACATGTTTGTTCGTCCGGGAATCGCGTATCCTATGTTTAGGAGTGAGTATCCGAAATGGCCTTCTTATAAGGAATGTCGAGCACTCATGAATCTTTGCAAAGTGGGAGTAAATGAGTTATTCTGAGAGATCTTGATATTCGTATTATAAGATACGATCGTAGATGTACCGACACTCGAGATACGATCGTATGGATATTATTACGACGATAAGATTCTATTTACACGGTAATCGTTTCACATGAAAGGTAGTAGTCATTGCTTTCGACTCTTCCGATGATTGGGGGTCACGGTGTTTTTTGGACGCTATCCCGTGATCGTTAGATATGAATGGCATTTTAGTAATTTGCACTTTATGTCTACGGCAAACATATTCGGAAGTCTATTGCGTCAAACACATAAGAACATCTAGCCAGATTAAAATGCGGTTATAGTGATAACCAAATAAGGAAAGTTTATCTCGACTATAAAGTGTCTAGTTAATAAATTAATATGACAGTGTTTATTTATTATGAATAAATTAAATACAAGATATTAATTATATTGATTAATTAAAGAATATTCCGGAAGCCAAATTATTGGCCAAAGGGCGCAGATGACTAGTGTATATGATACACTTGGACTGTGCAATTTAATTAATAAGATTACCATATATTAATATTGGATATTAATTGATTTTGGAAAAATAGATTTATGTAATAAGATAAAGATATTCCATATTAGATATTGACAATATATTTGATTTATTTAATATAAGATATTAAATTAAAAGAGATAAATCAATAAAGGTGATTTTCCTTATTTTATTAGGAAAAAGTTTTCTATCTCATCAATCTACTAGGAAGCTTCTCCCAATCAGTTTGGAAAGACATTGGGGCGCCACTTTCCTCTATATAAGCTAGGGGTTGGCTAGCTCTTTTTTACACCACAATTCCAAAAGACTAATAGTTTTTGTGAAAAATAGAGAGCTTTTTCCAGTGAGATTTAAAGATAGAAAATGGCTGGTCTAGCAAGCGGATTTTTCTAGTAGCAATCCGAGGAGGATTCTAGCAAGGAGTTTGTGTGAATATCGATAGAGGCCAGACACGTGGACGGCTCGCGCACACTACTACTCTCCGTTGGTGGTCAAAGCATCGATCTTTTAGATCTACCAAGGTAACCACTGTCAACCGCATAACGTGTTTATTATATTAAGCGAAGTCGATCTTGGGATCGGAAATCAGTTTTTTAAATTCCGCGGGATAGACTAGTTGATTTCCTAACATTTTTTTGCTAGAAATACTCAATTCCATGAGACTTATTTTCCTCTATTTCAACAAAGGTGTTGGGAAAGGCTAGATATCTTGTCGACTTGCCCATTCCTTTACCAGTAATGGACACTTTTGATGATATACCAAATGAGTCAGGAGACCAGCCAAACATAGGGTCAGCTGCAGCTGAGGCATCTAATTGAGAACATGCACCAGTCAATTAAGAAGGTCCATAAGAACAAGAAAATCACCAACCTTTTATCAAGGGGGTGCTCATACTGTTCATCATACTCCACACCTGCTGAGTGCAGTCATGAGTCTGGACAATCTCTCAACAGATTATGCCAAATTCATTAATGCTATTGATGTTGTTAAAGAGCCTAAGACTTACAATCAAGCCATCAAGCATGATGAATGGAAATAAGCATTGCAAAAAGAGATTTAAGCTCTACAAAAGACTCATACATGGGAAATAGTTGAAACCTTTGGGTGCAAATGGGTATAGAGGATCAAATACAACCCTGATGGTTCAATAGAGAGATATAAAGCTAGACTATTAGCAAAAGGCTACTCTCAAACATATGGCATTGATTATCAAGAAACTTTCTCTCATGTTGTCAAGATTACTACTGTCAGAACATTCCTTGCAGCAGCAGCAACTAATAATTGGCATTTACATCATATGGATGTCAACACTGCTTTTCTGCATGGAGATTTGCATGATGAAGTATACATGCAGTTGTTAGGAAATCAACGCGGGAACGCAGCGGAATTCAAAATTTTGATTTCCTTTTTCCCAAGATCGACTTCGTTTAAGCAATAAACGAATAAACTAAAGACGGCGGTTACCTTGGTTGATCTAAAAGATCGACGCTTTGACCGTCTAAGGAGAGTAGTTCAGCATGGAGCCGCCCAAGTGTTCGGCCTCTACCGCCAGTCCACACGAACAGCCCGCCGGAATCCCACCATGGATTGCTACTGAAAAGTTCCGATTGCTAGACCGGACCTTTTCTTCCCTCACAAACTCACTATAGGAAGCCCCTCTCTTTCTTACACAAGAACTATGAGTTCTTGCAATTTTTCACAAGAACAATTGCTCTTGGAAGAATGGTGTACTAAAGAGCTTGGCAATCCCTCTTATTTATAGGTATAAGGGGCGCCACTTTTCCTTGGAGTAGAGGAGAAGAAAAATCTCTTTCCAATAAAATAAGGAAAAACAATTAATGTGATTTATCTCTCTTTCCATAATTTAATTTTCCAATATCTTATATTGAATGCAAATTATGATATTACCATAAATCTATTTTTCTCAAAATCAATTAATATCACATATTAATATTATGGTAATCTCATTAATTAAATTGCACAATCCAAGTGTGTCATACACACAACAAGAATGCGCCCCATATCTTCATTAATTGACTTATGGAAACTTCTTTAATTAATATAATGCTATGATTAATTAATTTGCAAAATCAATATATATCACATATCATTAATTTCGAAAATATATGTATCAATATACATATTTAATTAATCATCATAATTAATATCTTGTATTATATTTATTCATAATAAATAAATACCACCATATTAATTTACCACTATAACCCTTATAGTCTCGAGATAAACTTTCCTTATTTGGTTATCATCTATAACCACATTTTAATCCGGCTGGATGTTCATATGTGTGTGACCCGATAGGCTTCCGAATATGTTGGCCGTAGACACAAAGTGCAAATTACGAAATTGCCCTTCATGCCTAACGATCACGGGATAGCGTCTAGCAACACACCGTGACCCCCAATCATCGGAAGAGTCAAATGCAATGACTACTACCTTTCATGTGAAACAGTTACCGTGTAACTTACAATCTTATCGTTGTAATAATATCCATACGGTCGTTAGTCGAGTGTCAAAACATCAACGACCGTATCTTATAATCTGGATATCATGCTCTCTCGAAGTAACTCGTTTACTCCCACTTTGCAAAGATTCACGAGAGTAAGACATTCCTTATAAGAAGGCCATTTCGGATATTCAATCCTTATCATAGGATACGCGATTCCCAGACGACCAATCATGTATACTCCGCATGCTTCAATATCATACCCAATCACTACCGCATGATCGCCCCGTGGCTAGGGGAAACCTCAATAGTGTCAAAGCATGACAATCCACACCGTGATGCTTTGAAGACTCCGGTCTTAAGGATAATTACACAACCGTCACATAGTGTGACACTTATCTGTGTAAGTGGGCCAGTCTAACGTACGCATTCTCTAATACACGTCCACGTACGGTCCAAGTGTCTCTACACTTCGATAGACGAGATCTATCCGCCGACCTTAAAGACGAAGACATCTAATACGTGCTAGTCTGTTTATACTATCAATGCCCCGTTTAATAGTACATCAGCCTAGAGACATTTAAGTATCAAACTTATTAAAGTGATTAGAGATCTCATCAACCATAATCGCCTATCATGGTTTCTCTATCACAGTTTAATACTAAGGACGTTATCATATAACAATTCATAATTGGTTCTTTAAAAGAACATATATATGACAACATAAAAGCCATTTTATATATGTATAAACATAAAGAAATAGTAGAAATGATCCGACCCGGTCGGATCCGGTCCAACCCGATTGGGTTTAGGACACTATTTCAACAATCTCCCACTTGGCCTAAAACCAATCACTCGTACACACAAGACCAAGTTGAAACACAAGAATCTCATGCAATACTCGCAACTAGCCCTAGCCATAAACGGATCGCTATCCATGGGGACTCATACTATCTTCATATCATGTTTCAAATGACCAAGTCAAAAGAACCGCCTCAACACACACATGAATCTCTGACGAGACCCTGGTCCTCGCTTCAAGCAATGAATCCACTTACTATATCAACTATATAGAAAAGGTGGAAGAACCATACAAGGTTCAGGATGAACCTTCTAGATCCATGTACCGCTCCCGCTGCGCCTCTAAGGCACTACTGTGTTTTGGCTAAGTTGTAGAATTTACAACGACCCATAGGCTAGAACATTTCCAGCTCACTGTATCACTTATTCAAAGTGACTGCAAACCCATACTGTAGCTCCCACTCGCCTTCGTAAGACTCAGGATATACGTCTGTTTAACTATATTTATCTAACTCCAAGTTTCGATAAACCAGGAATTCTTCCTTAACTTGTTTAAGGATATTCTCGACATTTACCAGATTTACTTTCATACTTGCTCATGACTATTCATGAACTATGAACATCCGGCATTCCTTTTATGATGATTCCTATCGCAGGAGCGAAGGAAACCTTCCATAAGCATCATCTTTCACCTTATCTTTAGGACTAACGTCCTAACATAGATAGATCTTGAGATCTATGCTAAACTTCTTTTAGCATCACATCTATATAGGTAAACTATAATCTAACAGCAGTTAAATCTATCGCTATAGATTTTTATTTCCAAAATTAAGAACCGCTAATCCAAGTGCTTTCGTAAAGACTTTGAACTACCAAACATTAATTGACTGTGACATGGGGTGACAATTCTCAAGAGAGATATCTAATACCTTGCTCAAAATCATAACACACTCCCACTATCCATCTTGCACATTGGGGCATATCCTTCTTTTGACTAAATCAAACTCTTTTGATTATCAAACAAAGAAATTGTCTAGAGAAACTTGTTTGAGTCCATAAATGAATCTCGTGGGCTTACATATCATGTCATCGTCTATGAACATCGAGCTTTTGCCCAACGTCTTCAACACTATCATATAGCCATGATACGAAGTTATAACAAGCATCATCCGATTAGAACCGGGCTCACCGGCAAAGATAAAGGTGATTACAAGGTTTACACCCCGTACCCCTCAGCCGTCACTATAGCCTGATAGTAATCATATTACAATCCATGTCAGCCTTTCAGGGACATTCCCTTTAGGTAAGACAGACTAGGTTCACAACCTGGTTGTCACTAATGGAATCTAATTCAGATTTTATGGCTCCTGGCCATATCTCTCAAACCTGCCTTTCAAACATTCTTTCATAAGTCGTGAGATGTTCATTCTTCAAGATGAACATACCGGCAGCCTTTTCAGGCTTGAGGTTATCCACAGACTTGCAGAACTTTTGTGTGCACTCGAGCGTGATGTACACCTCATCGTTATGTGGCGTCGCTCATGTTCCTATTGGTTGAATATATCTTTGTGGTTCTCAAACTCTTTTGAGATCTGATTCACTCCCACTGTTTCTTTTGGAAGAAACACTTCCTTTAGAAGACAGCATGTTTGGAGACAAACATTTTGCTCCGCGGACAAGTAAATAATATCAAGCGTATTTGCTAAGATATTCCACAAAGCTGCATATGTCGTACTAGGCTCCAAGCCTTTCGACTTTGCCTATGACAACTTCAAATCATCGGTTAAGATAGATTCGACATTATCCTCTTCCATATCTAATATGGAATTTATTCAACCTTTATTCTTTGGAACTAGGTTAAGTATAAGGGCACTATCCCGAAACGGGTAAGGGATACATCGCATGGCTTGTGTCACACCTTTATCATATAAAGTGTTATTTCCATTTTGGGAACACAATCTAATTGCGTATCCCAAAGATGGTAATATGTATTACCCACAAGATTCATAATCATATGGTTCAACATCATCAGAATGACATTTAATTACACGCTTCCCTTCCAGAGAGACTATGTCTAGAGTAACCACAAATCAAGGATAATAACCATACAAATATTTAGTTGAGATCTCATCACATATATCAACTATATAGTGACATCAATCTAGTATGTTAGATTCATTGACCTTCCAACTTTATCGGTATAACATTTATTCTTTATAATTCAATATGTCTACTAAATCCTAACAAATAACTGAAAGTATGTTCTTTATAAGAACCGGAACATAATAACATTTATTTAGTTCCCTTATCAGTTTACTAGATCCAGAATATGGAAGTGTCACAACGTTTGCTTCACATTCCATATCTGGATTTAACCTTTCTAATTTAATCACTCTCGTAAGATATCATATATCTAAGAGTTGACTTGAACTTAGATAGATTTATCTCAACAGACTTGCGTAGAATAAAGACTTTGATAAGCTCTCTATTTAAGCACATGCCCTAACTTTTCTTTTCAATCCTTTAAGCACTTGAAAAATGTTTCTTATTGTAGTCTTCATAAGACTTAAGAAAGATCACAAGAGCCATGTCCTTAATTTCCTTTCATAAAGAAAATCTAAAGTTATTAAATAGTTTATTTAACCTTTTGAATCGTATTCAAAACATTGACTATTTAATTAACCTTTAAGCAATGATAGAATTAAGTCGATACTTAAATCTTACAATTTTGAAAACAACCTTTCCAAAATTAGATGTGGTCATTCTTATCCAACGTTTGAATTAATTGTCATCATATGACTGAATGATCATATTGGATCGTATCCAATGAGCTACCGTTTTTCTTTAATAATTAAAGTCTTGGAGGACTCCATCAAATATGTAGTCTCCTTAACTTTAGCTACTATAACGGGATTGCTCGCGTTATTGCTTTATTTTAAAAGGATTAAAATTTACTTAACCATTCTTGAGAACGTTTCTCAAACAGTCATAATTTGGTTTTATTAATCGAGAAAAACATAAATATAAAAGTTTGCTAAAAACTACAACATAAAAATGAAGATAAAAGAGTGTTGTTGTCTATACACGCAAAATCAAATATGGTCTTTGGGATTATGATTTTGCTCCCACTAGTCAACTACTCCCTATTGACTTTCAAGAATTTTTTTTCAAAATTCTTTAGTGGCTGAAATCCTATCTAGTTGACTCGATCCCCGACGTGGGCCGATCGACCGGGTCAATTTCGACGGGTAGGTACTTCTTACCAATCGCGTCTAACGCGACTTCCAGTGGTTTGACTAGTCAACTCTTTGACAATTCACATCGTCTATGTGATAGTCAACCTTATGTCTCTAAAATCAGACGGTCCTGACGTGGGCCAATCACCGCAAGATTCTTAGTCGAGTCGTAACCCAAGTATTCATGAGATCTCATAACGATCATATCTCGATAATGACGATATACCCGTGGTAGGTCAACTCCCGACGTGGGCCGATCAGTTGGATCCGAACAAGGGCTCTTCACCGTCACTATAATATTGGGAGACATATTATAACTCGATTTTTGTTGTGGGAGTAATTTTAAATTAATTCACTTAATTAATTTCGAATTAATTCTCTTAATTAATTTATTACGGTCTCATCAAATATATCTATCTCTATAGACATACATCCTACACATTTATCTAGATCGTGCCTAGTCATGCATATATCGTATCATATAAAATAAATACAAGAACAAAATAAATAAATGCGTAAAGTAACCGGTATGATCATGGACTTTTCCTAGGTGCGGTTTCGAATACAAACTGACAAAACCGCGGGTCACAATCTAAGGGTAGCTGCAACCGCCAATAGGATCTTTAATGCTCCATTCTCCAATGGGATCTTTATTTTCGTCTTTCTTTGGTTTCCATCTTCTGCACCATTCTTGTTACATTTAATTCTATCTAATATACCCGCCGCACACGGGGGGAGCCAACAGGAATGGGATAAATGCAGAAAATAAACTAGGTCACGTTTTTCATAACGGCCTAGGACAACTTTTAAACCAACAGAAAATTAAATCATTCACATCTATCCTATCGGTCGAGTCCATGATCAATCGGGGTCCATATAATCATATTATATCTACACTATCTAATCCATACAATTAAATCTTATGAAAAAGATAAAATTAAAATTTAACTACTTGCGTCTTAATTAATCAATTAACATTTAATCTATTAAATAATTTTATCTAATCAATTAACTAATTAACATTTAATTAATTAAATGATTTTAATCAAAATAAAATTAACGATTAATTTTAAACCGATTTTAATTTTAATTTTAATTAATTAGAACTATTCCAAAATAAATCAAAATTAAAATTATTTCTCTCTTTTGTTTCTTTCCTTTTGATTCGTAATCAAAAGGGATGTCGTTGGTCTCCTAAACCATGACACGACTAAACAACGAGATATCTATGCACAATAAATATCACAGGACGAAAAAGTCGAGCACATCGAATTAACGAAGAGTGGGTTCACCGAGAATCCATCACTCAACCTCGACTTAACGTATCGTGATTTGAATCTTGCATCTATCGACTAATCACAACTATGAACTATATTGAAACATAAAATACACAAAACAAAATAATTTCTTTTCGTGTATCGTTTTACGAATCAAAATACATCATCTTTTAATTACGTGATTTAAACGATAAAATTAACTACGCAAATAAACACGCTTATTGCTTAAGCTCGAACCTGGCTCCGATACCACTGTTAGGAAATCAACGCGGGAACGCAGCGGAATTCAAAATTTTGATTTCCTTTTTCCCAAGATCGACTTCGTTTAAGTAATAAACGAATAAACTAAAGACGGCGGTTACCTTGGTTGATCTAAAAGATCGACGCTTTGACCGTCTAAGGAGAGTAGTTCAGCATGGAGCCGCCCAAGTGTTCGGCCTCTACCGCCAGTCCACAAGAACAGCCCGCCGAAATCCCACCATGGATTGCTACTGAAAAGTTCCGATTGCTAGACCGGACATTTTCTTCCCTCACAAACTCACTATAGGAAGCCCCCCTCTTTCTTACACAAGAACTATGAGTTCTTGCAATTTTTCACAAGAACAATTGCTCTTGGAAGAATGGTGTACTAAAGAGCTTGGCAATCCCTCTTATTTATAGGTATAAGGGGCGCCACTTTTCCTTGGAGTAGAGGAGAAGAAAAATCTCTTTCCAATAAAATAAGGAAAAACAATTAATGTGATTTATCTCTCTTTCCATAATTTAATTTTCCAATAGCTTATATTGAATGCAAATTATGTTATTACCATAAATCTATTTTTCTCAAAATCAATTAATATCACATATTAATATTATGGTAATCTCATTAATTAAATTGCACAATCCAAGTGTGTCATACACACAACAAGAAT
This sequence comes from Gentiana straminea, assembly GCA_036785695.1. Classification (NCBI taxonomy): domain Eukaryota; kingdom Viridiplantae; phylum Streptophyta; class Magnoliopsida; order Gentianales; family Gentianaceae; genus Gentiana; species Gentiana straminea. Next base: position 4,165,222 of record JAVUPR010000407.1, on the reverse strand, counting down.
GCGCCCCATATCTTCATTAATTGACTTATGGAAACTTCTTTAATTAATATAATGCTATGATTAATTAATTTGCAAAATCAATATATATCACATATCATTAATTTCGAAAATATATGTATCAATATACATATTTAATTAATCATCATAATTAATATCTTGTATTATATTTATTCATAATAAATAAATACCACCATATTAATTTACCACTATAACCCTTATAGTCTCGAGATAAACTTTCCTTATTTGGTTATCATCTATAACCACATTTTAATCCGGCTGGATGTTCATATGTGTGTGACCCGATAGGCTTCCGAATATGTTGGCCGTAGACACAAAGTGCAAATTACGAAATTGCCCTTCATGCCTAACGATCACGGGATAGCGTCTAGCAACACACCGTGACCCCCAATCATCGGAAGAGTCAAATGCAATGACTACTACCTTTCATTTGAAACAGTTACCGTGTAACTTACAATCCTATCGCTGTAATAATATCCATACGGTCGTTAGTCGAGTGTCAAAACATCAACGACCGTATCTTATAATCTGGATATCATGCTCTCTCGAAGTAACTCGTTTACTCCCACTTTGCAAAGATTCACGAGAGTAAGACATTCCTTATAAGAAGGCCATTTCGGATATTCAATCCTAATCATAGGATACGCGATTCCCAGACGACCAATCATGTATACTCCGCATGCTTCAATATCATACCCAATCACTACCGCATGATCACCCTGTGGCTAGGGGAAACCTCAATAGTGTCAAAGCATGACAATCCACACCGTGATGCCATGAAGAATCCGGTCTTAAGGATAATTACACAACCGTCACATAGTGTGACACTTATCTGTGTAAGTGGGTCAGTCTAACATACGCATTCTCTAATACACGTCCACATACAGTCCAAGTGTCTCTACACTTCGATAGACGAGATCTATCCCTGCCCTTAAAGACAAAAGACATCTAATACGTGCTAGTCTGTTTATACTATCAATGCCCTGTTTAATAGTACATCAGCCTAGAGACATTTAAGTATCAAACTTATTAAAGTGATTAGAGATCTCATCAACCATAATCGCCTATCATGGTTTATCTATCACATTTTAATACTAAGGACGTTATCATATAACAATTCATAATTGGTTCTTTAAAAGAACAGATATATGACAACATAAAAGCCATTTTATATATGTATAAACATAAAGAAATAGTAGAAATGATCCGACCCGGTCGGATCCGGTCCAACCTGATTGGGTTTAGGACACTATTTCAACAGCAGTTACCCCCATATTGTTCAGCAACTAAACCAAATCAACTTTGCAGAATCACTAAGTCATTGTATGGCCTCAAGCAAGCCAGCAGACAATGGAATTGCGAGTTGACTGAATCTTTGGAGGCTCAAAGATTCGTTCAATCCAAAAATGACCACAGTTTATTCACAAAAGGATCAGGACAGTCATTTATTGCTTTGCTGTTCTATGTAGATGGCATCATAACAGTAAGCCCCAATGAGACGTTAATTCAGCATGTCAAGGATGCCCTACATCAGCAATTCACTTTTAAGGATCTTGGAAAATTGAGATATTTCCTAGGCTTTGAAGCTGCCAGGACACCTGCAGGCATATCAATTCTCAAAGAAAATACACTCTTAATCTCCTAGAAGAATATTAATTTTCGGGAGCAAAACCTGCTAAGACACCTATGGAGTCTAAGCAAAATTTACAGTATGGTGACTCACCCCTTTTAGAGGATAATAAATCTTACAGATCCTTAGTGGCAAACTTATCTATCTTACCTTCACTAGACCAGATATTGCCTTTGTAGTTCAGCACCTGAGTCAATTTCTAGGCACTCCTACTAAAAGTCATATGAAGGCCACTTATTGTCTGCTGAGGTATTTGAAGACTAATCCTGGTCAAGGAATCTTATTCCCGAAGAGACTACAACCTTGTACTTAAAGGTTTTACAGAGTGATTGGGTGGTTGTCTGAAACAAGAAGATCGAAGTATCGAGTTATATGATGTTTCTAGGAGATGCTCCAATCTCTTTGAAGGCCAAGAAACAAACAACTATAGCTAGAAGCTCATCAGAAGCTGAGTACAGGGCTATGGAAAATGCAGTTTGTGAAATCTAGTGGCTAATTTATTTACTATAGGATTTGCAGGTCCCATTTCAGTTGCCTAGTGTGTTATTTTGTAACAATGCCAGTGCAATGCAAATTGCTCACAACCCAGTCTTTCTTGAAAGAACAAAACATATTGAAATTGACTGCCATGTTGTGAGAGACAAAGTCAAATAAGGACTTATCAAACTTCTTCCAGTCAATACAAAAGACAAGTAGCCGACATCCTCACCAAGGCCTTGGATGCACTTATTTTATCCTATCTACTAGAAAAATTCGGAATTTAAAAAATCTTCCAGAGTTCGAGTAGCTGATGGGAATTCTGAGTGCAAGCTGTTCATGTACCACTCTCAGTTTTGAGGGGGGTGTTACAGTATAGAGGCTGAAGGGAATGCTGAGTGCAATCTGCTGACACACTCAGCAGACTCACAGCAACTTGTTGATAGTACACGGCGGCTGGCGACCGACGGCGTAAAGACACAGTAGCCTACTAAGCATAATGTAGTGTATTGTAGAAAACGGTTATTCTGTTATAAGTTCGTTGTAACCGTTTGTAACTTACTTCTAACTAATCAATGAGGTATACTATAAATACCCTATGATCAGTTGCATTGCTATCCAACTTGTAACTTTTAGATTATCAATAACAATTCCGCACTTTATTTTATGTTTGTAATTCTATGATGAAGTTTATAGAATTACAACATAAAATAAAATGCAGAATTATTATTGATAATATAAAGGTTACATGTTGGATAACAATGCAGTTGATCATAGGGTATTTATAGCTTCATACACCTCATTGATCAGTTAGAAGTAAGTTACAAACGGATACAACGAACATATAACAGAATAACCGTTTTCTACAATACACTACATTATGCTCAGCAAGCTACTGTGTCTTTACTCTGTCAACAAGCAGCTGTGTACTGTCCGCAGGTTGCTGTGAGTCAGCAGAGTGAGTCAGGAGATTGCACTCAACATTCCCTTCAGCATCTATACTGTAATACCCCCCTCAATCTAAGAGTGGTACATGAACATCTTGCACTTAGCATTCCCTTTAGCAACTCGAACTCTGGAAGATTTTTGAAATTCCCAATTTGTCTAGTAGATAGGAGAAAATAGGTGCATCCAAGGCCTTGGTGAGGATGTCAGCTATTTGTTCTTTGTATTGACTGGAAGAGGTTTGACAAGTCCTGATTTGACTTTATCTCCCACAACATGGCAGTCAATTTCAATATGTTTTGTTCTTTAATGGAAGACTAGGTTGTGAGCAATGTGCATTGAACTGACATTATCACAAAATAACACATTAGGCAACTAAACTGGGACCTACAAATCCTGTAGTAAATAAATTAGCCACTGGATTTCACAAACCGCATTTGCCATAGCCCTGTACTCAGCTACTGATGAGCTTCTAGCTATAGTTGTTTGTTTCTTGGCCTTTCAATAGATTGGAGCATCTCCTAGAAACATCATATAACCTGATACTGATCTTCTTGTTTCAGGACAACCAGCCCAATCACTCGTCTCAAATCCTTTAAGCACAAGGTTATTGTCTCATGTGTGAATAAGATGCCTTGACCAGGATTAGTTTTCAAATACCTCAGTAGTCTATAAGCTGCCTTCATCTGACTTTCAGTAGGTTTCTAGAAATTGACTCAGCTATTGAACTGCAAAGGCAATATCTGGTCTAGTGAAGGTAAGATATATAAGTTTGCGCACTAAGGATTAGTAAGCAGTATTATCCTCTAAAAGGGGTGAGTCACCATGCTCTAAAGTTTGCTTAGACTCTATAGGTGCCTTAGCAGGTTTTGCTCCTAAAAATTCATATTCCTCTAGGAGATGAAGAGTGTATTTTCTTTGAGAAATTCATATGCTGCAGGTGTCCTGGCAGCTTCAATTCCTAGGAAATATCTCAATTTTCCAAGATACTTAATAGTGAACTACTGATGTATCATTGACCTGCTGAATTAACGTCTCATTGGGGCTTGCAGCTATGATGTCATCTACATAGACCAACAAAGCAATAAGGGATTGTCCTGATCCTTTTGTGAATAAACTGTGGTCATTTTTGGATTGAATGAATCCTTGAGCCTCCAAAGATGTAGTCAACTTGCAATTCCATTGTTTATTGGCTTGCTTGCGGCCATACAATGACTTAGTGACTCTGCAAACTTGATTTGGTTTAGTTACTGCACAACCTAGGGGTAATTGCATGTATACTTCTTCATGCAGTATTGTGCAAGCGTTGGGGCTCTTTGTTTTCCTTAAGAGTGCCCCTTATATGCCTTGTGTGTTATGTGACCCAGGCTCTTTATAGGGCCACATTTGGGGGGGGGGGTACGTTAATGTTGTCCCACATTGGGCACTTGCTGTATCACCCACCATATTAAGAGATGGACTTACCTAACCTCACAAACTAGCTTTTGAGGATGAGGCCCCTCCTCTTATATGGGCTTAGGCAGAGATTTCCACACATTTGTTCTTCTCTTACAGCATATCTGCTGAGGTTTGGGGATGCATTAGAAAGTTGCTTGGTATTAACAGGGATCTCAAGACTATTATCGCTTCTTTCGTATGGATCAAAAGGAATTGCATACCCTCAAAAAAGAAGGAATTGCATGGGTACTTCCCATGGCAATGTTGCTAGGAGAGTTTCTATTTCTGTGATGGTGTACTGGCTATGGTATATGAGGAACAGAAAGAAGTTTAATGGTGTTATGATGAAGGTTGTTGATGTGGTGCATTGTATAAAGACGTATATTTTTTTATATAATACAGGTTGCATTTCCCTTATATACCTTTACCCCCTGATGTTAGGGTTTTATATATCTTTTGGTATATCTTTTGGTGCATGTTGGTGGATGTATGAGTGTATTCTATTCATGCATACACCCTGGGATAGACTTTGTGATTTATGCTCTCATATGACCCTTTTTTGCAATTTTTGTTGTTGTCAAGTGTTTAGTGGATGTTGTTTCCTTGTAGCATATCACCCCAGGGGTCTTATGCTTCACGAAATCAATAAATCTAACCTCTTTTTAACATTGTATAGGCGATAGCGTAGTTTCTTTTATGATTAGGATGTAATGTCTTGTATGTTTCAAACCTTGGTTGATATAAATTTTTTACATTTAACCAAAAAAAATGGAGAGGTGCAATAGATCCATGCTACGATGAATAAATGTACCTCACCAATGATAATGTTGTTTTAGGTTTTAGACATAACACATATGTTTATTACGTGTTTAATCTAACCCCCTGATTTATTAACACAAACAAGATTTTTATGGACATCTAGTCCTATACATTATAATTAAGCTACCTAGCACGTTGTAAAAGAATCAATGACTACTAAGTCAATGTCCCACAAGGACTATGTTAAGGGTGATTTTATATGATTTATATCATTATATTTTATAATGATTTCCTCCATATTCATATAATTTGCATAGAAATTAAGGGTTTAAAGGATTTATTGAGCAAAGGAGTTTTAAAAGTCTTTAAGTGTAAACTTGAGCTAATTTCGTGATTTTATTAGTAGTTATCTATGGTTTTACACTTTGCGTGTTTTTATGGTTTTGAAGGTGCATTTACATGTCATGGAGAGGGATTGAAGGAGCTGGAAAGATACTTAATTAGAGATTTAATGAGATTGGAATGAAGATGCAAGATGGACGAGCGTTTAACATTGCGTCCAGTGGACTGGCGTCCAGAAGCTTGAACTGGCGTCCAAAGAGGTGGACTGGCGTCTAGGAGGAGAAATTTGGTTCAGGATGTTCAGATTTTCAGTGGACGACCGTCCAAATTAAAGAAGGACGGGCGTTTGAGAAGACTCGGCCCGACTCGAAGAATTTGCACAGTATGGACGGGCGTTCACCAGACTAAACGGGCGTCCAGATAACCGACTTAGAGCAGCCGACTTTATTTTCTATAAATACCAGCGCTATTTTCAACCCTAGGATATATATTATTACACAGCCGCATACACAGAAAACCCTAAATTCGAGCGAAGTAACCTCGGCCGGCTGAGCCTTGGTGCTTGGCCGGCCGAGGGTTGTTCTTTTTATTTAGATTTCGTTTCTGTTTTTGCTGGATGATTGGAGGCTAAACAATTTGTCAAGTTATTTAAATCCGTTTCATCAGGTTCTTTCTTTTCAATCTTAAGTTTGTTTTGTCATTTTTGATTAAAGTTGTTATCTTTTCTATATGCTTATTGTTTATGAAATCGATATCGAGAGATGTATTGCTTATTGATGTTTACCGTATGACGAGAGTCGGTGTAAACCTTAGATCACCATAGGAAAGACTGGATTTTTAATCTTGACATAACGAGAGTTGATAGGTTTAATTTCTAGGTTGCTAGATTGAGAGATCTTACACCTTGTTTTGATAGCGTCAATCTTATATATCGAGAGATGAGAGATTGATAGGCGAATTATCTACGAGAGTAGAAATTCATACCTTTGATAGGTGAACCACAATTTTAGTTGACTCATCACAAGACAACTTTAGAGAGGAAATTAAGGGTTGCGGGATCGGTGGATAATTACTTGTTCGATTGTTTAATCACCATGATCATCGTTGTTTAAATTCATAGTTGTTTATTGTTTTCTTCTTAGTTTATATTTTAGATTTAAGTTCGCAATTATCGTTTCCTAGCTTTGGACTGACAATCCTCTGTCCAGTTTATCTTTTCGTTTTGTTATTTTAGGTTTTAATAATAAAGGTTTCAATCTTAGGAAAATTAATGAACTAGATACCCCGATTCCCTGAGATCGACTCCGGTATTAATCGCTATACTACGATCCCTACACTTGGGGTATACCGGATTTATAAATTTATTACTTGTTATTTTTCATTGCATAAAATATGTGGACAAGTTTTTGGCGCCGTTGCCGGGGAATCGGTGCGGTTGTCCAGTTCATTATTAATTTTTCTAAGGTAGTATAGTGGTGAGTATTCCCGCCAACGGAACCAAAAACAACACTATACTTGTCCACGGGAATAATGACTTAAAAACAATGACTTAATGACTTAATAATGACTTAAAAACAAAAACTTGTTTTTGGTTCCGTTGGCGGGAATACTCACCACTATACTACCTTAGAAAAATTAATAATGAACTGGACAACCGCACCGATTCCCCGGCAACGGCGCCAAAAACTTGTCCACGGATTTTATGCAATGAAAAATAACAAGTGATAAATTTATAAATCCGGTATACCCCAAGTGTGGGGATCGTAGTACAGCGATTAATACCGGAGTCGATCTCAGGGAATCGGGGTATCTAGTTCATTAATTTTCCTAAGATTGAAACCTTTATTATTAAAACCTAAAATAACAAAACGAAAAGATAAACTGGACAGAGGATTGTCAGTCCAATGCCAGGAAACGATAATTGCGAACTTAAATCTAAAATATAAACTAAGGAGAAAACAATAAACAACTATGAATTTAAACAACGATGATCATGGTGATTAAACAATCGAACAAGTAATTATCCACCGATCCCGCAACCCTTAATTTCCTCTCTAAAGTTGTCTTGTGATGAGTCAACTAAAATTGTGGTTCACCTATCAAAGGTATGAATTTCTACTTTTGTAGATAATTCGCCTATCAATCTCTCATCTCTCTATATATAAGATTGACGCTATCAAAACAAGGTGTAAGATCTCTCAATCTAGCAACCTAGAAATTCAACCTATCAACTCTCGTTATGTCAAGATTAAAAATCCAGTCTTTCCTATGGTGATCTAAGGTTTACACCGACTCTCGTCATACGGTAAACATCAATAAGCAATACATCTCTCGATATAGATTGCATAAACAATAAGCATATAGAAAAGATAACAACTTTAATCAAAAATCACAAAACAAACTTAAGATTGAAAATAAAGAACCTGATGAAACGGATTTAAATAACTTGACAAATTGTTTAGCCTCCAATCATCCAGCAAAAACAGAAACGAAATCTAAATAAAAAGAACAACCCTCGGCCGGCCAAGCACCAAGGCTCAGCCGGCCGAGGTTACTTGGCTCGAATTTAGGGTTTTTCTGTGTATGCGGATGTGTAATAATATATATCCTAGGGTTGAAAATAGCGCTGGTATTTATAGAAAATAAAGTCGGCTGCTCTAAGTCGGTTATCTGGACGCCCGTTTAGTCTGGTGAACGCCCGTCCAGACTGTGCAAATTCTTCGAGTCGGGCCGAGTCTTCTCAAATGCCCGTCCTTCTTTAATTTGGACGCTCGTCCACTGAAAATCTGAACATCCTGAACCAAATTTCTCCTCCTGGACGCCAGTCCACCTCTTTGTACGCCAGTTCAAGCTTCTGGACGCCACTCCACTGGATGCAATGTTAAACGCTCGTCCATCTTGCATCTTCATTCCAATCTCATTAAACCTCTAATTAAGTATCTTTCCAGCTCCTTCAATCCCTCTCCATGACATGTAAATGCACCTTCAAAACCATAAAAACATGCAAAGTGTAAAACCATAGATAACTACCAATAAAATCACGAAATTAGCTCAAGTTTACACTTAAAGACTTTTAAAACTCATTTGCTCAATAAATCCTTTAAACCCTTAATTTCTATGCAAATTATTTGAATATGGAGGAAATCATTATAAAATATAACGATATAAATCATATAAAATCACCCTTAACAACTCCCCCACACTTAGGTTTTGCTCGTCCCGAGCAAAACAAAACAAAAATCAAGGCTCGGAAAAAGATAGACATCTCAGCAAATATAACACATATTCAATAACTTAGAGGTTCACCCCGGTGTGTGCATAGCCATAACAAACTTCCACTAAGTCCAAACTCGAAAATTTCAAGCAAACTAGCTAATACCCCCTTCAAACTAGAGATAACTGATACTTATAAGATGTACCCTACAAAACGTGACATATCCCGAAAAAGATGAGAGAATACATTTAGGACCTTTCTGACATACTCAGAGGATAATCCCTACAACATATCTGTCAGTTTATACTGGGGATAAGATATGCGATAACTAAGTCTTTCATTCATTTCATAACAATTCTTATTCAAGTTGATTCAATAATTTCACTTTTAAACGCACATCAGAATGAGCTATTGCCCTGTCATAGCAGAATAGGATATTCGAGATATACCCTACCTTACTCAAATCATAAGGCAGCTTCTTCCTGACTGTCGTGAGCTTTTAGTCATCATAGTGGTATAGGACATACGTGGTATACCCTACCGCACTCAAATCATCGACCAGCTTCCGACATACTCAATCTTGTTATTAAACAACTTTCCAAAGACACTTAATAGTTATATCTTGCTTATCACATTCAAACCTAGGACATTCACAAGTATGTCATACTCCGACTCTAACCACAAACTATTATAATTCTCCGAACATGCATATTAGCACTAAGTACAAAATTATAAGATAATCGAAAATTACTAATCCAAACGGATACAAACTTTATATTTTAGCTCATCATTTAATATGGCTCGTGAAAAATAATATCGGGTGAAACATCCAACCTACTAAACATACAAGATATACGATCAATGACTATATAGTATCGTAGTTGAAAATAAAAAAACTAGTAAGCCAAGCAAAAAGGAATGTACTCGCTCGAGACAAAACAAAATTCTGTTAAAATTTTAAAATTCAGCACTTTGTAAGCATGGTATAAAAATTAAGTTCTCAGCATGGTAATCATAATTAAATTGGGCAAATATCATGTAGGTACTAACTAACCAACCAAACCTTCCCCCACACTTAAACCACAACATGTCCTCAGGTTGTGCAGAATTTAAGAAAAGATAAAGGAACTTAGCTGATTTGGTAATGATCCGAAGATTGGCTGAAGAAGAAAACAATGGTGATGTCATATGGAGTCCTTCCCAGCTTCAAATCCAAAGTTAACTTGACAAAACAGCGATAAATGTACCTGCGTCACTTGAAAAACATGGCCGTATCTCGGGGAACATAGGGGGGGGGGTTATAACACGGCAAAATTAATCGTAGACAAGATAGAAGCACATGATATAATTGCTCAGATGGAACAATCACCACACAGGGAAAACACAGGACACCTAAGCGTCAAACATAAAGCCACAGAAGCTTTACAGTACAAATAAGCCCAACATGTGCATACAGAAATAAGGATACAGGACACTACAAAGTAGCAGGGCTAGGTGCACTAAAAAGATAAATAAAAATAAAAAGAAAAAAAAACAGATTAAAATACAATGAAACTAAATGATATGCAACTATACTAAAAAGGCAAAAAGAAAATCAAGAAAAATGCTAGCCCAACTAATTCCATAGATATCACCCTAATCTACAATTCGGACTATTTGATGAAACATGTCAACCATAGAAGGAAAGTCAAATATATAAACGTCTGCTAAATAACGCCACAGAAGCGCAACAAAATTCGATTATGCAAAGCCACAGAAGCTTGCATGTAAAGTGTAGACGTTCCTTTAACAACCCTAACACCCAAGATAGACGACAAAAGGAACAACATAAATCAAATTGGAATCACATCTAACTAGGTGAGTTACTCAACATGGACTGCAATAGATGGAAAGAAAACCATAACGGTGAAAGAACATGACATCTACGCATATACAAAGGCCACAGAGGCTCACAATAAAACATCCATGTCAATTAATGAAGCATGTATATAAAAATTAATCAATTATTTAACATGGATTAGTAGATGGAAAGATGTAAACATGCAAGTTCAGAACATCTACGCAAAAATAATTAGCCACAGAAGCTCATATAGGAACAACCATGTCAAATAATAAACATATGTATCAAGATAAAATCTATTCACAAAAAAAAAACTGACAGACTGGACTGGCGTTCAGTCAAGACAGACGGGCGTTTAAAGCATATTTAGGGTGGACGGACGTTCAGGCATGCAGACGCCCGTCCAGAACCACATAGAGCAGACGGCCGTTCGGGGAAAAAAACAAACGCTCGTCTGACTCTCTAAAAACATAACAGTGTTGATGCGTTTTGGGACAGACGGGCGTTCACTTACTATGGACGCCCGTCTGACTCAGCAGAAAAGCACATCAGACTCGACCTATATCAGAAAACAGCAGCAACCCCAGAAAAAACCTAATATCATATCATTAAAACAGAAACCCTTGTGTTTATTAAAAACAAAAACAAAACTATGAAACATAAAAATGACAATAGACAACCTATGAAACCTATCAAACCTAAAAAGAAGTTCGTGACAAAAATAGAAAAATTAACCACAAACCCTAAATAAAATCATAAACCCTAGAAACCTCAGAAACCCTAGAAGGCCTTTTATTTTTATTTTATTATTAATTTTTTTTATAAGATAAAGAAACAGAAAAAGAAACGGAAACAGAAACAGAAATCTACCTATGAAAATTTAAAACAGAAAACAAGAAAACGATAAAAGCGAGAAAAACGTGTTGAGCCCAAAATGGAAGGGAAAACAACAGATTTTGACCTCGAAAACGGTGTCGAACGGCCTCGGGATGTTCGTCATGTCGTCGGCGTCGGAACGAGCTTTCCGAATTGGGGTCCTGCGCGCCAAACGGACACTCGAGCCGAAAGTTACGGGTAAAATACTACCATGTGCCCTAACGATCCCTTTTATCCCAACTTATAACAAAAAATCAGAAAAATTAATAAACTAGACAACCGTACCGATTCCCCGGCAACGGCGCCAAAAACTTGTCACGGATTTATCTAATTAAAACAACAGGTAATAAAATTTATAAATCCGGTATTCCCCAAGTGCAGGGATCGTAGTATTACGTTTAATACCGGGTCGATCTTACGGGGAATCGGAGGTTGTTAACTCTAGTTTTTATTCTAACTAATCTAAGGGTGTCACGATTACTAACCTAAATAGCAAATAAAACTAAACGAGACTGAAAGTAAAAATAACACGAATGTAAAAATGGACAGAAGAATGAATCTAAAGCCGGGAAGATACGGGTTGCGAACAATTTAAACTACAACTAAACCTAAGATGCAATAAGAAGATTTAACTAAACTAAACAATTCAAGTTTTAAGGGATTAAATTCAAATTATAACGAACAAACGAGCGATTGATCCACCTATCCTATCAACATTCAATTCCTAATCAGATTAGTTCGTGACTTCTAACCAAGTTGTGATTCACCTCATCTAAAGTACGAACACCAATTTCTTAGATAGTCCATCTATTAATCTCTATCTTTCGATCTAAGATTAACGCTTTTTTCTAACCAAAGATGTGAACCTTAACGTTTCTAATCTAGAAATCTAACCTATTAACTCTCGTTATATAGATCAAATAACTATTCTTTTATCATGGGGATCTAGGGTTTACATGACTTTCATCAAAGTAAAACAATCAAGCATGCACATCTTTCGATATAATTGCAATAAACATTCAAACATGATAAAGAAACAACTTGTATTAAAAACTCACAAATTAATCAAGATTCGAATCTGAATAGTTGATGGATAGGCTTCACAATGCTCGTTAATGGGCTTTTAGCCTCTAAGCATCCTCTTGAAAGCTTGGAATTGTTGAAGGAAAGAACATAAAACTAACTAATTTAATCTAGGATTTAAGTGCATAAAACTGAAGGAAAAGTATGTAAAAACGCAGCCTGAGCCACCCCTAGGATTAGGGTTTTGAGTAATGTGTAATTGATATCCTTAATGTGGAAAAACGCAGCTGTATTTATAGATGTCAAAGTCGGCTGTGCTGAGGCGGTGGAAGGACGCCCGTCCGTCTTGTTGGACGCTCATCCGGGGTGCCTTGGACTTGCTTCAGACGCCCGTCCACTTCAGTGTCCAAACTCTCTGAATCAACTTTCCTCTCCTGGACGCGCGTTCACTATTCCGGACGCCCGTCCACCTGGACGGGATTTGGACGCCAGTTCAGCTGGATCAACAACTTGATTTCTTCATCTTTATCCTTTCCTTTCTTTCCAAATTCATCATTATCTCTTTTATCATCAATGTAATTCGACTCTTATCTCTTTTTGATCATCATTTGAGCATCAAACATGTACCTATAACACATTAAAAACATCGCAAACTGTAATATCATCCAATAATCCTAAAATCATAATTAAAACACCAAAATTAACCTATTTTGCGAATAACTCGTTTAAAATATCATTTGCTCAATAATTCGACTAAACACTCGTTTCTTATGCAAATTATACAAATATGAGGGAAATTATCATAGAATATATCAATATGAATCGTATAAATTCACCCTTAACAGACTAAACAATGGGATTTTGATAGAAATGACATCACTTGGTGGGCAATGAGAAATGTGGAGCCTTTTTCGGTAGTCGAGGTCTTCTTGGTAACGTTTAGCCTGGGAGAAGATTATCGATTCTATTTTCTGGAGGACAACTTAAGTCATGCAGGTTATCAAGATGATCGTGACTTGATCTTGCTCCACTTCGATTCTATGATAAGCGGACTCTGACCTCCTTTCGACCCGTTCTTTGTCGCGTTTATGGAAGTCGTGGAGTCTATTCTGGCTGATTTAGCCCTGGGGGCAGTTAGGACGATATTTACTTTTATTGCCCTCAACCGAGTCCTAGGATTTGAGCTGAGCTTGATGGAATTCAGCCATTACTACACAGTGTCTATCCAGGAGGTAGCCGGGCAAGTCCATGTGAGGGGCTCATTCTCTAAAAAGAAGCTGGAATTGTTCTACAAACCGTCCTCAAAGTGAACCAGTAGAGTCACCGATGTCATCCGGTCGAGTCTAGAGTCGGTTGGCCATTCAGGAGGCCAGTTTCAAGATCGGATAAGTTGTCTGAATTGTTACAAGCAAAGAAAGTTTCTGATTTACAGGAGAGAGATCTCTTATTCATCGTTGAGCTAGAATGGTTGCTGGGTTGGGATCCTGTGAGTCAGTCTCAAGCCCGGAACTTTAATTGGAGAATTTTGAGCTCAAGTCCTAGTACAATACTTTGGCCGCGATAGCTGGCCCCTGGTTACTCCATGTTCAGCCCCTAATAGGGATTGCCCCAAGTCTGCCAGATCCTTACTGGTTTGCATGTTGTCATGAGGGAGAGTTTCCCCTTGATTGTCCTATTTGTGGAGGGTATGGTCATGACCACGGGCCGAACCTTTGTTACTTTTTCTCGCTTGTGTACATTTTGTTATTAGTTTGCTTTGATAATTTTCTTTGGCAATATTAGTCTCGCTGTTTCTTTTTGCTTATTTCGTTCAAATATTGCAGACTGACCTTTTTCCTCTTATGCAGCAAATATGGATCCAATTGCGTTGCGGGCTGTGAAGAGAAGGCAAAATCGTGAGAAGAGGCTTGTGAGAAAACAATTGTTGGTTTCTCAGAGAGGGCAACACATTCCTCATATGGTGGCATTTGGGCCTAATGCTACGGCTCCGCCCCCGCTTATTGCTCAAGATCTAAGCATTCTTGTTCCCCCACAAGCTCTTGCTACTGTTGCCGTCTGATATCCTACTTTGAGAAGGAGGAATGATGAGGGGGTCCTGATATGAGAGAGGAGCCCGGTTGTGGCCATAGACTTGGAAGATTCTGCTGATGAAAGTCACCAGGCCTCTTTGAAGAGGACGAGGTGAGAAAGTGAGGGGCCTTCTACGGGCCGGTTGGGGTGACCCTAGAGCCCGAGGATCCTACTGAAGGTGCTGTGATGGGGACATTAGAGAAAGGCCCCAGCCGGCTAGTGGTCGGGCCCGTTTCCTGGGCTAGTCGAGGTACTATAGGTTCTCAGCCTACTGTAAACACTTCTAGTTCTCGAACTCCTTTTCCACTTCCTAGTGAGGGCTAGGTGTGGCTTAGAGATGCTTACCGTCCTCTTGAGAACAGATCTGATGAAAAAACACTAGCCCGAGTGGTTAATGAGGGTGTCCTCCCTTACGGAACATAGATTCAACAAACTTTGACAACCTATCTTATAACGTCGGTGTCGGACTGGCTAACCGGATCATAGCTGAAGATCATATGACCGACTTTCTGTCCAATGTGGATGATCGTTACGGGTTGATGGACAATCTCGGCTGCAATGTAAGTTTTCTTTGGTCATATTTTTCCTTTCTCATTCCACTTATTTCTCTCATTTCTCCTTACAGTTTTACTTGGTTTTCCTCTTTTTCTTTTCCAGATGGTGACCGTTGTAGGGCAATTCACATTTGAGAGGAAGAAGCTGTTACAGTAGACAGTCTGAAGGGAATGCTGAGTGCAGTCACACTGCTGACAATAGCCTGCTGAACTATTATCAAGATGAGGCCAACAACCTACTGATCAATTCAGTATGATGTAATCTAGAAAATGGCTATTCAATTATAGTATGTAGTAACCGTTTGTAACTAACTTCTAACTGATTCATGAGGTGTATGAAGTTATAAATACATCAAGACCAGCTACATTGAAAACATAACTTGTAACTTTTACTTGATCAATAAAATTCCGCATTTTATTTTGTGTTTGTAATTCTACAAACTTCATCATGGTATCGGAGTAGAAATTTGAGAATTTCTGAATGCTTTCCTCCATTTTCTCTCTAATGTTTGAAGAATCTTGAGAGTGTTCTTCATCCTTTTCTGAGATTTCAGTTTCGTGAGAGTAAACTGTCATCATTTTCCTGAGTTTTGATCAGTTCTTGATCATTTTTTTTCCTTTTTTTCCCTATATTCTATCTTTCACTATTGATTTGTGATCAATTCTGGAATGCTTGATAGCCATGACAGCTAAGAAACAAGAAATAAGTCCCTCCAGTCCATTCTATGTTCATCCTAATGAGAATCCCTCTCTAGTTCTTGTTCAGCCATTGATGAATGGCAATAACTATAATCCGTGGAATATGTCCATGGAGATGGTGCTAATCACCAAGAACAAAATTGGCTTCGTAGAAGGCATAATTAAAAGGAAGCAAATTCAACAGACTTCCATGCATGGAGACAGTGTGATACAATGGTGAGATCATGGATCTTAAATTCTGTTGAAAACACAATTGTGCAAAGTTTGATGTATTTCAAGAATGCACACGCAGTTTGGAAGAATCTTGCAGCAAGATTTTCAAATTTTGATGGCATAAGACTTTCAGATCTTCTTGAAGAAATGCATCTACTGAAGCAAGGTACAGATTCTGTCAATCAATATTTCACAAAGTTAACGATTTTGTGGGAAGAAATCAAGACCATTAGGCCTGTAACAGTTTGTTCTTATGATCCCCAATGTCACTGCAATGCAATTAAGAATCTGATGGATCATATGGAGGTAGAACATATCATGAAATTCCTTAAAGGTTTAAAGGTTGAATTTGAGCCATTGGTCTCACAAGCAATGCTGATGGTGCCCTTTCCCGAAATTCATGATGCCTTTGCAATGGCAATCAAGTTTGAAAGATAGAAGTTGTATGTGGCTAACAAGGCCAAGAATCAAGATTCCATGGTTCTCTTGTTACAAAAGATTGGACATGTACAAAATCAGATTGTCAGCAGACCTAACTCTGCTACAAATCCCAGACCTAAAAATCCCAAGAAGATGCAATGTAGTTTTGTGGATTCAATGGTCATACTAAAGAGACTTTCTACAAGAAGCATGGCTTTCCTCCTGGTTTCATGTCAAAAAGAGCCAATATGGCAGAAGAGGAACAATCAGCAGAAGAAGATCAGTCATCAAGTAGGTCTGTTGGACCGGGGCTTGCCAATCTTACTGCACAACAACTTGACAAGTTGATGGCTCTACTGGATGATCCTCCTAGACATGCAGGATTTTCTGTTGGTCAACCTGCTGACATTGTCACACACTACTCACCTGATACAGGAATAGGTGATCTAAATTTATTAAGATCAATACAATAGATCTTGGACTCTAGTGCCATGGATCACATTGTAGGATCAATAGATCTATTAAGAAATCCCAAACCTTCATCTGGTATATAAATGGGACTGCCTAATGGAAATAATGTCTCTGTCACTCATATAGGACAAGTAAGGGTAAACCCTCAATTGGTCCTACGTGATGTGTTTTTTATTCCTGGTTTTAAGTATAACCTTTTATCTTTACCTTCTTTTATTAATCATACAAAAGGAGCAGCTATTTTTTCTGCTAACAAGTGTGTTTTGTAGGACAACAACAAGAAAGTGATTGGTTCAGCTGAGTTACACATAGGACTCTATGTCATGGATTAACCAATAAGACTTTTTGTATCCAATGCTGTAGAAAATCACACATTATCTGATATATTAGATGATGCTATTTTATGGCATTACAGACTAGGACACTTACCAGATAAAATACTACAAGTCATTAGTTCACAGTCTGCTGATATCAAATTTTGTAATCATGATCTTTGTTATGTCTGACCTATGGCTAAACTGAAGAAAAATCCTTTCCCTTTAAGTACTACTGCTGTAAATGTTGTTTTTGACCTTGTTCATTTGGACATTTAGGGTCCCTTGAGACAACATATTGTATATTTACAACAATATTTTCATACTGTTGTGGATGATTTTTCTAGATTTATTTGGGTTTTTCTTATAAGGCACAAATCTGAAGCCTCTGACCTTGTTAAATCTTTTGTTAAATTTGATTCTACTCGGTTTCACAAGATTATTAAAGTAATTAGATCGACAATGGTGCGAATTTTAACTCACGACTTTTATGCTCGACGGGGTATCATACATCAGACATCCTGTGTAAGTACACCTGAGCAAAATAGCATTGTTGAAAGAAAACATCAGCATCTGCTGAATATGGCAAAAGGTTTGAGGTTCTGGAGTAATCTACCCACTGAATATGGGGGTTTCTGTCTTTTTCATGCTGTAAAGTTAATTAATGCCACACCTACACCACTGTTGAAGGAAAGCACTCCACATGAAGTGCTCTATGGCACTAAACAGACTATTCTGTGTTTAAAGTTTTTGGTTGCTTAGTCTTTTCTTGTACACTTCAGCAGTATAGAACAAAATTTGACTCAAGATGTAGGACTTCTGTCTATCTTGGGAATTCAAATACATCTAAGGATGCTATTCTCTTAGACATTACCAACAAAGATATATTTGTTGCTAGAAATACTCATTTCATGAGAATTATTTTCCTTTATTTCAACAGGTGTTAGGCAAGGCTAGATATCTTGCTGACATGCCCGTTCCTTTACTAGTAATGGACACTTTTGATGATATGCTGAATGAATCAACAGACCAACCAAATATAGGGTCAGCTGCAGCAGAGGCATCTAATGAGGAGCATGCACCAGTAAATCAGGCACCTGAACCTACACAACAAAGAAGATCCACCTGAACAAGAAAATCACCAACCTTTTATCAAGGAGGTGCTCACAATGTTCGGCGGACTCCACACCTACTAAGTGCAGTCATGAGTCTGGGCAATCTTTCCGTAGACTATGCCAGATTCATTGATGCTGTAAAGAGCCTAAGACTTATAATCACGACATCAAGGATGATGAATGGAAGCAAGCAATGCAACAAGAAATTGAAGCTCTACAAAAGACTCATACATAGGAAATAGTTGATCTGCCCCTGGCAATAAACCCATTGGGTGAAAATGGGTGTACAAAATCAAACACAACCCTGATGGTTCAGTAGAAAGATACAAAGCTAGACTAGTAGCAAAAGGCTACACTCAAACATATAGGATTGATTATCAAGAAACCTTTTCCCCTGTTGTCAAAATCACAACAGCTAGAACATTACTTGCAGCAGCAGCAGCCAACAATTGGCATCAACATCAAATAGATGTCAACACTGCCTTTCTGCATGGAGATTTACATGAAGAAGTTTATATGCAGTTATCCCCAGGTTGTGCAACAACCAAACCAAATCAAGTTTGCAGACTTACTAAGTCATTATATGGTTTCAAGCAAGCCAACAGACAATAGAGCTGCAAGCTAACTGAATCTTTGGAAGCTCAAGGATTCATTCAATCAAAAAATGATCACAACCTCTTCACAAAAGGATCAGGACAATCTTTCATTGCCTTATTGGTATATGTGGATGTGTTAGGAACATTTTATTATGTTTTGATGATGGCCATACTAGCTGTTATAGCAAGCCTGAAAATAAGTTAGAATTCTCTGTATAAGCATTTACTTAGAGTTTGACATGTAGTATAAGTTGAGTCAGACAAGTATTGTACTAGTTGGTAGGACGGCAAAGTGAAACATAAATCCGGCAGAGTAAAGCCAACCAAGTACCAGCAGAGAAGCATGAAGACATTATGGTCTGACTTATAACCAAGGAAGTCTGTGATGACCTTGGATAAGTCTAAGTTACATTCCAAGTGATGAAACTTAATGTTTAAATATGGTGTACACTGATCTCACATAAAAAAGGATCAGTGAAGTACAGAGATTCTCCTAAACTGATAAAGAATGAAGGAAACAGTGAATCGGCAAAGTAAACTGACTTTCGGCAGTGTAATGAGAAAGCAGTGAAGGAAGACCTATGCGGCAAAGTCAGAGAGATCACTCAACCGTTCAGAGAACGACCAAGTAAACTTTAATTGATCAGATTTTGAAATATGAAGAAGATTCAGAGGATCAAGCATTAAATGAACAATTAATTGAGGATCAATCAAGGACGGATTTTCTGATAAACGTCTAAAAAAAATCCGATCACTGAAATCAAGGAGAATATAATTAAGGGGGAATCAAGAATAAAATCAAGGATTATTCCCCTCATTAATATAGCCAACAGACGGAATTTCAAATAAAGGATTATCAAGGCTATAAATAAAAGGCATTGACAAAAAAAGAAAAACAATGAGATAACAATCAATAATCAGAAACTCTGTCAAATCGAAAAGCCTTCATCTGTGCTTCAAAAGGAATATCTAGTGATCAACTCAAAATTCAGAACTACAATTTCGACATCAAGCATTGAGTCTGATCAACAAGTTTTTGGGAATCCTATTCACTTCAATCAAGCAACTGAATCTGAGGCATCTGAGAAGGAGATGTGTTTGTGATAGCTGTTGAAGGATTTGTTCCCAATGAGCCGTGAAAGAGACTGAGTCACTGAAGCTGTTGTAGTCAGGGAGTGATAGTCTTGAAGATTGTGAAGCTTGTGTAGTCAAGGACAATCAGGCTATTGTATCTGTGAAAACAATAGTGAAATTCCTCCAATCATCACAGGAGAAGAGTGGATTAAGGGATTACACCACCCTGAACCACTATAAACCTTGTGTCAATTTACTTTCAGCAATTTATCCTACTTCATTTATTTAGTTTCTTAAATTACATCATATATCTGTGTGTGCATAAACTACCTTGAAACAACATATTAAGAAGGGACTTATCCGCTGCCCAAAAAAATTTAAATACAAAAAAAAAGTTTTTGAAACTCCACTATAGTCATTCACCCCCCCTCTGACTATAGTTTTACCCTTCTATGGGACCAACAATTGGTATCGGAGCAGTGTTCCTAGTATCAGAACCTGTTCAGATCTAATTTCTGGTAACAAGGAGATCACATATTTTCAAAGTAGTTTTCAAACTTGTGCTTTCTATATATACATATATCTTATTTGTACTTATGGATTCCTCAAATTTTATGTCAAAGGTACGTGTTTTCAATGTCAACCATTTTGATGAATACAAAATAAGAATGTTGTCTCATCTTGCAGCAAATCATGAGGAGATGCTGGATGTAATTAATGATGGCCCAATAGAGATTACAACTGTGGTAGCCACATGAGCAGATCAAGGAAAAGTAATAGACAAACTCAAGAATGATTGGACCAAGGATGACAGGAGAAGAGCATATCTTGACTTTGTTGTAAAAGACATGATTTTGAAGACTCTGGACAGTTACATGTTCATGAGAATCAAAGATTGTAAAATAGCAAAGGAAATGTAGGACAAATTGGCACTGATCAATGAAGGATCAGAAGCAGTCAAGGAAAACAAACTGTCTGTTGAGAAACAAAATTTTGAGAACTTCAAAATGAAGGCTGGAGAAACAATTGATCAAATGGACAATAAATTCTCAAGCTTCATCAGTGAACTACAACAACTTGGACACACATATCCATAGACAGAAGTGTGCCTGAAGATCTTGAGAGGCTTACCTAAAAGATGGAAGATCATTACTTCGGTAATCAGAGGGACAACAAATCTTGCAAACACTGACACCGTGACTCTGATGTCTCAACTAAAGGCTCATGAATTTTAGTTGAACGGCAAAGATAGTGCACCAGCAGAGGCACATAAGGCCAGTGCACTGGTTGCACCCCAGCAAAGTCAAACAGCTGATGCAAACAACAAAAAGACACAGGAGCTGAAGGAACATGTAGCTTTACTGGTTAAACGTTTTGACAGGTTTACCAAGAAGAAGCAATTCAAAGGAGGATCATCATTATACAAAAAGTCAAGCTCAAACAAAGACGCAAAGAAGAAGGATGATGAATACAGATGCTTCAACTGCAAAAAGCAAGGTCATTTCAAGGCAGACTGCCCTGAGGAAAATAACAAAGATGAGAGAAGAAGTACAAAACAGCTGAAAAAAAGAAAAGCAAGAAGGCACTCAAAGCTAAAACCAGTAGTGAAAAGAATGAAGAATCATCAGACAATGATTCAGATGATGATGAAGCTGACAGCTCAGAAAATGGAAAAGCTTACCTATGTCTTATGGCTAAAGAATCTAATGAAACTGAGGTAACATCTAGGTCATGCTCATCATCTAGTGCATCCACCTCTAACACTGCACAATCTTCTATTCTCCCACTAGATTCTACAAACATAATCCAAAATCTCATGAGTAAATTTGATGAAATTGAGTTGAATCATGAAATTCTGGAACATGAGTGTGAGAATCTATGAAAGGAAAATAAAAGATTAAAGAAAGACTGGATAAAGTAAAAGTTGAACTAAACTGTAAGGAGACTTACTCAAGTGATCAACAAACAGCAGATGATCATACATCTGGTGTTGACAGACCAGCTGAGAAAATCCCCCTACCAGTTAAGACAACCAATGAACCACTAAATGCACCAGCTTACAAACCGTCAAAAAGGTTTTGGATCCAGATCCAATCTTGGCTACAATAGTCAGGATGAGAATAGAAAAAATGGACAACACAATTCTTAATCTAGGACCAACAATGGACCAATGTTCAGAAAAGGACAGACCATAGTTTCAACCACTCATCCTGCACCGGTGAAGTCAAAACCCAGTGCAGTGAAACGGCAGACCAAACCATCAATCCAGTCAACCAAAAGCAAAAGCTTTTTGAAAGGCAAAGTAAGACTTTATCCTTCAGAAGATGATTGGAATGTTGCACCCGCAAAATACAGAAAGAAACCATTCATAATATGCAACATATGATTAAGAAAAGCCAAACTAGGCATATTCCTAGACATATGAAGCAACATGAACACAGGTTTCCCACTGCATATTTGAAAGTGAAAAAGGATGCAAATGCACCAAAAAGTAGAGAAAAGTATCAGAATACCTCTAGTAGAAACATTATAAGTTATTCTGTCATGCCTTATACATATGAAGTCGATGACTTCAATTATCCAAAAAGAAGATCCTTTGGATACACATTAGGAGTAGGAGGCATGACTGCTAACATGTATGGACCCAAGCAGTGTTGGGTACCTAAACATGATTAATTTTTTTTGTAGGATGTCTGGTACATAGACAGTGGATGTTCCAGACACATGACAGGAAACAAGGGATGGCTCACTGACTTTAAAGCTTTTGAAGGACCCAAAGTCACTTTTGAAGGCAAAGAAAACCCTGGTAAAATTAAGGGGGAAGGAATAATGTTCAAAAATAGCTTGAAGATTCAAAATGTAGCCTATGTTAAAGGACTGAATTTCAATCTGTTGAGCATCAGTCAATTCTGTGACAAAGGCTACAATGTGCACTTCAACAAGGAAGGTTGCAAGGTGATTCACAGCCAAACCAACACAGTAGTTCTTGCAGGAAGAAGAGAAGACAACATGTATGTGGTGGATTGGAGAACAGCTAAAGCAGAAACATGTTTTCTTGTTAAAAATAAACAATCAACCAGCTGGATTGGGCATAGAAGATTAAATCACCTAAATTTCAACACCATCAACACATTATCAAAGAACAAGTTAGTAGAAGGTTTACCAGAGATCACATTACAGAAGGAAAGTCTCTGTGATGCATGTCAAAAAGGGAAACAAATCAAAAGCTCCTTCAAGTCAAAGCCCTATCAATCAACAACAAGAATTTTACATCTGCTACATATGGACCTGTTTGGACCACCACACCGATCGGTGTAAGTGGAAAGAAATACACTCTAAGTAGTGGTGGATGACTTCTCCAAATTCACCTGGACCATATTCATGAATAAGAAAAGAGAGACACTCAAAAGGCTACCAGATTTGCTAAGAAGACTTCAAAATGAAAAGGAACTGAAGATCATAAAGACCAGATCATACAGAGAAACAGAGTTTCTAAATGAAATAATCAGAACGTATTGTGAAGAAAATGGAGTACTGCATCAACTATCAGCAGTAGGGACTCCACAACAGAATGGAGTAGCAGAAAGAAGAAACAGGACACTGATGGGGCGAAACGAGGGGTCCAATCTAACCAGCAGTATACCGGGTCGACTAAAGTCTAGTTTGGTGAGTCAAGGTCGTCTCCTCGGGGAATATCCACTCCAAATGAGGTTACACACTAAAAAGTCTATATTAATTCGATCCAGATCGCAATTTGGTGAAAGGTTGATCAAATGCATGAATAAAGTGCTGAAATAACAATGATGATAAATTATAAAAGAAACTAACCAAGATAATGCGTAGACTAGCTATCCTCTTGCAACGTCATGGGAACAACTTCCTACCTACCTACCGTTCGTGTTTGAAAACGTGAAGCGGTGCATTCCTCATCAAGCAATTCCCCCTCATACGAGTGAATGAAATTTCTCTCTACCTCCTCCTTGGTCTAGACATGCTAAACCTAATGATTCGGTATGCTATGCCCGTGAATGCAATGTCAAAGCCAACTATCCCCGGATAAGAAATCGAATGCCTACAAGAGGTCGATTTTACCTTCCGGTTCACCTACCCTCTTCCCACGTCTAACATCTCCGTTCGGTATTCGTTAAACATGTACAAGCTGATGACGTGGTCAATCAGGTTATAAAATACTTGACCACCATAAACCAATACTAGCAAGAGGACTAGGCCCATCGTAGTATAGCTATAGTGAATCAAGGTCGATCCCACAGGGAACCAATTGTGGGTCATTCCATATATAAAAAATTAATACATGTCAAGGACATAAAGGCGGTCTACGACCAACATAAGACAAGAAAAGTAAAGACACGACTCAACACAACGTAATTAACCTCCCCAATTATAGTCTTTATCGTTTGGACCTAGATAGTTTATATGATAAACTGAACTTATGAACCGTCAATCCGTTTGTATCTATCTTAGATTGGCTACGGGAGTCATCCTCTTAAACTTGACTTAGCACCGGTTAGGTTACTAGATCACAGTGCTACATTACGTGACTTCACCTGTTGGGTATCCATCACATATAACTTGCACGCTTACGACACTAAGGATGCCGATATTAATCGTACACCTCGTCTAGGCAACATTCCTATGGTTAGGCGTACTTCCTAAACGATCACTCAAGCTCTCGTCCAACTAGCAATTACCAAGTTATAGTCTCATGCTAATCTACGACGTACGTATAACCAGGTGCATGCAATTCCCAAATATAAACCTACCTAGATAACGCTGAATGTCCGTGAAGAGCAATTCATAAGCCTACCTAAGAGTTTTATATTGGTATTTCCTTTTTACACGTTTTAATTAAACTAAGCGAGTAACGTAGCCATAGCCATACCTACTGAGATAATAAATTCTATCAAGTTAACCTAACCATAAAGACGTGGCTATCTAACGGATGAAAACAGGGCTCGGTCGACCGAATAGGTGGGCTCGGTCGACCGAATGGTCTTTTTCCCCCAGATTACATCCCTGAACGTATCTCTCAGCGTTTCATCATACACAACGGATTGAACAGTAATTCGTAAGCCTTCATATAAACTAACATAAATACGCATTAATTAAATCAAGTAGATTCATGAATAAATACTAAGTGTATGACGTAGGTTATGGGATCCTCATAGACAAGGCGTCGCCACATCCCTAACGTCATAGCCTAGATCTACATCATCTAGCTACGATTAACTAATTCAAACGATAAAGCATAATTGGGAGGGATTAATTACTTAAAATAAAAGAAACAGAAAATAAGAGCTTACATATTTGCAGCCCTTAAATTGCTGGAAACACTCTCAATAAACTACATTGAATCAATATATGAATAGAGTGATTTTATTGAATGATATTCTAAGGTAGGAATTACAATTCTCGTAGCTGCTTGCTTATATAGAGGTTTTTGCCGACTTAGGGTGGTTCTAGAAGATAAGCACGATATAAGCCGGAAACCGACCCAAACCTAAGGCTCGGTCAACCGAAGAGCTGCACTCGGTCGACCGAAGCTATAGGCTCGGTCGACCGAACCTAAGTTTGCATGTTTAACACGTTTTCTTCGTCTAGCTTGTTCCCCACTGCATGCTTGCATGTTGATCCGATTAATCTCTCATTTAATGCTTCGATTTCCTTCCTTCATTATCTTGAGATCATTGATTGAACAATATTAATCCTTCCGATTTGTCGTGATCTGCAAAATCAATAATTATCGCACAATAAATCGGCTTTAAATAATAAAAACGGCTAAATACCAAATATCATATTAATAATCACTTAACATTAAATAATAAATATAAACATGTGATTTAATATGAAATATATATTATTAATCTCAATTTAAGGTCAATATTGATGACTTTTACGGGTATAATTTGACCGTCATCAACTACCCCCCACTTAGACTTTGATCGTCCCGAACAAAGCATCAATAAGTCATTTCCCAAGACAACATTTCCCATGGTCAGGTCATACTTACGCAAGAAACTCAAGTCAACTCATACTAGTCAAGCTCATAAGATATCCATTATTCACTACTCACAATGCATCGAAGTGATGTGTGCATGTGCATTTATTTCTATATATTCGTGGCAAGATTAGAGTTTACGCAGACTTCGTAATCTTAACCCACGAACTTCAGTATTCATACTTCTTATGCCTTTTATTTTTTGAAGCACTAGAGCAATAAGCAAGAGCGTATCTATATGGTTTTTGGACTTGGAGACCGAGTACTACTCAAAGCCTCTAAAAAGTTGAATATTTTTTTTCATATCTTTATATTTTTCAAATACCATCAATCTCAAAGAAGAAAAAATTTTAGAATATCCCCCTATCTTAGATAATGCATAGCATTGAATATTACCACAAGCGCAAGGCTACTTTGGTAATTTACTACAAGCCCAGTGTTTAACGTTTTGCTAAAACACAGGTACGTCTCAAGCTTATTACTCTGCTTTAATGGCTAAAAGATAAGAATGCATCAGCAGATAGATATTGATACTAAGTTCACATAACCAATCATCTATGCAATGTACACAATATTTTCAATTTTTTTATAAATTGCGCGGCATAACTTGATTAATTTATTGAGTAATTGAATAATAAATAACTACTTGCAAAAACGGGCATGAATATCCTTAAATTTACTTAACATAAGTATAAAATGATCACGTACTCATGAAACTTGGGTTATTTCCTATTAATTATTTGCTAAAAATTCACAATTCTAAGGGTACGAGATAAATAATATGGTATTTATTCATTCAATTTTTCAATCATGTACCGTTTCATTCAATTTTCAATTATAGCTAAGTCTCCTACCCCCCACTTAAACATGGCATTGTCCTCAATGACAAAAATAAATGAGAATTTAAGAAAAAGACTTAGCTCTGGAAACGGCTGTCAAGTAAAGGAACAATATCGGAGTAAATGACAGCACGTTGTGGAGAAGCAAGTGAAAACCTGTATAAGCATACAAACTCCACGAAACCGTTAATAACACCATGTCTATGGAAGTTATAGAATAATGTGGCAGTAATTAGGTATGAATACCGAAAAACAATTTAAGCCACTTTATTGTATACAACCAAAGACAAGAAAAATACTAAATAGAAAGAAAAATAAACAAGCAACTAAAGATGGTAGTCTTCATCTAAAAACCGGGTGGATAAGACAAAGATCAAAAAGCATAACCCTATGTGGGAAGACACGAGGGTGACTCGATCGAAAAGGTATTCAATCCAGGAGAAGAGAAACTTGGTAAGGTATAACAGATGGAATGCGACCTATTGGCTAAAGATAAAATCAAAAACTTAACGCAGAAACTTCTCGCTTGCATTGGATATCAACAACTTAGGGATATGTAGCTACTTCTCGAAATTACTAATAACCCAATGTATCACGTAAAAATCATAACCGTCAACAACAAGGTCGGATCAGTGTGATAGTTCAGAACAAAACTTATCATCTAAAAATGCCGGAATAGACAGAAAAAAATGTGAAATTTAAAACTTCCGGTAGAAAGATAAGTCGTATGTGATCGAACCAAAAACTCTTTGAAGTCTAGCTAAGGTCAGAGCCACACTTACCCCAGCTACGATCATGAAAATCAAAATGATAAAAGATAATCATTAAAGCTTAGCAATATTTCAAATTCCGCAACACAAAGGATTTTTGTAAAAAAAAGGAGGTTGAGAGTATGATGGGTTCAGAAAACGATATATAAGGATGGTAAGAAAAGATAAAGGGTGGGTAAGAAATTGTGGTTTTGGGATTGTGAATTGTTTAAAGGATTGGGTAGGGTGGGAGAGTGAAACGGATGGAAAGAAAGAGAGGCGATGAAAGAATGGTTAGAAATGTGAACTGTTGGGGCAGATTGGTGAGAGGATCGAAAAGTTTGAAGGTGAAAAAGTGTAAAGGGAAAGATAAGGATAATTGCGTAATGAATTGCACATCACTTTGGATTTTCACTTGGATCACCTAAAAAGTTTTAGAATTTGACCAAGATTGTTCTTGTTCACACCAATCATTCTCTGTTACATTTTCAGTAATTCTCAAGCTCTCTTAATGCTTCCATCTTAAGGTTGTTCGCTAAATTTCCTTTTCTTTAGCAATTTCTCGACTCTCCTACGGAACTCTATTTCACGTGGCCTATATTGAGTAAAAAAGTTTTGCACATCCTTAGCCCAATGGCCATCGGAACACGGCAAAATAAAAAACCTCAACATATGTCACGTTACTTTTATTTGACTCAAAGAAAACAAAACCTAAAATCCTAAAAAGAAATCCTAAGGGTTTTAAAGAAGTAGTTCTGAGTTTAAAGTCCTCAGCTCAACTTTCCAAAAGGTATCCTTGTCAGTTATCATTCTTGGATCGCCAGACTTTGACCCTCTGAGCACTATTAGAGGTGGCTTGTGGCTGTTGCGGATTAATACCCTTCCCTTGGTTGTGAGACCTAGGAAACGACATTTATCCATACCATTTATCCAAAGCTCTTACCTCGGCTCTCGTTTTAGGAATTAGTGAATTCTAAGAAACTCGGTTAAAATTACGGTTTTGGCCTTTGACAATAAGAAACAATGAATCAAAGTACTCCGAATAAGGTCGGTTATGTAGGCAAGCCTACGCCGTCTTATTCGTTGGAACATATGTGACAGCTTCGTGCCAATCCGTCAAGATAAGCCCCGTTTAGCCCGAAGGCTTATCGGCTATGCTAAGTCTTGTTGAACTGCTGTAACGTACATCACACATGGAGGGGAGTTGATTGAGCCGAAGCTCGGTTGAACTCGCCCAGCCATGGTTAGACCATTTCCGAACCCATGTACTAAGAGTCTCCGATTCCTAAATTGTCACCCAAAGCGTAATCTCGTGTCTGTTTAAGGTGGGTTCACCGAGAAGCCATCACCATAAAACTCAACGAAAGTAGAAGATGGTGTTCTCTCAAAACTCAACGTCTTCTTTAGATTGTGAATGCTAAAACTACACAATTTGTTGCTCCCCGGCTTGCGAAGCAATCTCATGCATAGCACAATGAGATTTTAACAACTACGAGGAACTCTTTATTCACTCGCTTCCTTTCAACGACTACATGTTTCCTTACACCCTCTAGATGAGAAAGATATGGGGCAAAACCTTCGACACTAATAGAATTATTCTTACAAACCAACTCCGGGCTAAGATTCATACTAAGGTTCATGTATAGGCTAACTTATGCTCAAAAAACCAAAAGGGAATAAAACATAAGCAAGAAAAAGGTAGTACCTTGCCTTCAACATTGTACCACGAAGAATTTAAGCCATGATTTTTTTTTCGGAGCCATCTTGGTGCTTTAAAGGTATTGCTTCTATCGCTTTTCCCATCGTAGAGTAGTAATTCCGCATGTTGCTGGGTTATTTTCTCAGCGCCCTTGAAAAATTATTGACTTGGATTATTGCTTCCCTGGTTTCTGCAAACAAAAGAAAAACAAAACAGACCGTAGACTGATTTTAACATGGTTTCCCATGCTGCTATCAGACCTACGGATTAAACATAACGGGGATAAACAGGCACGCGAAGTCCCAGAAAATAGAACTAGGCTTGCTGGCAACGAGAGGCAGTCTCGCTGGGAGCGAAACCGGTATTCCCGCATTCTCGGAATTTTTACACATGGCAGACAACCAGAGGGACTCAAAAACAGACTCTAAAACAGAAAACTTGACATGAATAAGAAAATTATTTATATATAAAATTGACCGTTGGTTCCCCGGCAACGGCGCCAAAACTTGATGACGTGGTCAATCAGGTTATAAAATACTTGACCACCATAAACCAATACTAGCAAGAGGACTAGGCCCATCGTAGTATAGCTATAGTGAATCAAGGTCGATCCCACAGGGAACCAATTGTGGGTCATTCCATATATGAACAATTAATTATACATGTCAAGGACATAAAGGCGGTCTACGACCAACATAAGACAAGAAAAGTAAAGACACGACTCAACACAACGTAATTAACCTCCCCAATTATATTCTTTATCGTTTGGACCTAGATAGTTTATATGATAAACTGAACTTATTAAGCGTCAATCCGTTTGTATCTATCTTAGATTGGCTACGGGAGTCATCCTCTTAAACTTGACTTAGCACCGGTTAGGTTACTAGATCACTATGCTACATTACGTGACTTCACCTGTTGGGTATCCATCTCATATAACTTGCACGCTTACGACACTAAGGATGCCGGTATTAATCGTACACCTTGTCTAGGCAACATTCCTATGGTTAGGCGTACTTCCTAAACGATCACTCAAGCTCTCGTCCAACTAGCAATTACCAAGTTATAGTCTCATGCTAATCTACGACGTACGTATAATCGTGTGCATGCAATTCCCAAATATAAACCTACCTAGATAACGCCGAACGTCCGTGAAGAGCAATTCATAAGCCTACCTAAGAGTTTTATATTGGTATTTCCTTTTTACACGTTTTAATTAAACTAAGCGAGTAACGTAGCCATAGCCATACCTACTGAGATAATAAATTCTATTAAGTTAACCTAACCATAAAGACGTGGCTATCTAACGGATGAAAACAGGGCTCGGTCGACCGAATAGGTGGGCTCGGTCGACCGAATGGTCTTTTTCCCCCAGATTACATCCCTGAACGTATCTCTCAGCGTTTCATCATACACAACGGATTGAACAGTAATTCGTAAGCATTCATATAAACTAACATAAATACGCATTAATTAAATCAAGTAGATTCATGAATAAATACTAAGTGTATGACGTAGGTTATGGGATCCTCATAGACAAGGCGTCGCCACATCCCTAACGTCATAGCCTAGATCTACATCATCTAGCTACGATTAACTAATTCAAACGATAAAGCATAATTGGGAGGGATTAATTTCTTAAAATAAAAGAAACAGAAAATAAGAGCTTACATATTTGCAGCCCTTAAATTGCTGGAAACACCCTCAATAAACTACATTGAATCAATATATGAATAGAGTGATTTTATTGAACGATATTCTAAGGTATGAATTACAATTCTCGTAGCTGCTTGCTTATATAGAGGTTTTTGCCGACTTAGGGTGGTTCTAGAAGATAAGCACGATATAAGCCGGAAACCGACCCAAACCTAAGGCTCGGTCAACCGAAGAGCTGCACTCGGTCGACCGAAGCTATAGGCTCGGTCGACCGAACCTAAGTTTGCATGTTTAACACGTTTTCTTCGTCTAGCTTGTTCCCCACTGCACGCTTGCATGTTGATCCGATTAATCTCTCATTTAATGCTCCGATTTCCTTCCTTCATTATCTTGAGATCATTGATTGAACAATATTAATCCTTCCGATTTGTCGTGATCTGCAAAATCAATAATTATCGCACAATAAATCGGCTTTAAATAATAAAAACGGCTAAATACCAAATATCATATTAATAATCACTTAACATTAAATAATAAATATAAACATGTGATTTAATATGAAATATATATTATTAATCTCAATTTAAGGTCAATGTTGATGACTTTTACGGGTATAATTTGACCGTCATCACAAGCTAACACTAGGCAATTACTCCAATGTCAACAAACAATGCAATACAAGTAGGTAAAGCTTCACAACAAGCAAAACTAACAACACAAACAATCATTCCCAATCAATCACAAGAGGATAAACCAACACTACAACATAATCTTGGCTAGAAGAATCTAGCCACTCATGTCTACAATCATAATCATCTCAAGATTAACATTTATAAACATAAGAACAATTGACTGAAAATAAAGATTAAGAATTACCAATCCAAGAGTACAAATTCGAGTTGGTGCTCTTCATGCAACTCCAAAAGCTTCAATGAACTAACACTAGTGTGTTGAATCAAATCAACTAGAAGAGTTAAACTAGAATCCTTAGCTTTTACAATCAAAATCAAGAGTTAATTTCTACTAAAATTCGGCTATAAGAGCCAAGGGGTGGAGTGGTGCCTGGAAGATAGAAAAACTGAAGAAGATGATGTGTTCTTGTTGATAATAATGTGAATGGAAGAATAAAAGAGATTAAACTTTTTTGACTCTGCACTCTTGGGGCGCGTCATCCCATCTTGGCGCACGTCATTCACCAATTTGCACTGATGGCGCAGGTCATAGCTTCTTGACGCACGTCATGTCCAATTGTGGTGACTGACTGAATGACATCTGCATTAATTGCTCAACCACTCAGTGACGCGGGTCATGTGACATGGCGCAGGTCATCATTATCAAAAAAATCACAGAATCATCATTTATTCTCCTGGCTGGCTTGGATTGACCCTCTAATGTGTGTCAAATAATCCTTAGGGTTGAAATCCTTGCCACGGCACAAAATTATCGCAAAATAATCAAAGGCCCTCCTACGGTCAAAATCCACACTCCCCACCGTGATATTTGTGCTGCAAAATAGACACAAAGATACCACGTGTAAATCTGATAACAAAATCGGCTAATAACTAATATAATACAGCTAAAAACATGGTTTTCTGCAATTTCTATGTACACAAAATATGGTTACAATCCTCATTCAAATTGCTCAAGTTGATGTCAAAATATCGCTAATTGCATTAGAAAATGGGGTAAATCATCAGAAATTATATCATCAGGTTGACTTACATCAACCACTCCCCAATTAGCATTTGCTCGTCCTCGAGCAACTAGAGCGATAAGGTTATCTAGAAACACAAAAATACGATCATGCAACATCAAGAATTGAGAATCTAATTATGCAATGCAACCTATCAAAATCACAAGGACATGTTTTTCACGATCTAAGAAAGTAGTGGAGTGTGTGAGTGAATATTCGTCAAGCTTGTTATCAACTAACGATCATGAAATCATGCAAACCTTACTCAAACATGCAACCAAAAGTTTAGGAATGAGATCAATCTCCACTAATGAGGCACTCGGAATCAAGGAATTAGGTCAGGTAGTTGACAAATCGGCTTGTAACGTTTAGGCTAGGGTAGTGGCTAACCGAAGGAAATAAAAGGAAATTCAAAAGAATAAGGCAAGATAGCAATAATCCACACCGTCTACTTCATGACACCCTACTTCCACATTAATCACTTCCCACCTTCACATCACAAAAGATCTTACACTTTGCTTCAAAATCGCCTTCAACGACTCATTATTTAAAGATGTAATTACAATTTGCAAGCTTCTCTTGATTTGAGTTGATTTGTTAGAAGCTTTTATTCAACTATTGAAATATGTACAAGATAAAAGAGATATATATATATATATATATATATATATATATATATATATATATATATATATATATTTACCAATGGTTCCCAAACCGACTTCACAAGATGCCCTCTCAACCTACTAGCATTTCCATCCAACTCTTAGTTCCAACCACCGCTCTCACAATTACTAGACTCTTGCTATGCTTGCGGGAGGCCAAAGGAACGTAGACCAAAATTTTGGGTAAGGGTCGGATTATAATGTGGCTAAGTACGAACGGCTAGTTTGAGTGGGGTCTCACCACTCTACAAGGCTAAGATGGGGACAAAAAGGAAATTCACGTTCAGGTGGGCCATTTGGCTATAGTTGAGTCAAAGTAATGCCAAAAATCGTCATCCCTATTCCGATTCCAAGTACCTGTTATTTCGTCTCAAATGAATGACATTCCTAAATTCAAATTGCAAACTTGAGTATGCATGCACAAATTCGCGAAAAGTTGTTTGTTAACATAGAATTCGGAATATACGTGCACAAAGGATCACACTACCAACAAAGATTAGTAAATAACATGCACCTACGTTTCGTCAAAGTTACTCGTTTCATCGAAATACTCACTCTATCAATTACAAGATCATAATTCATGCCAAAAGATAATTTACACAACTCCGATTGTCTCGAAGATGAACAAAGCTAAGCTTTTCTCAAGCAATTAAAGGTATTACCCGTTGTTAGACTAATTGTACTCCCACTCCCCACTTACGAGTCTGCATTGCCCTCAATGCGAAGTGAGTAATGAAGATACATTGAGGGGAACAACAGGGAATCAACATGAGCAAAACATACGAGATTACCATAAACAAATTAGGGCAAAATCTGGGTTATATGCATTGTTGACGCACGCCGAAATCAAAATGGCGCGCGCCAAAGGTACTATTGCTAAACAGAGAGTTTAACCTGCAAAACTGGCGTGCGTCAACAGTGTGGTGACGTGCGTCATTCCCAAAAGTAAGGGACATGACGTGCGTCAAAGCAACATTGACGTAGGTCAGTAGTGCATAAACTCAAAGAAAAGGGAGGGTTTGCATGCAGGGGGGTTAAGAAGCAAAATTAAATTTGTGCAAGCAAAATCATACTGAAAGATAAATATATTACATGATTTGAATGGCAGCAGCATTGTTTGAAACATTAAAGGAAAAGTGCGACAAGGATTCAAGGCAACATCAAAATATAACTAAATAAACGGCAAACAGCCCAACCAAGTAACAAAAAAACACTCAAACTACCCAGACTCGACATCAATCTCAGCACCAGACTCATCAGAAGACGGGGCAACACCAAGCATATCTCGGGGAACCAGACCGCGACGAAGTAGGCGGACCGGATGAAGGGATATCAACAGGAGGCGGAGCACTAGCTGAGGCAGAAAAAACAGGAGAGGGGTCGGACGGCTTAACATTCTCTGGAATACTAGGACCAATCATGCGACAAACTGGCGGGAACAAATGATCATCAGACAAAGTAGGGACTACGGCAAGAACACAAAGATCATGAATCAGCCAGGGAAGAGGCATGTTGCCATTCACACGACGATTCATGGCGAGGTCCACTGCTCCCTGATACATGTAGTATCCAACATCCACAAGTACATTGGTGAAAATAGCAAGTGCTAGGCAGGACTCGGTGTAATTAAAAGTGTTAACTTTTTGAGAGGGAATGATATTATGACTAATGAAATGCTTCATCACCCTCACATCCTTAATCGCCTGACCATATTTAAAACGCTTACCTACCCACGTGGCGGACGGACAGAGATAAGTTTTAGCCTTACGAGCCTTAGCCCACAGATTTCCGTCATCACTCAACTTCCAAACACTAGAAATGAGGGTCTCGGCCGGGATCTCAGGAATACCAAAGAAATTATTGATAACCTTAACTGAAAAAGCGACGTTCTTACCACGCACAGGCACAAAACCCTTGGCTGCTTTAGCTGGATTCGCAGCAAGGTTAGCATAAAACTCAGCCACGATTGTTCCATTGACAGTAGAAGTACGGGTGGCCGCTAAGAGTTCCCACTTACGGTCCATAACGATTTTCTGAATCCTTGGACTGACCGACTTGAAATCAATTCCACGTTCGAAATGCAAAGCGCACTGACTGAAATACTGAAAAAAAAAGTCTCTTTGCTTTCTTACCAAAGGGTGTGTCAGGAAAAGGTACAATAGACTCGGTTTCACTAGGGGCAGGGGCTTTCCTCTTCTTATTTTGGTCAGCCTGACGACTGCTCGAACGAGCAGAAGATTCAGACATGTCTACGGTGTAACAACAACCCAACAAAAGCAACAAAGGAAAACAATCAGCCCTTCCTCCGGTATGCAAAAAAGAATCAAAACATTAAAAAGACTAAACTAAATTAAGTTGAAAAAGGAGGACTAAGCCAAAAATACCTTGTTGGAATGATGAACACCGCATACAGAAATGAAGGTCGCCGGAAACTATGGAGGTGACCGGAAATTCAGAAAATGTGCTTTGGAAGCAAAAAGATGAGCCTCCACTTCTCAAACCAATAAAGATGGAGAAAGAATGAGTTATGAGGGGTTGTGACAAAGGGAGAAATTTGTGGAGTGGTGGATGAAAAACTGATGAAAAATAGGAATAGAAAGTGGTGGGTGCGAGGGATATGGGAGTTATGGAGGGGAGAGAAGAGAAAAAAACCGTTTTTTATTCAAAAACTGCCCCTTTGATGCGTGTCAAGGTTTAATGACGCAAGTCAAACCCAAGATAACACCCAATGGCGCACGCCAAAGGCACTATGACGCACGCCACCAATTCTGCCCAAACTCTCTGTATGTCTACAGTGATTGCTGGCGTGGGTCAATAAGCCTTGGCGTGAGTCAAGAGACTCCTAGCTAACAAATAATCCACAAAAATGCTAAGGTTCACCAAACTCATCAAAATAATCCACAAAATAACTACAATTATCACGAAACGGGTTGCCTCCCGAGAGCGTTGTTGTTTTACGTCGTCGTTGGCTCGACGAGATTATATGGTAGAGATGATGGAATTATACAGATTGTCAAATTGGGATACAACTACAATTTCTCAATTAAGCACGTAGCAAATAAGCACGTAAGCCACCCAAAAGATGATGCTTAAAAGATAAATTGAAAGATAGTACCCGTGGCGTGCTATGTTTACAGTCTTTAGCTAGACTATACAATTTTTTCAATCCAACGGGGGGTCTTCGAGGTACAACACCTCCTCCTCTCGCGGTGTTTCCTCTCCCTCTATAAAATGCTTAATGCGATGACCATTGGCAACGAATGTCCTTTTTCCATCACTTAGCTCAACTGCTCCGGATTTATACACCTTCGTAACAATGAACGGACATGTCCACCTCGATCTAAGTTTGCCTGGAAACAATCTCAAACGTTAGTTATACAAGAGAACTTTATCATTTTGACGGAACTCTCGATTAAAAATCTTCCGGTCATGGAATGACTTGTTCGTTCCTTGTAAATTTGAGCGTTCTCGTATGCAACAAGGAGAAACTCGTCAAGCTCGGTGAGTTGGAGCAATCTATGATCACCAACGAGATCAGGGTCAAAGTTAAGAAACTTAATAGCCTAATAAGCTCGGTGCTCCAATTCAACGGGCAAATGACAAGACTTGCCAAAAACTAATCGGTATGGTGAACATCCAATAGGTGTTTTAAAAGCGGTGCGGTAGGCCCAAAGTGCATCGTCAAGCTTCACCGACCAATTCTTACGGTTAGTGTCCACCGTTTTTTCAATAATCCGTTTTACCTCACGGTTTGACACTTCAACCTGCCCACTAGTTTGTGGGTGATAAGGTGTGCCGACTTTGTGCTTCACACCATAACTCTCTAGAAGCTTAGTGAATGGTCGATTACAAAAGTGTGAGCCACGGTCACTAATGATAGCTCGGGGAGTGACAAATCGAGTGAAAACATTTTTCTTTAGGAATTTTAGCACTACCTTAGAATCATTAGTGGGGTAAGCCTGTGCTTCAACCCATTTCGAAACATAATCAACCATCACTAAAATGAATCTATTACCGAACGAGTGAGGAAATGGACCCATGAAGTTGATGCCCCAAACATCAAATATTTCACACTCCAAGATAGGTTGGAGGGGCATTTCATACCTCTTAGACACGTTTCCCCACTTTTGGCATGCAACACATGATTGTGAAAAACAATGTGCATCTTTGTAAAGTGTAGGCCAATAAAATCCGCATTGTAAAACTTTGTATGCCGTCTTCCATCCTCCATGATGGCCTCCGGTATCTTGTCCATGGCAAAAGGAAAGTATGCTTGAGATTTCATTATCGGGAACGCATTTCCTTATGATACCATCCGAACACCTCCGAAAAAGGTTCGGTTTTTCCCAATAGTAAAATTTCAAATCGTGAAAGAATTTCTTCTTCTTTTGCCATGTCCAATTAGTTGGAACATACTCACATGAAAAATAATTTACAATGTTGGCAAACCATGGTGAGCTCTCCTTCAGTTTTGAACCGGCATGAATAAGTTGCATTGTTGGGGGAGCATCCACCTTCATGAGTTGTTCATCCGGAAAATAATCATCAATCTCTCTTCGTTTTCCTTCATCTTCAATGAAATCCAACCGGCTCAAATGACCCGGCACGACATTCTCGCTACCCTTTTTGTCTTTGATCTCAATATCAAATTCTTGGAGTAGGAGAATCCATCTAAGCAATCTCGGTTTAGCATCTTTCTTGTTCAACAAATATTTCAAGGCTGCATGGTCGGTATAGACGATGACCATAGAACCGACAAGATAAGATCTAAACTTGTCAAGGGCGAATACTATGGAGAGTAACTCTTTCTCGGTTGTTGAATAGTTAACTTGAGAGGAGTTCAATGTGTGAGAAGCATAATAAATGGCCTTGAGTACCTTGCCATGACGTTGGCCAAGAACGGCCCCAACTACGAGGTCACTTGCATCACACATCAACTCAAAAGGCATTTTCCAATCCGGCGCTACCAAAACGGGTGTGCTAACTAGTTTCTGCTTCAAAGTCTCAAAAGATACCATGCACTTTTCATAAAAAATGAATGGTACTTCTTTCTCAAGAAGATGACTGAGAGGTTTGGCGATACGGGAAAAATCTGCAATGAATCTTCGGTAAAAACCCGCATGCCCGAGAAATCCTCCCAACGTCTTCAGATTAACCGATGGAGGTAACTTCTCAATGACTTCAATTTTTGCTTTGTCTACCTCAATACCATCTTCAGAAATTCTATGGCCTAGCACAATACCTTCTGATACCATAAGATGACACTTCTCCCAATTGAGCACAAAGTTCGTGTCTTCGCACCTTTGTAAAACACGCTCTAAATGAGAGAGACATTCCTCAAAAGAATCCCCAAAAATACTGAAGTCATCCATGAAAATCTCCAAAAATCTTTCCACCATATCAGAAAAAATGGCTGTCATACACCTTTGAAATATAGCAGGAGCATTGCATAAGCCAAACGGCATTCTCCTGTATGCAAACATTCCATAAGGACAAGTGAAAGTCGTCTTCTCTCTATCTCCAGCCGCAATGAATATTTGCAAGTAGCCTAAATAACCATCAAGAAAACAATAAAATTTATGCCCACTCAACCGCTCCAACATCTGGACAATATACGGAAGAGGATAATGATCTTTCTTGGTATGGTCATTGAGTCGTCGAAAATCAATACACATGCGGTATCCTGTGACTTCCCTTGTTGGTATCCACTCATGCTTATCATTTTCCTTCACGGTAAATCCACCCTTCTTAGGCACGACTTGAGTAGGACTCACCCACTCACTGTCAGATATAGGAAAAATAATACCCATCTCCAATAACTTGATAACCTCTTTCTTGACAACCTCTTGCGTATTGGGATTCGAACGACGTTGTGGTTGAACACATGGTCTAGCGTCATCATTGAGAATAATCTTGTGAACACAGATTTCAGGACTAATTCCCCGAATATCAGCCACAGTCCATCCAAACGCTCTCTTGTGTTTCCTTAGCATCCTCAATAGCAAATCTTCCTGCACATTAGTTAGTGACGAAGAAATAATAACATGAAGTAGATTATCATTTTCAAGAAAAGCATATTTCAAGTTAGGAGGTAAGGTTTTCAACTCAAGGTTCCTTGGTGGCTCCTCTATCGAAGGTTTCAATAACGGGCCATCATTCCCGAGTTCTAGATATCGGTGCCAAGGTTGTTTGTCAAATACACGACCGACATGCAAATAAGAAATCACTGCTTGCATTTCCTCATCATCACTCTCACATTCAAATAATGATAAGGCTAGGCACTCTTCAAGCTTATCTTCAAAGTCCTGCAAGTTAGCATTCTCCACACAAACACAAGATATTACATCAACAAAAGAACATGATTCTCGTGAATTATACGGGTGTTTCATGGCCTTGAAAATATTGAAGGTGACCTCATCCTCGTTCACTCTCAAAAATAATTCTCCACGTTGAACATCAATGACTGTCCTTCCCGTGGCTAGGAATGGACGACCGAGAATAAGGGGCGTTGAATACCCTTCTTCCATATCCATAACCACAAAATCAACGGGAAAGTAGAACTTATCAACTTTCACTAACACGTCTTCTATGACTCCTTTAGGACGTTTTATGGACCAATCTGCTAATTGTAGAGTCATCTCGGTGTTTTCAACTTTCCAATACCAAGTTTGATAAAGTCCTCATATGACATGAGGTTAATGAAAACACCAAGGTCGCAAAGCACCCTCTTAAACAAAGAGCCCCCAATTTCACTCGGGATAGTAAAACTCCCGGGGTCTTTGAGTTTAGGTGGAAGCTTATGTTGCAACACGGCGGAGCATTCCTCATTGAGACAAATGTTCTCGTATTCCTCTAACCTTTTCTTGTTAGTGAGAATATCTTTCAAAAACTTACTGTTGGTCCCTTGGAAAGGCTAACACAAGTTTAGAGGGGGGGTGAATAAACTTGACACCTAAAACTTTCCTTAAACAGGAAGAACCCCAGGAACTGAGTTTCTCCGAAACTCTAACTGACTTTCAGTTCAGTTTTGTTCCAGTCCCTTAACTTATGATGGAGTTCAGCTAACTCAACTGAGTTTAAGTCAATACTGACTTATCCTTAGTCCAGTTAACTGGCAGCGGATAAAACTAGCCTTTATAAGACAAGCAGTTGATCAACTAGATAATAAAAGCAGTAATGGAGTAAGTAAATGCGTAAAGTAAATAAACAAGAATTATAGAGGTTCCAGGTGGTGTAATCCTGTCAGTCCTCTCTTCCCCTGTGATGCGGAGGAAAATTCCACTAGAACTTCTTTGAGATGGTCCGGTTACAAAAAGTTCTAAACTGCTAGTCCTTGACTAATCCCTAGCTTCACTATCTAAACATTTGTAGAACAGGTAGAATTGCTGCTCTTCAATTGTTTGAAACACTGGTCCTTGGAGGGTAGTATTGCCTCTTCACCAGCTCATCACAACCACAGTCTTCTTGACTGCACTCAACTGTCCTTCACACCTTCTTGGTGTTTCACAGTCTAAACCTTTGAATAATTCAAAGTTGAGACTTGAATCAATAACTATGATTCAATTGTGATTTGTGCTTTTCTTCTGGATAATCAAGTTTTGCATAGCTCTGTATTTCTTCAAATGGTAGATCTTGATTTTGCTTGACTATTCTAGGACACTTGAAGAAATTCTCCTTATCTTGCAATTAAGTACTTAGCAGGTATTCTTTAAG
The DNA here is from genome assembly GCA_036785695.1 of Gentiana straminea. Taxonomy (NCBI): domain Eukaryota; kingdom Viridiplantae; phylum Streptophyta; class Magnoliopsida; order Gentianales; family Gentianaceae; genus Gentiana; species Gentiana straminea. The sequence goes on along the minus strand of JAVUPR010000407.1, from coordinate 4,124,105 downwards.
ATTGGCTTCCCCCTTAATTAAATCTTTCTTGACTGGATAGATTCCTTTTTAATTTTTCCTGCTCTCCCCTCTTGTTGTAGTAGAAGTAGTCTATTTATAGGGGTTGTTTATCCTGCCTGATTCTTGTAACGGCTATAATTTCTGACCGTTCTGCTGTGTCAGTAACTTATCCAATAAGGTTGCTTCCTTTACAACGTTCGACTGTAATATCAGTTCGTTGGACGACTGACGTATAAAACTGAGTATCCTTATCAGTTTTATGCTGAGTTTATCTTATGTCAGTTCCTTCACTGACTAGGAGCATTAACTGAGATTTTACTCTTCTTCAAATATCAGTACTCCAGTTTATCATCTGATTATAATTGATTTAATCAGAGTACACCATGACTTCATTGTCATCCAATAATTCATTGTCCTTATGATTCTTAGGTCTTCATACAAGATCCATAAAGTCTTACCACAAACTTGCCTGAAGTCTAACTTTACAGTCTCGACGTATAATCTTCATAACTGAGTTTGAACCATCAGTTCTTCGATCTTCAATAACTGAGTCTGTGTCCCTCAGTTCTTCATCTACTGAGTTTGAACCCTCTGTTCTAGATAAGCCAACTGAGCATGTGTCCCTCAGCGAACTTACCTTCTTCTTTCTTCAGTCGATGTGTTCTTCTTTTCAGTTCCTAATTCTCAGTTTCTTATTTTCACAGTTCATGGCCTAGAACTATTACAGTGCTTGTTTGATTAACTTATACAAATATCAGACTCTAGAAAATCATATACATTAATAACTAGACATCTTTTTGCTTTGCACTATAACAGCTAGTTATGACACTTCATCAATGGGGTTAAGACTAATAACTGATTAAGCGATGAATCATCATCAAAACATAAATTTTATTTCCAACACTTACCTTACACAGGCATGTTAGTAAGTGCTTCTATGACTGGTATATTAACATTTAAGTGTCTAAACGTGTCAAGGAAGCGAGCATACTTTTTTATCTAGCTTCTTCTTCTTAATTTCTTCTCTAGGTGGGTAAGGCAATGACTCAAGATCAATAACTTTAGGTTTAGAGTTCATACCTTCCTTACCTTTGCGCTTGATGCATCATCAGAAGCTTTTCTCAATGTTTGAGCTGCTCGTGGCCTCCATTCAGTATCGGTGTGTACCATCTTCTCTTTTCTTTTCTTAGAAACTGCTTGTTGAGAATTGGCTTGCGTCACAACATCATTGGCGTGCGTCATTCCCTCAATTGGATCATCCTTGACGCACGTCGAGGTCTGGTTGGCGTCCGTCAGAGACTTATTGGCGCATGTCAATTTTTGCCCAAAACTCTCTGAATGTGAATAGTTACTGTTGGCGCAGGTCAATTCATCCTTGGCGGGGGTCATTGAGACATGTTCCTTAAAAAGGGTCCTTAAATCACTTGCTCTCGGATTCTTCAAAATCCTTGGGACTTTCACAAAATCTTCATCTTTTTTTTCAACATTGACATACCCGTCATTTTTGCAAAAACAAATCAACAATTTCCTCCTCTTCTTCGCTCAACTCTCTCTCATCTTCGGCATCATGCAAATCATTTTCAACTTCGTTTCCAACTTGATTCTCATGAAACTCCTGATTTCCACAAACATTTCCACTTCGGGTTATGATAGCATTCACTCCCCTCGGATTCCTTTCTGTATTGCTTGGCAAACCACCTGGTGGTCTACTAGCATTCCTCTCACCTTCTTTACTCAAATGTTCCTCCACATTCCTTATGGATGCCTCAATCATTTTCATCCTCACATCATGTCCACTCATGGTCGTTTTCATCATTCCCATGTCCTTTGTGATCGTACTCGCCGAAGTCATCACATTTTCCATGTTCTGAGCTTGAGTGGCAACTACTCCCAAAAGTTTATCCAAAGTGTTGTCCCATCTATCTCCTCGTGCTTGATTGGAACTCTCGGTTATTGGGATAGTTTGAGTGGTGGGTTGAGGATAAGAACGAGTGGTTGGTAATTGAGTTGAGGTATTGGTGTTATAAGAGTTTCGTGGTTGTGGAGGAAAAGGGGGTTGTCCTTGCTTGTATGAGCTCTCATTCCAACGATAATTTAGATGATCTCTCTTAATAGCATTGAAAGAGTTAGAGTATGCATTGTTCTAATTCCGGTGTTGTTGCATGAAGCTTACTTCCTCCGCTTGTAAATCACCGGGCTCTTCCGTCTCAATAGATATCTCATCCTCATTGCCATAAACATTTTCTCTCTTGCTCTCAATCAAAAAGTTTCCTTCCATTCTCTTGCTTGACTGCAGATTATCAAACTTCTTTGACAACTTATCTATTTTTTCCATAAGCTCGGAATTGTCCTTTGGTCCTTCTGAAAAACTGACTTTCCTCATGCTAGCTCTGGCTTCCCACATCCTATGGTTCTTGGAAATTCTCTCGATAGCATCATAAACTTCTTGAGCATTGCGGGACATCAAACATCCTCCACATGCGTGGTCAATATTAGCACGTGATTCTGTCCTCAACTGTCTACAAAAAAGTTGTATTTGCGTATCAAATGGGTAACCATGATCGGGGCAAGCTTTCAACAATTTCTTGAATCTTTCCCAAGCACTACCTAAAGTTTCATCGGGGCCTTGTGCAAAATTTGCTATTGCCACCTTCAACTTCAAATTCCTTCCGGGTGTAAAATATTACTTTAAGAACTCGTTTTGTACTTCCTCCCAAGTGGTTAATGAATGATGAGGTAAAGATACAAACCATTCCTTAGCTCTTCCCGTCAAAAAGTATGGGAACATAGACAATCTTGTCAATTCCTTCTGAATTCCATGACTCTTTGCTGTGTTACAAAGCTGTTCAAAAGAATAGAGGTGATAATGTGGATCTTCAAAATCTTCTCCGGCAAATTGGCATTTGTTATCAATCAACCCAAAAAGATGCCCTTTCACTTCAAAATTATTTGCCCCTTCATTGGGTAATCGAATAGGATCATTAGGTGCATTCCTTCTCAAAGGTTGATCACAAAGAGGTCTCAAAAGTTGGTCATTTTGGCCTTGGTTATGATTGTGGTTTTGGTTTTGACGGTTCCGGTTGTTTCGGTTATTTTGGTTATTTTGGCCTTGATTATTGGGATTTGGTTGGAGAATTGGATCTTCCAAAGGTGGATCAATTTGTGGATTATCACGATTTTCCGCCATCTCTTCTCGAGTCGATGATTCTCGGGACAATTCTTCACCAAGTGATTCTCCACTAGACTGAGCAGTTCTATGCTCGGCTCTCAATTGTCTTTCGTACGTGTTAATGTCCGATCGATATGGAGTAAGGGGAGCTTTACCGGTTCGGGACCGAGTCATCAACTACAAAAGTGAAACAACAAGAAAACAATCAAATGCACTTGGTAACTTACCAAATGGTAAGTACCACATAAGTAAACATAAGTGTGATTAGAAATAGACTTGACCTATGCTCGAAAATTTTAAGACTGATACAAGTAGTAACTTTTACTCAAAAAAAAATGAAAAACATCCCTGGCAACGGCGCCAGAAAGCTTGATGGGGCCAAACGAGGGGTCCAATCTAACCGGCAGTGTACCGGGTCAACTATAGTCTAGTTTGGTGAGTCAAGGTCGTCTCCTCGGGGAATATCCACTCTAAATGAGGTTACACACTAAAAAGTCTATATTAATTCAATCCAAGTCACAATTTGGTGAAAGGTTGATCAAATGCATGAATAAAGTGCTGAAATAACAATGATGATAAATTATAAAAGAAACTAACCAAGATAATGCGTAGACTAGCTATCCTCTTGCAACGTCATGGGAACAACTGCCTACCTACCTACCGTTCGTGTTTGAAAACATGAATTGGTGCATTCCTCATCAAGCAATTCCCCCTCATACGAGTGAATGAAATTGCTCTCTACCTCCTCCTTGATCTAGACAAGCTTAACCTAATGATTCGGTATGCTACGCCCGTGAATGGAATGGCAAAGACAACTAACCCTGGATAAGAAATCGAATGCCTACAAGAGGTCGATTTTACCTTCCGGTTCACCTACCCTCTTCCCACGTCTAACATCTCCGTTCGGTATTCATTAAACGTGTACAAGCTAACACTAGGCAATTACTCCAATGTCAACAAACAATGCAGTACAAGTAGGTAAAGATTCACAACAATCAAAACTAACAACACAAAAAATCATTCCCAATCAATCCCAAGAGGATAAACCAACACTACAACATAATCTTGGCTAGAAGAATCTAGCCACTCATGCCTACAAACATAATCATCTCAAGATTAACATTTATAAACATAAGAACAATTGACTGAAAATAAAGATTAAGAATTACCAATCTAAGAGTACAAATTCGAGTTGGTGCTCTTCGTCAAACTCCAAAAGCTTCAATGAACTAACACTAGTGTGTTGAATCCAATCAACTAGAAGAGTTAAACTAGAATCCTTAGCTTTTACAATCAAAATCAAGAGTTAAATTCTACTAAAATTCGGCTATAAGAGCCAAGGGGTGGAGTGGTGCCTGCAAGATAGAAAAACTGAATAAGATGATGTGTTCTTGTTGATAATAATGTGAATGGAAGAATAAAAGAGATTAAACTTTTCTGACTTTGCACTCTTGGCGCGCGTCATCCCATCTTGGCGCACGTCATTCACCAATTTGTACTGATGGCGCAGGTCATAGCTTCTTGACGCACGTCATGTCCAATTGTGGTGACTGACTGAATGACATCTGCATTAATTGCTCAACCACTCAGTGACGCGGGTCATGTGACATGGCGCAGGTCATCAATATCATAAAATCACAGAATCATCATTTATTCTCCTGGCTGGCTTGGATTGACCCTCTAATGTGTGTCAAATAATCCATAGGGTTGAAATCCTTGCCACGGCACAAAATTATCGCAAAAGAATCAAAGGCCCTCCTACGGTCAAAATCCACACTCCCCACCGTGATATTTGTGCTGCAAAATAGACACAAAGATACCACGTGTAAATCTGATAACAAAATCGGCTAATAACTAATATAATATAGCTAAAAACATGGTTTTCTACAATTTCTATGTACACAAAATATGGTTACAATCCTCATTCAAATTGCTCAAGTTGATGTCAAAATATCGCTAATTGCATTAGAAAATGGGGTAAATCATCAGAAATTATATCATCAGGTTGACTTACATCGGACACTCAAAGAAGCAGTTAGAACAATGATTGCAGAAGCATGTTTACCAAAGAGATTTTGGGCTGAAGCAGCAAATACAACATGCTATACTCAAAACAGATCAATCATCAACAAATATCATGGAAAGACTCCATATGAAATATGGAATGGAGGAAAATCTAATATCTCATATTTGCATATGTTTGGATCAAAATGTTTTGTTTTGAACAGGAATCAGTTGCATACCTTTGATGAAAAGGCTGATGAAGCTATCTTTATGGGATACTCAGACACCAACAAAGCATTCCGAGTACTCAACAAAAGAACCTTGGTAATCGAAGAATCAATTAATGTAGTCTTTGATGAGCCAAACACAAATGGTGAAAACCTTCAAGAACTTGAAGAAGCAGGACCAAGACAAGTCTATATGAATACAACAATACCAACTACTATTCTAAATCACAATTTTGGAAATCAAGATGAACCTCCAGTCAATACAACAGATGAGGTACCAGTACAAAAGCATGCATGAAGCTGATACAGAAGCTGGAGTTATGGAAGCACCAAGTCAAGAACAACTTCAACCTGATCTCAACTGGCTAAGAGATCACCCTGAAGATCAAGTCATTGGAGACATTCACATGGGAGTTAGAACTTGAAGACAACTGGAGCACATGCTAACATGTTTTCTATCTCAAGTAGATCCCAAAACAATAGATGATGCACTCCAAGATGCTGATTGGATTACAGCCATGCAAGAAGAACTAAATGAATTTGAAAGAAATGAAGTCTGGGAACTAGTTGACAGACCAGACATGGCCAACATCATTGGAACAAAATGGGTATTCAGAGATAAGATGGATGAACAAGGAACATTTTTCAGAAATAAAGCAAGACTAGTTGCAAAAGGCTACTCTCAAGCAGAATGAATAGATTATGATGAGACATTTGCACCAGTAGCAAGATTGGAAGCAATCAGACTCTTTCTAGCATTTGCAGCACAGAAAGACTTCAAAGTCTACCAAATGGATGTCAAGAGTGCATTTCTAATTGGACTTTTGGAAGAAGAAGTATATGTGGAACAACCTCCTGGTTTTCAACACAAAGGAAAAGAAGATAAAGTATACAAGCTCCAAAAGGCTCTTTATGGACTCAAACAGGCACCAAGAGCCTGGTATGAAACTTTATCACAATTCTTAATCACTAATGGATTCAACAAAGGAACTATTGATAAGACTCTTTTCAAGCTAGAGGAAGGAACAAGTACATCGCTAGTACAAATCTATGTTGATGACATCATCTTTGGATCAGAAGATGAAAAGTTGTGTGAGAAATTTGCAAATCTAATGAAGAGCAAATTTCAGATGAGCATGATGGGAGAATTAAATTACTTTCTTGGTCTACAAGTAAAGCAAATGAAAGATGGCATTTTCATTAACCAAGCCAAGTACACAAAAGACTTGATTCACAAGTATGGTATGGATATAAGTGGCACATCTGACACACCAATGTGTTCAAGAGTTATTCTTGGAAAAGATGAAGCTGGAAAGGATGTTGATTAGAAAATGTATAGAGGAATCATTGGATCCCTACTTTACTTAACTACAAGTAGACCTGATATAGCCTTTGCAGTAGGAGTGTGTGCAAGATTTCAAGCTCAACCTAAAGAATCACACCTACTAGCAGCCAAAAGAATAATCAAATACCTGAAGAACACCATCAATGTTGGAATTTGGTATCCAAAAGATGGAGGATTCAAGTTGATTTCATATTCAGACTCTGACTATGTTGGATGCAAAATAGATAGAAAAAGAACCTCTGGAACATGTCAGATGCTAGGCACCAGACTAGTTTCATTGTTTAGCAAAAAGCAAAACTCCATATCTACATCAACAGCTGAAGCATAATATATAGCAGCAGGCAGTTGTTGTGCACAAGTACTGTAGATTAGACAACAACTAAGGGATTATGGAATGGAGGAGAAGACAATTCCAATCATGTGTGACAACACAAGTGCCATATCTATTACTAAAAATCCAGTGTTACACTCAAGAACAAAGTATATTGATGTGAGACATCATTTTATCAAAGATCATGTTGAAAAAGGGGATGTTATTCTAAGATACATACCTACTGATGATCAATTGGCTGACATCTTCACAAAACCACTCAGTCATGAAAGATTTAGCATGTTGAGAACTGAGTTAGGAATGATTGAAATTGACTAAGTACTTAAGAGCAGCTAACTGGAGTAATCAGCTAAGTGACTTCACCAACTGATTAAACCTTTGCCAATACAGGAGATGTAGCAGGTAAGGCACTGGTACTCAACGAAGTCAACTGCACTGATTGTTAGGAATAGTTATATACAGCAACTCAGTGAAGTAGTCACTACACCGGCTAAGTGACCAGCCAAGTCACTCCACCGAAATACGAATTAAAGTCACCAGCAAACTGAAGTGTGAACTAAATCAGCTCAATACACGTGGAAAATCAAGACGTTATGGAAGATTATATTGTGAAAGATTACACACGTGGAGATCATTATTTCAATTATGGAGGTAACTATATTATTCTTCTAATTACAACCGCCTCGATTCCCGGGATTTATCAATACTTGCCTCAATCCACTCCCCCACTTCACTCGAATATCAGGATTTATATACACAAAATCACGCCATTACATCACAAAATCCTTCCATATTCAAGCACGTTCACACTACACGAATCACCCTATATAAACCACACTTAGAGATTTTTCAGAATTCTTTACGCTCTCTTGCAAATCATAAACCCTATTTTCTCACTGCAAAATCAAAGATTTCTCTCAAATCTCAAACAATGGCTTCATCCTCAAATACTCAAACTGGAAAACAGTATGAAAAATCAATTGCCACTGGGTCGTTCTTTCAAGATGAACACTACTTAAAACTCTGTGGAAATGACGAAGATGCACCAAAGCTGGCAACTGGATGCAAAAACCTAAAATTATCGACCTTCTTAAATCCTCCAATCACTGATATTTGCTATGAAAGTCTAATCTCTTTCTGGAAGACTGCAAAATATATCCCTGGACTCCCTGCAGAAGAAGGTAACAAATGGGAGGAAGACAAAATTGTTGCATCTGTCAACGGCACAGAAGTAGTTATTACAGCAAAGGTAATTCGCAAACACCTCAAACTTTCAAATAAAGGTCAAGCAAAAGTGGCTCTTGTTCCACAAACCTTGGATGAATTCTGGGACACAATCGCTAAAACAACAAACCCAGGTCCTAAGAAATTCAACTATCTTAGATCTGCCTTGAAGAAATCCTTCAACGTATTCAGTGCCTTAGTTGGAAAAATAATTGAAGGAAAGTTAGGGGCAAACAATGCCATGGCAGAGGTCAGAATGCGTCTTATAGGAATCATCTATCACAGTCTGAAGTTTAATTGGGCAACTTATTTCTTCCTGAGAATCAAAGAACAAATCCAAGGAGAGGCAACTTCTGCTAAAAAGGGATTAGCATAAGGAAAGCAGAAAAAGGGGATTTTCTGGGTAAAGAAATCCTATGGGATCCAACTACACTATCTTTTGCAATGTTTGAAAGTACCTGCCATCCAACTCCATAAATTACATGAATCCAAAACCATGTTTACCTATGTCAAACAGAAAAAGAAAGCGGGAGAAGGGAAGAGAAAGCAAACCACAAATTACACTTCTGGCCAAAGAAAGAAGCCAAAGGTTCAAAGGAATTTGAACAAGGAAGATTTTGGAAAGTTAATTGATGAAGAAGAAGCAGAGGATTCTGAAGCAGAGGTAGAACAACCAGCAGAGGAAAAATGAAAGTGAGGATGAACAACCTCAAAATGAGGAGGCTGAGGAAGACACTGAAGATAATGAATAAAACCCAGATGAACCAGCCCAGCTATCTGCAAATGATGTTGATGATCGAATTGCAGCTTATCTTGAATGGAAGGATGGTGATTCCAGAATTCAGCTTCAAGACTCCGAACGCATGTTTGCTGAGGAGGCTTGGATCTTTAATTTTATGGGGATCACAACCCTGGTTGGTGTACTTGATGAATCTCCACTCTGGGACATGATCGATGCAGCAAAGGAAAAACTACCCCGCATCTCGACGAAACAGTGATGACTCGGAAGATGGTGGAGATGATCATGATAATACTGATCAGGATGATGGTGATGATCATGATGACAGTGATGGTGATGACCCTCATGCTAATGATGGTGATAGACAAGGAAAAAAGGATGAACCTACACCAGATGCAATTGATGATAACATTCTCCTAAGTTTGTTTCTACAAACACAAGGTCCAGCAAAGTCAACCCCAGCTAAGGCAACCTCATCAACCCCACACAATGCTCAGCAAACAATGCCAGTTAACAACACCCCCTGAGCCGATTCCACAAACTTCTGTGGATACTCCAGCTCAGCCAACAGTAGTTTTAGACACTGGCTCAGCTGCTACCACTATAGTCTAGAAAATCCCCAGCACAGAGCAAGGGGGAATAGCAGCCCACTACACCAGCATACACATCTACTCAAATACTTGAAGATTTGGAAGCCGATGTAGATGTCACTTAACATCAATCCAGAGGACAGCAGATAGATCCTGCCCACACTGATATTCGTGTTCAGGTACCTGACAACTATACTGGTGTATCACAAGAAGCCTTTGAAAAAGCAGCAGACTTGTTGGCTGATAAATTGGAGCAACAAGCCATGTATCTCAGATCCATGGCTTCGGCATTAAAGATGAAAGTCACTCCATTGAAAGAAGGTTCCAGGCTTTTGCTGAGTATATTGATGCACATAATATTGTTGTGTAAAGACAAGGAGACTTGCTGAAACAGTTAATTAAACCTCAATCTCACCAACAATCTTGCAGGACTCAGACATCACATTTCTCAAGAAAATGAGTCCATGGCATTTGCTTTTGGCACCAGATTTAGAAGTGTAACCCAAAAATTTACTGATCATGACTCAAGGTTCACATCCATTGAGTCCAAACTGGACACTTTGATCGGTACAGCTGAAGCTACAAACAGTATCTTACTACAGCAAAGAGATGATGCTGCCAAAAAAGGGAAAGAAGCGATAAGCCTGAACAAGGATCTACTGTTAGACCCCCAAACTTCACTGAAGAACAGCTAAGAGCAAGGGACAGAGAAATAAGAATCAGAAATAAGGCTGAAGACCAGAGATGAAAGAGAAAAGGCCTTAAATGAACCCTGCATAGGGTTTCCTAATCCTATCCAAAGAAGGTATGATGATAGAGATAGATCAGGTGGACAGCAAAGACCTGGATCAAGTCAGCAAAGAAGATCCGTAAGAGAACATAGAACCAGTACGAGCAGAGAGAAAAGAAGGTTCCCAACTCACAGAAACATGCAAGAATATGAGGCTGAGATCCTCAATCATGTAACAGAATTTTTCAGTGTCCAAGAAGGGTTGTATCCAAATCAAACACAAGATGAAGCTTGGGCAGACTGGCTAAGCTACCAGGATGAACAGAGTTGACACGGCCAAAATGTACAATGGCATTAAAAGACAACATGCATCTCTCTAGGAAGGTGTTGGAACCAGTAGACCAAGTACAACCATACCACTTTCAGCCAAAGAACCAGAAGATTTACCAACTGAGCAACAAGAATATTTCAACTATATGGCAAAATTCTTCAACCCTATGGGGAGAATGAACAAACAAGACCAATGGGGTCTGTAGAAAAATCTCAAGTTTGCTGACTCACACATTGCAGAAGCTAGGGACAGACTTGAGAAATATTTTGGAGAACCTAGGGCAAATGAGACTATGCCTGACTTTAACAGACTCTTTGCCAATAGAGCATTTCAAGAAGCATCTGAGTACACTGCTATGGCATAGTGGAAGTGGAAGTTTCCAGAGATCGATTGGAAAGACATTGAGGAGGTTCAGACCACAAAATCCAAGAGGTACAAAGCAGAATAAAATAAAATATAGTTACTATACCTTCAATATGTTTTGAGTTCATGTTTTCTGACTGCCCTTTAATGGTTGAATAAAATTCTTGAGTTTTCATTCCATTGCTTATTATGAAAAATTTGGTACACTTATGTTCAGGCTTATGAGGGTTTTGGCATCATCAAAAAGGGGGAAATTGTTAGGAACATTTTATTTTGTTTTGATGATGGCCATACTAGCTGTTATAGCAAGCCTGAAAATAAGTTAGAATTCTCTGTATAAGTATTTACTTAGAGTCTGACATGTTGTATAAGTTGAGTCAGACAAGTATTGTACTAGTTGGTAGGACGGCAAAATGAAACAGAAATCCGGCAGAGTAAAGCCAGCCAAGTACCAGCAGAGAAGCATGAAGACATTATGGTCTGACTTATAACTAAAGAAGTCTGTGATGACCTTGGATAAGTCTAAGTTACATTCCAAGTGATGAAACTTAATGTTTAAATATGGTGTACACTGATCTCACATAAAAAAGGATCAGTGAAGTACAGAGATTCTCCTAAACAGATAAAGAATGAAGGAAACAGTGAATCGGCAAAGTAAACTGACTTTCAGCTGAGTAATGACAAAGAAGTGAAGGAAGACCTATGCGGCAAAGTCAGAGAGATCACTCAACCATTCAGAGAATGGCCAAGTAAACTTTACTTGATCAGATTTTGAAATATGAAGAAGATTCAGAGGATCAAGCATTAAATGCACAATTAATTGAGGATCAATCAAGGACGGATTTTCTGATAAACGTCTGAAGAAAAATCCGATCACTAAAATCAAGGAGAATATAATTAAGGGGGAATCAAGAATAAAATCAAGGATTATTACCCTCATTAATATAGCCAACGGACTGAAATTCAAATCAAGGATTATCAGGGCTATAAACAGAAGGCATTGATAGAAAAAGAAAACCAATGAGATAACAATCAATAAGCAGAAACTCTGTCAAATCGAAAAGCCTTCATCTGTGCTTTAAAAGGAATATATAGTGATCAACTCAAAATTCAGAACTACAATTTCAACATCAAGCATTGAGTCTGATCAACAAGTTTTTGTGAATCCATTTCACTTCAATCAAGCAACTGAATCAGAGGCATCTGAGAAGGAGTTGTGTTTGTGATAGCTGCTGAAGGATTTGTTACTAAGGAGCAGTGAAAGAGACTGAGTCACTGAAGCTGTTGCAGTCAGGGAGTGATAGTCTTGAAGATTGTGAAGCTTGTGTAGTCAAGGACAATCAGGCTATTTTATCTGTGAAAAAATAGTGAAATTCCTCCAATCATCACATGAGAAGAGTGGATTAAGGGATTACACCACCCTAAACCACTATAAACCTTGTGTCAATTTACTTTCAGCAATTTATCTTACTGCATTTATTTAGTTGCTTAAATTACATCATATATCTGTGGTTGTATAAAGTAGCTTGAAACAACATATTAAGAAGGGACTTATCCGCTGCCCAAAAGCTTTTAAATACAAGAAAAGTTTTTGAAACTCCACTATAGTCATTCACCCCCCCCCTCTTACTATAGTTTTACCCTTCTCTGGGACACACAGGATGACATCATAGCTGCTAGCCCTTGTGAAGAGTTAATTCAGCAAGTCAATGATGATCTACATCAGCGTTCACCATCAAAGATCTTGGAAAATTGAGATATTTCCTAGGCATTGAGGCTGCTAGTGTCCAAAAGGTATATCCATTTCACAATGGAAATACACCTTTAACCTCCTTGAACAGTATGAATTTTTGAGAGCCAAACCTGCTAAGACACCTATGGAGTCCAAGCAGACTTTAAAACAAAGTGATTCACCACTTCTAGAAGACAACACTGCATACAGATCACTAGTGGGCAAATTGATTTACCTCACTTTTACCAGACCAGATATTGCTTTTGTAGTACAACAACTAAGTCAACTTCTAGACACTCCTACTGAAAATCATATGAAGGCAGCTTACAGACTGCTGAGGTATTTGAAGACTAACCCTGGTCAAGGCATACTATTCCCAGCAGACAACAACCTTGTACTCAAAGGTTTTACAGACAGTGATTGGGCTGGTTGTCCTGAAACAAGAAGATCAGTATCAGATTATATGATGTTTCTTGGAGATGCTCCAATCTCTTGGAAGGCCAAGAAACCAACTATAGCTAAAAGCTCATCCGAGGCTCAATACAGGGCTATGACAAATGCAGTTTGTGAAATTCAGTGGCTAATTTATATACTCTAAGATTTGCAGGTCCTAGTTCAGTTGCCTGCTGTCTTATTTTGTGACAATGCCAGTGCAATGCCCATTGCTCACAATCCAGTCTTTCATGAAGGAAAAAAACATATTGAAATTGACTGACATGTTGTGAGAGACAAAGTCAAATTAGGACTTGTAAAACATCTTCCAATCAACACAAAGGAACAAGTAGCTGGCATTCTTACCAAGGCCTTGGATGCACCTATTTTCTCCCATCTACTAGATAAACTGGGAATTTCAAAGATCTTCCAGAGTTCAAGTAGCTGAAGGGAATGCTGAGTACAAGATGTTCATGTACCACTCACAACTTGAGGGGGTGTTACAGTATAAAGGCTGAAGGGAATGCTGAGTGCAGTCACCCTACTGACAGCTTAAGAACAGCAGCATGCTTTGAACTACTAACAGAATGAGGCCAGCAGCCTGCTAATAAATTCAGTATGATGTAATCTAGAAAACGGTTATTCAGTTATAGTGTGTAGTAACCGTTTGTAACTAACTTCTAGCTGGTTAATGAGCTGTATGAAGTTATAAACACCCCATGATCAGTTTATTTTATGTTTGTAATTCTACAAACTTCATTAGAAGCTGCAAAAGACTTGCGAGAGGCTGAAGGAGAAAGCCAAGAAAGCCGATGAGCTGCAAAATGCTATGAATGAGGAGAAGCCTCGTGCAATCTACGTTGAGAGTAAGTTGGATGCCGAGCTAGTTGGGGTAAACCATGACAAGGTCTAGCTGTAAAACATACTAAGCGAAATGACTGCCAAAGTTGAGGCAAGGGATCAAGACCTAGAATTGACTCATAGACATAGGAATTCTGCTCTCGAATCGTTTGCCCTTTTAGAGCAGAGGTTGGATTACGAGCGCTGGCTGAATGATGAACTTTTTGAGAAGACTGGAAAAGTTGAGGCTGAGTTCCAATCCCGATTGATGAACTCAGAGTTTTGTGGTTGAAGAGTTTAGAGCATCTAAGACGAACCGGGATGCCTAGCTGCTGCTCGGCTCTAGGGGTTTGACTGGGGAAGTTTCACATCACAAGGTGCATGGGCGAGATTTGGCCAATCGGGCCCCCAGTCTGCGACAGGTAGCGGGCTAGGTTGGAGAGAGGTTGTATATACCCAGCCTGATGAACTTTCACGACTTCCCCCCTTACTCTGTTATGAGCTCGAGGGTTACTTCACTAGTGAGAGAGCGCCTTGGGAACCTTTTGTGGTTCAGCCCGGTAATCTAAGGGCTTTGATTGATGAGGCCGAGGTTGAAGGTGATGCTACCCCAGAGAATCAAGGGATCCCCGAGGAAGAGTCCCCGTCCTTATTTCTGAACGTTGATACCAATCAGACTGCCCATGAAGCTGATGTTGTTAAACTCTTAGGATTGCGGGATCCTGAGGTCGATGTGACAAATCTCAATCCGCCTCCTCCTCAATCTTAAGTCGGTTTCTGCATCTTTCCAAACATTTGAATTTTTTATATGAAACTTTTTCTATAAAACTAAACTTTTACTTACTGCATTTCGATTGCGCATTTTTGTATTTTGGCCGTGTTTTGGCCCTGACTTTGTTCTGTCTGCGCTTCTGATACTTTTTATGGACTTGTCCCCGTTTTTGGTCTTAACCTTTTAAATGATGTTTGAGCTTGCTTTTCGCAGGCTACTTTTGCTATCCCATTTGTTTTGCTGGAAATTTTCCAGCTTTAAATTTATCAGTTTGTAGGTATTGCTTGGAGGTACTTTACCGAGTGTATATGGAACCCTTGTTTTTGGCAAGGTTTACGGGCTGTGGTTCGCGATCTTGTAAAAAATAACGTCACTATTTCTTTGCTAATTCTTGTTTGGAGATGTAGGCAAAAGTAATCAATAATAAAATGTAAAATTGGGCTTTCATTGATTTCATCCTACAACTTGGTGTGGGTTGATTACAAAAGTGTATTCATTCATGTTAAAATAAGAGAGAATGAATATCTTTAGGAATATAAAGAAAGCTAAATCACACACGTTAATCACGAGAGAGTGAATGCCAGAACCCACGTCAATTTTTACATATAGTACCGTTTTAATTTGTCCGCATGCCAGGGGCGATTGAATTCGATCCCGTTCTCGTCTTCCAAGATGTAAGTTCCTCTTTTAAATTCTCTGGACACCTTATAAGAAAATTCCCATTTCAGGGAAATTTTTCCCTTTTCAGCTCCGTGCCCAGCGGGCTCTATTTTTTTTAAGGACAAAATCTCCTACGGAAAATGAGTGATCTCATATCCGCTTATCGTGCTACAAATTCGTGAGTTGCTTGTAGTTCAGTATTCTTTGGTAATCCTTAGGTCATTTCTCTTCTTCTATGTTGAGCTTAATCTGTCTATTCTCTTAGTTGATGACCCGATCGTAGTGTGATACTAGAAGACTTGGAAGTGCCATTCGATTGGAGCCATCACCTCTGATCCATAAGTTAATGAGAATGACTTTTGTCCTATGGGAGCGATTGATCATAGAGCCCACAACATAGATGGGAGCTCGTCAATCCATCTACCGGCTTTATCACCCAGGCTCTTCTTTAGTGCTTTGAGAATTTTCTTGTTCGCACTCTTCACTAGCCTGTTTCCTTAAGGGTACGAGATGGAGGACTGCCAATGCTTGACGTTATGCTCATTATTGAAATTGGTGAATTCTTCCCTGAACTGGGGACCATGATCTAAAGCCATTGCTGTTGGATTCCCGAAGCGGGTAAAAACCTGGTCATGTAGAAAATAAACAGCATCTTTGGATTTATTCCTAGCTAAATCTTTGGCCTCTATCCATTTGGTGAAGTAGCCATTGCCATGATTACATACTTGCAGTTGCCTTGCCTTGTTGCCAGCGGACCGATCAGGTCAAGCCCCCACATGTCAAAAGGCCAGGCCAATAAGATTATGCTTTGCGTGACTGAAGGTATCCGGGGTATATCCATGAATCGTTGGCATTCGAACAGAGTTAAATATTGCCGCACGTCGTCGATAGAGTCGGCCAATAATAACCCGTCGCTATGATCTTTTGAGCCATGGAGCGGCTAGCGGGATGGTCCCCACACACTCATTATGCACGTCGCCGCATCCTTCCCGTTTCTTCCGGTCGGACGCACCTTAAGAGTGGTTTGGTGTAGGATCTCCCATAGAGTATCCTATTTTGCACCGTATACCGTGCTACTCTCCTTTTGAGCATGGGCTCGGTTCGGATCGTCGGGCAATATGCCCGATTTGATGTAAGTCGTTATCTCGTCGCCAACAAGTTGAAGGGGCGTTGATATCCATCATTTCGCTTGATCGTGGTCGGGACGGATAGGTATTCAACCATGAGCGCGGGATTCACGAGCTTGTCCTCGGTGGATATCTTAGACAGTAATCATCTCACATATTGTCTTCTTGACGATTTGGAACTCACCGTAGTGAAAGCTATTTTTCAATCTTCTAGAAATTTCAACACAATTCGACTAAGAATGTCATCCTTAGTTTGATAGATACCTGTCATCAGGATCATGATTAGTTTGGAGGCGCTGTGACCTCAACGTGTTTAATGTTCATTGCGTTGGCAAGTTCCAGACCTGCTATCACGGCTTCATATTCGTCCCGGTTGTTTGATGTATTAAATTCAAACCTTAGTGCATTTTCAATATCTTCTGTTGTACCAGGCTCACATAATATAATTCTGGCTTTGCATCCATTTGGGCTAGCTACCCCATCCACATAAACTTGCCAATATTAATCAGGTTTCCAAGTTCCCGATGTTGAAGCAGCTCGTGCCTTTTCCTCTGGCAGAACAAATATTTCGCTTTGATCTGCAGTGAAGCTTGTCTCAACAACAAAAATGGCTAAGGCTTGGGCCTTGATGGATTTTCGGGGCTGATATCGAATGTCGAACTCGGTCAACTCAATTTCCTAGAGCAGTAAATGACATGAAAGGTCGGGTTTGTGTTATACTTGCCATAGTGGACTATCTATCAAGACTTTAATAGTATGCGAGGAAAAGTATGCCCTTAATTTTCGGGCTTCAATAACAAGCAAGTAGGTCAACTTATTCATATTAATATAGTGGCTCTTCACCGGACTAAGAGCTTTACTCACGTAATGAACAGGATTTTGGAGGATTCCGGCCTCCTTGACAAGAACAACGGTAACAACCTGATCTTAAGCTGCCAGGTACAGAAAACGTTCATCTCCTACTACTGGGCTCACTAGAAGAGGCGGCTTCCCCATGTATTCTTTCAGGGCTTTGAAGGCCTGTGCACACTCTTCATTCCATACAAAATTCTTGTTTCCTTTGATAACTTTAAAGAAAGGAAGGCACTTTTCAGCCGACTTGGAGATGAACCTACCAAGAGCGATAACTCGTCCATTGAGCCGCCGGACCTCTTTGATGGTGGTAGGATCTTTCATGTTGATCAGGTCCTCAATCTTCTCTGGGTTTGCTTCAAACCCTCTTTAGCTAACCATAAATCCAAGTAACTTGCCGGCCTGGACGCCAAACACACATTTGGCCGGGTTGAGCTTCATCGAGTGTTTTTTAATGTTCTAGAAGGTTTCTTGGAGATCGGTGTCGTGGCCTTCGTAAGAAGATTTGACAACCATATCATCAATGTACGCCTCTATGTTCCTCCCGATCTGCGAATGGAAAACCTGGTTAATCATTCTCTTATTTGTTGAGCCTGCATTCTTCAGTCCGAACGGCATCCTTTCATATTAATATAAACCTCCAGTAGATCGGAAGGTTTCTTTCTCCTTATCACACTCGGCCATCTTGTTGGTCCCTTGTAAAGGCTTGTGACAAGTTTAGAGGGGGGGGGTGAATAAACTTGTCTTCTAAAACTTTTATTTATCAAATAAATTAGTACTTAAGAAACTTGGAGTTAAGATAACTGAGCTGAGATTAAGTCTGGTGATTGAATCAACAACTTAGTTAACTGCAGCGGAATATATTACTTTAAAGCTTTTAAAGATCTTAATATTAGTTCTTATTATCAGTTGTAATGTTATTTGAAATATGATGTGTAACCATAGGTTTATTGGTGCACTTTGAGTTGTGCAATGCTAGATAACAATGAAATCAATCACAAACACAGATATAAAATGCTGTAAGTAAATGCGTAAATAAATAACACAAAGTTTATAAAGGTTCCGGGTTGTGTAATCCTGCCGTCATCTCTTCTCATGTGACGTTGGAGGAAATTCACTAATTTCTTGAGTTAACATTGCAAGACATAAAGTAAATTAACAATTGTCCTTCGCTAATCCCTAGCTTCACAATCTTCGAGCCTTAGTCCTTGACATGTAGAATTGTTGTGTTACTAAGTCTACTCCACAGGTTCTTGAATGGTAGTATTGCCTCTTCACCAGATCCACCACAAACATAGTCTTTTTGACTGCACCTTTAATGTCTTTCACACATTCTTGGTGTTTCATAGTCTAACCTTTGATAAAATCAAAGTATAGACTTGAATAAAGTAAATGATTCACCCGTGTGAGCTTCGCCTTCTTGATATAAATGATAAGCATAGTGAGCTCTGTTTTTTCAAGTGTTATCTTGTCTAGATGATTTCTTGAATGCTTCAAAACACTTAGAAGATTTCTTGATTTTTGCTATTAATAAAACAATAGTTGTTCTTTAATTCACTTTCCCTCTTATTCTTGATCTTTCTTGATAATTTAAACTTTAGAATCCTGCACTTCTACTTAATGTATAAGTGGTCTATTTATATGGGTATTTACAACGTTTGAATTTTAATCCTAATAGCTGTTTGTGGTCTTGCTTAGTATACGTTGAATGTCGGTGTCCTTTCTGACAATTGACAGTCTATCAACCAATCAGATACCTTGATCTTCAACGTTCTGATTTCCTTGTAAAACTGATTGGTTGTCTAGCTAAGTTAAAAACTTGAGTTTCCTTAGTTTTCAGTTTCCAACAATTTAAAGAGCATTAACTTAGTTTTTACTCTTCTTCATAAACTGGGTACTCCTAGCTATTCATCTAATCTTTATTTGTGAGATCTGAGTACACCATACAATCTGATTAACTAAGTTACATTGTCCTTATGTAACATATATCTTCTTTTGCAAGATCTATAAAGTCAATTCAGGCCACAACAAATTTACCGAAAATCCAACTGTATAGTCTCGGCTTATAAATTGAGTTTGAACTCTTAGTTCTTTAGTCTTCAATAACTGAGTCAGGTCCTCCAGTTTTTCGATAACTGAGTTTGGTCCATCAGTCGTCATAACTGAGTTATGTTCCTCAGTCTTCAGTCTTAAATCCTATTTATTATAGTGCTTGTCTGATATAACCTATACAATAATCAAACTCTAATAAATCCTATACATTCAGTTTATAGACATCTTTTTTCTTTGCACTATTACTGCTAGTTATGGCACTTCATCAATGGGGTTAAAACAAAACAAATCATAAAAGATGAATCAATCAAAACTTACTTTTATGTCCAAAAATTTCCTCCTTTTTGTTATGCCAATACCCTCCTTAAAAGCAATGTAAAAAGATAAGTACAAAAAGAAAAAAAAAACAAACAAAACACAGTAAACTGATCTTTATTCATTTCATACTTGGAGTTACATCGAGTACAAAGCTTGAATTGAAAACTTATTCTAAGTCTTTTCTAAGCTTTCTGACATAGCTTCTGTATGTTTTGGTCTTCTCTTTTTCTGCAAACTCTGCAACTGACTTGTCATAGGCTTCGGTTGATTCTTTCATTGATTCAAATACCGGTGTAAAATTTAAGCTGCTCATGTTTGTCCGTACTTTCCATGCCATAGCCATTGGTGTCTTTCCAAAGAATTTGTTTATATAGATAATCATGAATCTCATCATGCTTCTTCTAAGTTCTTCATCAGTTGTGTGTTCTTCAATGACTTGCTTTGCTAAGGCTAACTCAGTTTCTTTTGCATTTTCTTCAGTTTCCTTCAAGGTGCCATCTTTTTCCCAATCATTAAGATTTTTCCAATAGTGAAGAAAGATCTTCTTTGATACCAAAAACTTTTCCAAGGCTTTTTCTCAGGCTTCATCTTCAGCAATGGGTATATTCTTGAATTGCTCATACAATTGAGGGTCTAGTGCAAGTCTGCTATGAGTGGGTTTGGAATACTTGACTCGCAGTTCCATTTCTTCACTAGTTAGCTCCGCTCAGCTTTCTTTTATTCTGTCAGTTTGTCATCAATAGCTCCCAAGACTCCTTCCATATCATTAGCATTGACCTTTTAAAAATTCCACTTTCCCTCTTATTGGCATCATCCTTAAAGAGTATATTCAGAAAATTGAGTTCAGATGTTGTGGGTTGGATGCCAATATGGTTTGGGCCACTACAGAGTCTTTAAGAGTGTTTGCTATCATTAATACTCTGGTATGTAAGTCATTTGTGAGGTTTTCGAGTCTGTCTTGAGTCTCATTCTTCCTTGATTCAGATTCATTGGTAGTATTTCTAATTTCAATTAAAGTGTACAGACAGCTATTCTTGATTCCTTGTACTTCATTCAAAATTGTTTTTCTTTCTTCTTCTTTATTGGACAAAGTTGATATCATTTTCTCTAGTACATCCAAATTGTTGCCTTTAGTTTCTATGATAGCACAAGTGGTGTACCTTATGACATCAACTTTCTGAACTATATCAGTTCCCTGAACTGATTTCTCTTTAGCTTTCTTGGTTGGAGTTAATTGCAACTCATTTCCAACAATTTTTGTTGTAGCTTCATCTTCCTTCTGACTATCTTCTAGCACCTGACTAACTTGTCCTGTAGAAAGTGCTTCAGTATTTTCTTGGAGGCCAGTTTTACCTACTTCCCTTCTGTTAGTGCTTCTTTATCTTCATTCGAATATTCAATATTTTCAACTAGGGAAACTACATCCTTAGCTATGTCCAGAACTCCTCTATTTGTAGGAGATTCAATCCATTTTAGTTCTGGCTCATTATCAATTTGAGATTCAGATATGGACTCTGAATCGGATGTAGTGGATTCCTCTTAACTTTGATGTAAGTCAATTAGATGATACTTTTTAAAATTTTTATCCCTATTTCTCATGCATTTATTGATGTTTTCGTATCAATTCGAGTTATTATTTGCTTAGTTTCATCCATATGTGTAGATAGTAATTAGTATATAAAATATCATATTTTGATAGGTAGTCTAACGGTTATTGTAACCGGAGCGTCGTGCCGGGTCTACGCTTGGTATTCTGGTGTTGTAATGCAGGATTATAGGTTGACCAAGACCCCGATGGACGGCACGTGTTGCGCGTAAACATGTCTTTTGAGAGGTAGAAGAGTGTTCCGGAAGCTAACAAGTTCAAACGGATCAATTGTCTATTGCATTTCTACCGTAGCATACATTCAATGGACATTTGACCTAGCTTAGAGGAATCTTTTGGAGAAGACTTCCTAAAGAGAGTTGTAGATCAAGAAATTAGATTTCCAACACATTTTTAATCACATCAATCGCAGGTCTACAACTCATGTTATAGCCATTTTACTGAGACGCCGGAGAGTTGTAAATTTCCAGAGAGGATGCCGGCGCGCGCCAAACCTATTACGGCACACGCCAGAAACGCCAGAAAGTCAAGAATTCAGCATTTAAAACATCATTTTGGATCTATTTTTCATATCTTTTCATTCCGTCTTCTTCTCCAACCCTCTCTTGAACCATTGGAGACAAAATCCGCCCCAAAGGGCACCCCTAGCCAAATCTTACCACTAGATTAGCATCAATTACTCTTGTAAACATTAAGGATTCTTGTTGTTGCTCTTTTGATTCAAGATTTCTTGGACGAAAACTTACATCTTTGGTGTAATACTCCATTAAAGCTACTCTTTTGATGTTAAAGCAAGTTCTCTTCTTGAAGTGTTATCATTTTGGGTTGGGTAATTTTTTTCTCTTTACTTGAATAGTTTATGTTCAAATCTATGAAATCCCTAAGTGACATTGTGGATTTCATAGCAATGTGTGGGTAGTTCTACACTAGCCAAGATTATGTATGTGTGATAGTTATTAATCTCTATTGGTTGATTGGGAATGTTTGTTCATGTTTCCTAGCTTCATGTGTTGTTTATTTTTTCCTATATACATTGTATTGCTTGTTGGTGTTGAATTGATCACCTAGCACTTGCACACACACACTTAGTTGAGACCGAAAGGAGATGCTTGGTGTGGGAGATGGGATAGGAAAACCAGAAGGTAAAATCGACCTTAAGTGGAACTCGATTTCTTATCCGGGGGTTATTGTTCATTCATTGCACTCAAGAACTTAATCATGTTGAATCATTAGGTCTAGGGTTCTTAGACCAAGGAGGAGACATAGAGTAGTTTCATGCACTCGTTTGAGGGGGAATTGCTAGCTTAGGAGTGCACCGATAACACACACTTGAACACTATTGGAAGGTTGATAGGTAGTTCATTCATATGATACTAGTAGAGATATACTTGATCATTGCATTGTCTTGGCTAGGTTTTTTTTTAATCATTTATCACCCTTTGTTGTAGTAGATTCTTAGATATATTTACCTTCTTGTATTATTGCAACTTAGATCAAGATAATAATAGCCTATTGGTGTTCAACCTCACAATCCTCGTGGATACGACTTTGACCACTAGACTATACTACAATTGACCCGGTACACTGCCGGTAAGATTGGACGCCTCAGAAAGTCCCTATCAAGTTTTTGGCACCGTTGCTTGGGATTGTGTAATGGTTGATACTTATACTAGCTTAAAAGTCTTGAGAATAAGTCAATCCTTTCTAATCTTTTCTATTTTATTCTTGGTGCTTACCTCTTTGAGAGGTCACCAAGTGCTATTAATTGTGTTCTTGTTGTTTTCTATCTTGTAGTTGATTTTCTTTACAATGTAAGGCCCCCGATACTCCTTACATCTCGGATATAAACACTTATATTAAGGATTGTTTATTTGTTGAGAATAAGGTTGGTCAAGCTTGTAGTGAATTGGATCTTGGTGAATCATCTTCACAAGAATCAATACACCAAGAAGAGGAAATGAATGAGGTACAAGGAATGGTACAAGGAGGCATAACCATGAAAATGCCCAAGTTGAACAAAATATCTTAAATCCAAATGACTATCCTCCACCACCACCACAAGAACCATATCCACAAATTCCACCACCTTCACTCAAAGCATCTCCACCAATTCCTCCCCCACCCCAAGACCATATCCATATGATCCACCCCCAAATCCACCATACCAAGATAGGCCACTTTGTGAGAAAGCCTTTCAAAGAAAAAATCAAGTTCATAATCCGATTCGGCTACCTCACATTGATGCTAAATTTTTTTCAATCCAGTCACATGTTGGAAATAAAATTTATGTTTTGATGATGATTCAACAGTTATTTTAATTATTGTTTTTAACCCCATTGATGAAGTGTCATAACTAGTTGTTATAATGCAAAGCAAAAAGATGTCTAGAAATCAATGTATTGGATTTATTAGAGTCTGATAATTGTATAAGTAAATCAGACAAGCACTGTAATAGTTTTCGGGTCAGAACTGAGAAAACAAGAAACTGACTTGATGACTTTAAAATAACTGAGTTTACAAGTTAAGATAAATCAGTTTGGAAAACTGACTCAGAGCACACTGACATAAACTAAAGAAGGAAAGTTTGTTGAGGGACACAAACTCGGTTGACTTATCTATAAGCTGAAGAACTGAGGGACACAGACTCAATTGAAGAAGATTGAAGAACTGAGGGTTCAAACTCAGTTTATGAAGAATAAAGTCGAGACTGTAAAGTTAGAATTCAGGAAAGTCTGTGATGGCTGAAATGACTTTATGGATCTTGTATGAAGACCTAAGATACATAAGGACAATGATATCTTAGCTGATTTATGAATTATGGTTTACTCTGATTAAGCCAACAATGATCAGATGAAAAATAGAGTACTGAGATTTTGAAGAAGAGTAAAAACTCTGTTAATGCTCTTAAACTGAAAACTGACTAAATCATGAAAGACCATTTTTCATGCTGAGGTTTAGAAAAACTGAAGGAAGACCTGGCCGTTATAAAACAAGCAATTTTATTGGTTATACAGAAATGTAAGAAAGGACACTGACATTCATCAGAATAAGCAGGACCACCAACGGATATAAGGATTCAAATTCAAACATTCAAAAATATTCTAACCATTAAAGAAACCCCTATAAATAGATCACTTCTACATCAAGAAGAAGTGCGGAGTTCTAAGAAATAATTTAATCAAGAAACAATTTCACAAAGTGAAAAGTGAATCAAAAGAACTCATGCTACATTCTACATTGCAAGATCAATAAATCTTCAAAGTGTTAATAAACATTCACAGAAACATCAAGACTAACACTTGAAAAAAAACAGAGCCTGAGCATATCATACAAATTCAGAAGAAGAAGCTCAAATCATAAGTTGAATCATAGTTATTGATTTAAGTCTCAACTTTGATTTCATCAAAGGTTTTAGACTGTGAAACACCAAGAAAGTGTGAAGGACAGTTGAGCTGTAGTCAAGAAAACTATGTTTGTGAAGAGCTGGTGAAGAGGCAATCCAACCCTTCAAGGACCAATAGAGCAAACTTAGTTTAAACAGCAATCCCACTTGTTAAAGACTGAAGATGGAAGATTGTGAAGCTAGGGATTAGTGAAGGACAATCAGTGTTTAAATTTACTTTGTGACTTGTAACTGTAAACCTCAAGAACATAGTGAATTTGGCCTCCTACATCACAGGGGAAGAGATGACTGACATGATTACACCATCTGGAACCTCTATAATTTTGGTCTCATTTGTTTATTTTTTTCACGCATTCATTTATTGCATCTTAGTTTATGTTGCACCTGATCACAGAATCAGCAAACATAAGAAACTGAGTTAGCACAACATCGCATTTTTAACTTGACAAACTAATAACTCAAGTTTTATATAAAGGCTTAATTTAATATGCTGCCGGCTAACTCAGTTAGGCATAAGTCAGTCTTGACTTATACTCAGCTAATTTAGTTTAACTCCGTACAAGTTTAAAACTGAACTCAATCAACATTAAGATTCAGTTTTTTGGGTTTTTGGTGACAATTTTATTCAGCCCCCTCTAAACTGGTGTCAGCCTTTCCAAGGGACCAACATCACATATGTTCGGTCTAGTGGGGAGTATATCTCAATTCCATGGAAATGCCCATGATGACCCGCATTCCCATCTTCATAACTTTGAAGAAATATGCAATACGGGATTCCAAAATAGTGCTGGTCAAGAATTTACCCGTCTTGCATTTTTTCCTTTTACTTGGAAGGGGCAAGCAAAGGAATGCCTTATGTCACTTCCCCACCATCACTTGTAATCATGGGATGATATACAAACCAAGTTTTTGAAGCAATACTTTCCACCGGGTAGATATTTGGAGTTGAAGGTAAGAGTTACTACTTTCAAGCAAAATTTAACTGAATCTTTGGACAATGCTCGGGACCGTTTTAAGAAGCTTTTAAGGGCGTGTCCAAACCGCAATTATACTTTGGACATGCAAGTTAAATTATTTTTGTAGAGGCATGCATAAAGGATCAAGGGAAAAAATTGATTCGGCATGTCATGGATCACTTATGATGAGCACGGCCTAAGATGTTTATATGGCTATTGAAAGAGTAACAAGAAATGAGAAATTGCGGGACCCCGTCCCAAGTGGAACGGAAGTTGCCATTAGGGATGAGCATAATTTGAATGAGGAAGAAATTTTGAGAGAAATGGCGGTGATAAATAAGAGGGTTGATGAATTACAAGCGGGGAAGAGAGAGTTGAAGAATGGAGCATGTGATGATGTGACATTTGATGTTTTTCATATAGAAGAATTATCAAACTCCTATGTATCTACACAAGAAGAAATGAGTTTATTGAGACAACGTTGGGATTTGAACAACACTCACACCAATGTTTTTGATCCACCTTCTATATACCAACAAGTTTCTACCCAACATGCCCCCGTTCAACAATGTCTACAATCAAAGGCAGATAGATGGGATAAGTTGATGGATAATATTTTGGGAGTTGTTGCTACTCAAGCCGCTAATATGCAAACAATGATGACTTCTATTAATGTGATGTCACAAGATGTTGGAAATTTTAAAAACATCCATGATGGGTCAAAATATGAAAATGAAAACTATGGAAGCATCTATACGTAATATGGAAGAGCATATGGCTAGGGAAGGTGAGCGAAATAGTAGTAGACCACCGGGTGGATTACCAAGCAACACCAAAAGAAACCCAAGGGAAGTCAATGCTATCATTACTCGAAATGGAAAAGTATATAGGAATCGTGAATTTTATAAGAATCAAGTGGGTAATGAAGTCGAGAATGATATGCATGACATGGATGAGGAAAAATAATTAAGTGAAGAAGAGGAAGAAATTTTTGATGATTTCTGGGGAAATGATGACTATGTTGAGGTGGAGAAAGAAGAAGAAAAAGTGAAGGTGCCAAGACTATTGAAAAATCCAAGATTGAGTGATTTGAGGACCTTGTTCAATGAGCATGTTGGATAAGAACAAGGTAAGGAATTTGTTGCGGCTCACACCGGACAGACTTCGGCTCTAGCCGGAAACATAGAAAAAGCTTCTAGGCAGATTTCAAAGAAAATGGTGCAGAATGATGACACGTGGCGTCCACCAAATGCACAAACATTCAAAGAAGCTTCACCATCTTCATCAAACGACAAGGGTAAGGGAGGTCTACATTCTAACCCTGCTTTATTTTGATCTTCAATCACTTCCCTATCCCCTGAGAGAGAAAATTAAAAAGATGAAGGTTGATAAGAAGTATGCACGTTTTTCTTGACACTTTTTGGCACTTAACCATTATATCTCTTTCATCGAAGCACTCACTAATATGCCAGCGTATGGTAAGTTTCCTATTGACATACTCTCCAACAAGAAATGGTTGGAAGAATATGAGATGGTGTGTCAAAGTGAGGAGTGTTCCGCCGTGCTTCAACACAAGCTCCCATATAAGCTTAAGGACCCCGGGAGATTTACAATCCCATGTGAGATTGGGGGACTTTTAATTGAGAATGCGCTATGTGATCTCGGTGCGAGCATAAACCTCATGTCATATGATGATTTTATGAACTTGGCATAGGCAAGCTTAAGCGTACGGAGATGACTCTCCAACTTGCGGACCGGTCCATTAAACGCCCAAGGGGATTCATTGAGGATGTACTAGTGAAGGTTGATAAATTTTACTTCCCCGTTGATTTTGTTGTTATGGATATGGAGGAAGGGTACACTACACCCCTTATCTTCGGTAGACCATTTTTAGCAACGGGGGAAGCTGTGATCGATGTTTGTAAGGGAGAGCTTACTTTAAGAGTGAATGATGACTGCGTTGTCTTCAACATCTACACTTCATTGAAATATCCATGCAATACACTAGAATCTTGTTCTTTTGTGGACACTTCATATCCCCTTGTTGTGGATAGTACTAAAACGTAGATAGTTAAAGATGACTCTAGCAATAATGTGAAAGCTCACAAACCGAAAGCTCAAAAATCAAAGGAAAAGGTCAAGACTCGTTGGGATTGGTGGCATTCGTCTACATTATGTTGGAGACCGGTATTGATGATAAAGACAGATGCGATGCATAAGAATGACGTGCATTATTATCTGCCATGCATACGTCTAGCTATAGAAGAGTTGTAAGGAGGGATTTATGTCACCACAAACAGTGACTAAAGCAAGTGTTGGATCCAAATGAAAGACGGTCGATTATCTACCCAAAGAGAGTCCCACATACGAAAAAATGACTATAAATTTAGCAATCACAGGTACAATCTTTCTTATTATTCATTAAGCATTATCTTTCGGTTGGCTTTTGTGCTTATTTGCTATATGCTTATGTGGGTAATTGTTAGTGGTATCTTTCACGATAATCTGTATAATCCATGCTTCTACCGTATAACTTCATACTTGATGATCTGTATAATTTCCATCACTTCTACCGTATAATCCCGGTGTGGCCAATGATCCTTTTGCGTCTACATTTTGGTTGATACTTTGCTAGTAGTTAGGATTACTTGTCATTTCATTGGTTGTCTTTCATGTTCATGCCCACCCACCCACCCTTTTATAGCTTCCTGATACTTGTTCTGACTAGTTTTGATTCCTTTTTGTTTCCTTAACTACTTTCTTACCACTCACTTTACATTGGGGACAATGCAAGTTCGTAAGTGGGGAGTGGGAGTGTAGGTAGCCCAACAAAAGTTAATGTCATTAAATGTTTGAGAAACACTTAGTCTTGATCATTTTTCGAGCATTTTAAAGCATGAAAAACCACCTTTTGTGAAAAGATATGGTTTTCAATTGATAGAGTGTGTACCTCAATGATGTGAGTAACCTTGGTGACATGTAAGTGCATTTTAACCATGAATCTTTGTTTGTAGTGTGAATTCTTTGGGTACGTATATTCCAATCTTTTGTTGACATGCAACTTTTGTATGATATCATGCAAGCATGCTTCCATAGCAAATAGAACTTAGGCTTGATATCCTTTCGAGACGAAATAGAAAGGTGTTTGGAGTCGAAGTTAGGGATGACAGTTCTGGCATTTCTTTGACTTGACCATAGCCAAATGGCCTTCCCGAACATATTTTCCTTCTTCCCCATCTCTGCCTTTATAGAGTGGTGAGACCCCACTCGAAACTAGCCATTCGTGATTAGCCTAATTATAATCCAACCCTTAGCCTAATTTTGGTCTACATTTCCTTGCCATCTCGCAAGTTTAGCAAATTTCTATGGATTGTGTGGTGATGACTTTGGAGTTAAGAGTTGGATGACATTTTTTGGCACAAAGTTCAGAAGGTATGTATCAAGTTCGGAGTCCATTGGTGTTAGTTCAAAAAAAAAGTTCAAAATCAAGTTTCAAAATTCAATAAAGTTGTAAATAAAGTTCAATAAATGGTTAGTCAAGAAGAGCCATTCAAAGACAAGTTTATCAAAGTCAAGTAACTCAAGCTTGGGGAAATTATGTTGATTTGAAGCGGTGTTTATTATTTCTTTTGTTCTTTGTTAAGGTGGCCACCTCGACAAGTTTTACAAAAGGAGAAGAAGTACCAATTCGATATATTTCGAAGTGAAGGTGTAGATGCTTGTTAACTTGCTTGTTCTCTTTGATATATCCTTTTATCCCTTTGATTACCCATACCCGAGCCTAACGTTAAAAGCTTGCAAGTCCTACCCGATCTAACTTCTTGACTCTGAATGCCTCGATTAGTCGAGATTGGTATCATTCTTAAGCCTATGGATTTAACCTAATAAGTCTTGCATGCATGATTTCATATTTGATTGCTTGGAAACAAGGTTGAGGAATATTCACACACACACTCCACTACTTCTTAGATTACAGTTATATGTACAATTGGTTGCATCATCTAGTTGAGCTATTACTTCTTGATTTTGTATGATCCTATCTCTTGACTTGAGTTATTTTATCGCTTTATTTGCTCATGGACGAGCAAAAGCTAAGTGGAGAGTGGTTGATGTAAGTCAACTAGATGATACTTTTTACGATGTTTTATCCCTATTTTTCAATGAATTTATTGATGAATTTGTATCAATTCAAGTTATTATTTTCTTAGTTTCATCCATATATGTAGATAGTAATTAGTATATAAAATATCATATATTCATAGGATTTGTAACGGTTATAGTAACCAGAGCGTCGTGTCGGGTTTACGCTTGGTATTCTGGTTTTGTATTGCATGATTATAGATTGACCAAGACCCCAATGGACAACACGTGTTGAGCCTAAACACGTCTTTTGAGAGCTAGAAGAGTGTGCCGGAAGCTAACAAGTTCAAACGGATCAATTGCCTTTTGCTATTCTATCGTAGCATACATTCAACGGATTTTTGACCCATCTTAGAGGCATTCTTTGGAGACGACTTCTTCATGATAGTTGTCGATCAAGAAAGTAGATTTCCAACACATTTTGAATCACATCAATCGGAGGTCTACAACTCATGTTATAGCCATTTTACTGAGACGCCTGAGAGTTGCAATTTTCCAGAGAGGTTGCCGGCGCGCGCCGGACCTATTACGCTGCACGCCGGAAATGCCAGAAAGTCGAGAATTCAGCATTTAAAACATCATTTTGGATCTATTTTTCATATATTTTCATTCCTTATTCTTCTCCAACCCTCGCTTGAACCCTTGGAGACAAAATCCGCCCCAAAGGGACTCCCCTAGCGAAATCTTACCACTAGATTAGCATCAATTACTCATGTAAACATTAAGGATTCTTGTTCTTGCTCTTTTGATTCAAGATTTCATGGATGAAAAATCACATCTTTGGTGTAATACTCCATTAAAGCTAATCTTTTGATGTTAAAGCAAGTTCTCTTCTTGAAGTGTTATCATTTTGGGTTGGGTAAATTCTTTCTCTTTACTTGAATAGTTTATGTTCAAATCTATGAAATCCCTAAGTGACATTGTGGATTTCATAGCAATGTGTGGCTTGTTCTACACTAGCCAAGATTATGTATTTGTGATAGTTATTAATCTCTATTGGTTGATTGGGAATGTTTGTTCATGTTTCCTAACTTCATGTGTTGTTTATATTTTCCTATCTACATTGTATTGCTTGCTGGTGTTGGATTGATCACCTAGCACTTGGGCACACACACTTAGTTGAGACCGAAAGGAGATGCATGGTGTGGGAGAAGAGATAGGAAAACCAGAAGGTAAAATCGACCTTAAGTGGAACTCGATTTCTTATCTGGGGGTTATTGTTCATTCATTGCACTCGTATGAGGGGGAATTTCTAGCATAGGAGTGCACCGATAACACACACTTGAATACTATTGGAAGGTTGGTAGGTAGTTCGTTCCCATGATACTAGTAGAGATATACTTGATCATTGCATTGTCTTGGCTAGGCTTTTTATCAATTATCACCCTTTGTAGTAGTAGTAGATTCTTAGATATATTTACCTTCTTGTATTATTGCGACTTAGATCAAGATAATAATATCTTTTTGGTGTTCAACCTCTAAACCCTCGTGGATACGACCTTGACTACTAGACTAGACTACAATTGACCTGGTACACTGTCGGTAAGATTGGACGTCTAGGAAAGTCCCGATCGAACTTTCTATTCCTTCTAAACTGTCCTCTTTGTTTTCATCAGGTTTTTCTATTTTCTGATCTTTAATTGTCGCTAGAATCCGTTTTTGAAAATCTGGATTTCCCTGTGAATCATCATCATCATCGTTCTTTGCTTCTTGTTGGGGTTCACTACCCATCAGTTTCTTCTAATAGCTATCTCTAATGGCTGCATGACCATTACTCAGGAAGCTTGAAACATCAAATAATTGAGACAAATGGGTAATGTCATACAAACAAAAGACCCGTGGTTTATCTATCTACATTTGCTCTCTTTTCCCTTCTTGATTGCCTTTGGAACTAAACTTCCAGAAAGTGTAATCATCAAGTCTCTGGCAATCAGCTTTGATCCTCTGTTCTATTTCAAGGGCAGGAACAATTTTTGTTTGTTCAACATGAGCTTTTGTAATGGTGGCAACTTCTGTTTCAACAATGATGATAGAGGGTTCATTTCCCTTCTCAGTTGGTGGGTTAACGATTGGTTCATCCTGTTTCTCAGTTGTGATACCATCTGTTTATTAATTTCTTGGGTTCAATTTCCTTTGCAACTGATTCTTCTTCAGTAATCAGTTCCTTGACTGATTCAGATTCTTTTTCTTCTTCAGTTTCTCTCAAGGATGATTCTTTCTCAGGAGTTACCCTCTCCTGATTCACTTCTTTAGTTTCTTCATCAAGATTGACAACTTCTTGTTGCACAGACTTCTCAGCATCTTCTTTATTTTCAAATGCTTCAGATTTCTTTACTAATTCTTCAAAGTTTAGTCTTGAAGCTGCCTTCTGGGGAGTGGACTGAGCTTTGCTAATCAAGGTTAGCATTCCTACAATTTCTAGTGTGACTTCATCATAATCTTCCATGATGTCCTGAAACTCTGTTTCTTCCAATGGAGGTTTCTCTTCAGCTACAGTTGTTGGCTTGGTGGGAGTTTGTTCTTCAGTTTTCTGCGTTTTGACTTGTAGAGACGGACTTTCAGTATCTGAAGGAACTGACTTAACTAGTGATTAAATTTTTCTTCATTTTGAGTCTTTATCAGTTTTCTGAACTGATTGTCTTTCTCTCTTTTCTTTTCTTCTTCACCATTTTCCATTTTCCTTCTCATTTCTTTCATCTTCTCAATCTGCACATCGATATCTTCAACTTCTGCAAATTCTTTGATAGTTTTCTTCTTTTTTTATTTTGGTTAAATGTAAATATATTAAACCAAGGTATGCAAACTACAATAGCTACATCATAGACAAAAGAACTAGTCTAGTATCTACAAAATGTTGAGAAGAGGTTAGATTTATTGATTTCAAGC
The DNA here is from genome assembly GCA_036785695.1 of Gentiana straminea. Classification (NCBI taxonomy): domain Eukaryota; kingdom Viridiplantae; phylum Streptophyta; class Magnoliopsida; order Gentianales; family Gentianaceae; genus Gentiana; species Gentiana straminea. The sequence goes on along the minus strand of JAVUPR010000407.1, from coordinate 4,091,276 downwards.
AGCATAAGACCCCTAAGGTTATATGCTACAAGAAACAACAACCATTAAACCTATGTGGGGTCGGCTTTACTATTTTTCTTGCTTGGTTTAGAAACTTCTATCTCAATTTCTTTTTGAGTGGCCTTGGGTTTTGTCTTTTTAGCTTTGATTGCGATCTTTCCATCACCAATCCCGGTCAAAGCTATTTTGGGAACCTCAAAGTGATTGAGTATTCTCTGCATTAGTGGTGCAAGCGCCTTAGTCAGGATGAATCTGCCATTCTTCACCCCAGTTTTCTTTCTCGGCTTCCACTCATAGTTGAACTGATTAATCAACTGGTTGAATATGTACTTAGGCCAGTTGAACTTATCTTCGAACCAAAGGACATAGATCAAGTCAAGTTTGGTTCCGGATAGATTGCTGAAAGTTCCTGCGCTCACAATTATGTATTTCGCAAACATTTGGGGTTAGAAAGCTGAACTCTGATTTAAGAAAACTCGTGCTACCATTGATTAAAACTTTAGATTTGGGTTGTTTGGCTACTTCCATCCAAAATTTTTCTCTGTCTCTTTTTTCAGACTTGAAGCTTGTTAAGTCTGTGGATTTCTCAAACACAAAAATCTCTGTGACTGTTTCTTTAGTGACCACTAAATGTTTCTGATTAACTCTGGTCCTGTACTCCAGCAAATTCTTGTCGTTACAATAATAGCTTCCATTCTCGTAGAATTGGCATATGCTCTCTAGGCATACACTTTGCAACTTTAAATCAAAAACATTCTCCAATCCCTTGATCTTACGTAATTTCTCCACAATTTGTTGTACAAGAAAGCGTGATGACTATTCTTGATTCAATTTTGAAGTCACCCATGATTCTTGGTAATTTCTGAGAGGATTAAGAGAATTTGGATATTGTAGATAACAAGTGTTTTTAAGGGCAAAAGAGAGATAAAAGTCTCGTGTATTGGTAAAGGATAAGTATTTATATGCTTGATAAAATGAACAGTTGGTGGAAATGGAATGGGCTAACTTTCGTGTCATAGTCATGTCATTCTCTTGAGATACAAAAAAGTGTTGTGTAGTGGGAGAATCAAAGGTTACGACTAACGTAGGTAATAATTTTTTCTGACATGTGTAGACTATATCAATAAAAGTGTTTGATGTACTGCATCTCCAGTTGTATGCATTGTCAGTTGTGAGTGCGTCATCTTGATGTTGAACTTTGAGAACTGGTGAAACAAATACCAGAAGTGGAGCGTTATCAAACTTAGTTTTGTGGGCGTTAGTTTCGATGAATCAGTTCATGTATCAGTTTTCCTTCCTCAATAACAGATTAGATTTTCTTTGGTACCCATACCTTCTTGGGTCCTTTTTGGTTAGTTTTTGGATTAACTCTTGAACCAGGTGAGGATGGTTTCTTTTGATGGAATTAATCTCTTTTTTGAGATCTTTGAATATCTTAAAGATTGAGTTCATTTCTCTCATGTACCTTTCTTGACTTTTAGATTTTCTATGGGTGATACTCTTTTTGTTGAATCTATCAGGTTTCACATAATTCTGTTGTTTTGGATTGACGGTTTTTGTATTGCGGCTAAACCTCTAAAACTTTGTGAAACTGAGTTTGATTTAAAAAAAGGAGTAGGAACATTCCAATCCTCATCAGTAATAAAGAGTCTACCTTTCCCCTAACTCTAGTATCCATTAAATGAAAATCATTCTTTGGCATATATGGTCCGATTGGTCTGTTAACTGACTTTTGGTCTGTTTTTCCATTTCTAGCCTTATTCTGAGTTTTTCTATAAGTTTTGTCAATTTTATGAGTGCAACCAACGGATCTTCCAGTTTTGTCAGTTTCAAAGTAAGGTTTGGCTGAGTTTTTATCAGTTCTAACAGTTTCAGCATTTTTTTGAGTTCTAGACTTTTGTGCGGCAATAAACTTAAGTGCAGCTGAACTAGGTCCAGCCTTAGAATTCTGTTGATTGTCAAACCATAAGCCTGATCTGTCATCATATGGCTTTCCTGGTTTGAACTGAACTTTTGAAGTTGGAACTGCTGATGATTCAGTGATATTTATCACGTCTATTATATCATCGAGAAAGCGACTTCTTGAGTTATGCTAATAGACTTGATAAAATTGATTTCAGCTTTAAATCTTAAAACATCAGTTTTCAGTGAATCCCTTTCTTTCTTGACATTCTCATAACTCTTTTGAATTTCCTCTAATTCTTTTAAGAGTATGTCTTTCATTGAACTCTAAATTTTCTTGTTTGTTCATGGTACTGGTGTGATTTGATAAAGAGACACATACATGTTCATGGGTTTTCTGGTACCTTCATCATATTCATTAATCACAACTGGTTTTCCGTTGTTTGGATTAATGAATTTCTCTTTTTGATCAGTCCCAAACAAAATGATTTCTTCATAACTTTCAATGTAAATTGCTGGTCCAACATTGATTGGCAAAAGCTGAGCTTCACACCTTGTTTGGATTGGTCACTTCAGTGATTTTGTTGCTGCTTTATATGCTTATTGGATCTTCAACAAATGCTTCAAGAAATTTCTCATATGTATTAGCAACAAGTGCCTGCAGTTTATTTTTATATCCATCAAATCTTAAAAATGAACAACTAAGTAGACTTCTAATGTGATTTTGTGAATCCATGATGCAAGTTTGAAAAATGAGTTTCAAGGAGATTAACAAATTAATCAATCGGGGATCACTTCAGAGTTCAAGAACCGCTCTGATACCTATTGTTGGTCCTTTATAAAGGCTTGTGACAATTTTAGATGGTGGGTGAATAAACTTGGCTTAGAAAACTTTTCTTTCTCAAATAGATTAGTACTTAAGAAACTTGGAGTTAAGATAACTGAGTAGAGATTAAGTCTGGTGACTGAATCAACACTGAGTTAAATGCAGTGGAATATATTACTCTAAAGCCTTCAAAGATCTAATATCAGTTCTTATTATCAGTTGTAAAGTTCTTTGAAATATTCTTGTAACCTTCGGTTTCGGTGCAAGGCGAGTTGTGCAATGCTAGATAATAATGCAATCAAACACAAACACAGATACAAAATGCTGTAAGTAAATGCGTAAATAAATAACACAAAGTTTATAGAGGTTCCAGGTGGTGTAATCCTGTCAGTCCTCTCTTCTCCTGTGATGTTGGAGGAAATTCACTAAGTTCTGGAGTTAACGTTACAAGACACAAAGTAAATTAACAATTGTCATTTGCTAATCCCTAGCTTCACAATCTTCAAGCCTTAGTCCTTGACATGTAGAATTTCTGTGTCACTAAGTCTGCTTCACTGGTCCTTGAAGGGTAGTATTGTCTCTTCACCAGCTCCACCACAAACACAGTCTTCCTAACTGCACCTCAACTATCCTTCACACCTTCTTGGTGTTTCACAGTCTAACCATTGATAAAATCAAAGTTGAGACTTGAATCAAGTAAATGATTCAACTTGTGTGAGCTTCTTCTTCTTTATATATATATGATTAGCACAGAGAACTCTATTTCTTCAAGTGTTATCTTGTCTAGATGACTTCTTGAATGCTTCAAAACACTTAGAAGATTTCTTGATTATTGCAATTACTAAAATAGCAGGATTTCTTTAATTCACTTTCCCCTTATTCTTGATCTTTCTTAATAATTTAAAATTTAGAACTTTGCACTTCTTCTTGAAGTATATGTGGTCTATTTATAGGGGTATTTCCAACGTTTGAATTTGAATCCTTATAGCCGTTAGTGGTCCTTCTTAGTATACATTGAATTTCAGTGTCTATTCTGACAATTGACAGTCTATCAACCAATCAAATAGCTTGATCTTAAACGTTCTGATTTCCTTTTGAAACTAATTGGCTGTCTAGAAAAGTTAAAAACTGAGTTTCCTTAGTTTTCGCTTTCTAACTTGTTTAAGGAGCATTAACTCGGTTTTACTCTTCTTCATAAACTAAGTACTCCTAGCTCTTCATCTGATCTCTATTTCTGAGATCAGAGTACACCATACAATCTCAACTAAGTTACATTGTCCTTATGTAAGATAGATCTTCTTTTACTAGATCTATAACGTCAATTCAGGCCATCATAGACTTACCTAAAATTTAACTGTATAGTCTCGACTTATAAACTGTGTTTGAACTCTCGCTTCTTCGCCTTCAATAACTGAGTATGGTCCCTCAGTCCTTCCATAACGGAGTCTGGTCCTTCAGTCTTCATAATTGAGTTTGGTCCATCAGTCTGCAGTCTTGAATCCTATCTACTACAGTGCTTGTCTGAAATAACCTATACAATAATCAAACTCTAATGAATCCTATACATTCAGTTTCGAGACATCCTTTTGCTTTGCACTATAACAGCTACTTATGGCACTTCATCAATGGGGTTAAAACAAAACAAATAATAAAAGATGAATCATCATTCAAAACATCTTGACTTGATGGAACCCAGAATAAGCATCCGGAAAACTCAGTGTTTCAAAACCAGCGATCGAATCTACCAACCTATCAATTCTTGGAAATATGTAGGGATCTTTGGGGAAAGCCTTGTTCAAATCAATAAAATCTACATGCATCCTCCACTTCCCATTGTGTTTCTTTACCATCACGACATTTGCCAACCAAGTAGGATAAATCGGGTCTTTGATTATACCTGCTCGTAATAGCTTGTCGACTTCAACTCTGATAGCTGCATGTTTCTCTGTGAAGAACAGTCTGGCTTTTGGCTGTATATGAGTGAAAGTTGGGTCGACGCTCAGATGATGCAAAGCAACTTCGGGTTTAACTCCTTTCATATTAGTTACCTCGCATGCGAATGCGTCCAAGTTGGCCTTAAGAAGCGCAATCAGTTTTTCCCTTTCTTATTAATTTAAGTAAGCCCCAATCTTGATTTTTTGATCCCGATATTTCTTATTGATCACTACCTCAATCAATTCATCCTCTACCGTAATGTCAGGATCATCCAGTAATTGCAAAGTCTCACATTCTATCTCAGACCGATCCCATTCGGTTGGGCCTATCAAAAGTGTGGGCTGATCAAACCGAGCCCTCTTGTTCTCTACCCGGCTCTTGCGGAATTGTTCAAGCATCTCCCTGGGACGAATCGCTGATACGCCTACTCTATCTCCATCAGGGAATTAACTCTCTTGTGGGGAACAAAGACTACCATTTGGAAGGATTTGAGGGTTAGTATTCCCAAGATCATGTTATGCACTGAATGGAGGTTGACAACAAAGAGGTTACATTGTTGGTCATGGTGGGATCGCGATCACTTATTTGTATTTCAACGTCGATTGCTCCTTTCACTTGGACCTTGTCATTAGTGAAACCCTATAAGATGCCAAAGTGAGGTCTATGTGTGAATCGAAGTAGCCTAATTTATTAAAGCAGTCGTGACCAAAACTCTATGAACCTTGAAGCCATTAATTCCGACAATGATGACGTGGGGCATCACGGGAACGTTTTGTGGGTTGACCAATTTTCTATGGGTGAATATGATGGGTTTTTCTGACCTGTGTAGGACAACTAGATTTCCCATATCAATGTGGTTCATGGAGTTGATTTGTGATTTCAACTGGTGATTATTAGGGAATTCCTCAATGATTACTTGAATTTCTCCCCTTCTCTGCAGAGCTGGGGGACCACCCCTATTTTCCTGGCCCCTATTTTCTTGTAGTGATCTAGCACACCTTGATCTACCGGCTTCTCGATTTCCTTCTTAAGAAGATTGCATGAATCAGTGTCGTGACCATGATCCTTGTGAAAGTGGCAGTATTTTGTCGTATCGCGTTTCCCTTCTGGATCAAGCCTCGGGGGCAAGGTGGGACTAGCTCATCTTTTACCTTGAGCATAATTTGATAGAATGGCACCGTGATAGGAGTGAAGTGCTCTTCCGGAATTTCACGGGTTTTTTCGGTCCCGAGTCCGATTGTTACTCTTCTTAGGTGTGCGGGCTCAACCTTGGACTTAATCTTATGAGGTGAGGAGGATGGTTGAGGCTCGGTTCCTCAATATTTCCGCACTCCGCTCAACATTTCGCAAAAATTTCAGGTGGGTGAAAGGTGATGTGAGATTTGAGGTACCCATTTGCTAAGCCAGTTTCAAAGCTGGTGATCGCTCAGACCTTTTATCATTTTGTACACTCTGTTGAACCGCTCATAGTGGCTACGAGTGGTTTCATTCTCTCATTGGCGAATCTCAAATATATCAACCTGTGTCTCTTCACCTGCCTATCAGCTTTGAACTCGACGGTGAACTTTCTACGGAGGTCCTGCCAAGATTTGACTAACATCCGAGGTAAGCTTCGTGCCCTTAAATGCAATGCACCATGCCGACTCATCTTGCATTGCACCCATAAATGCAATGCACCAAGCCAACTCATGTCTGGTGGCCAGTGTGGCCTTGTTCTAGAAAAGAGCCAGTCGTATGGGCAAGTCACGCCTGTGTAACTCTAGAAATAAGGATGGTGGATTCCTTCTGGTGCCGAATTCAAAATCTCTTCACGGAGAGCGCAGGTCCCCAAATATTGCTTAATTTCAATTCTTTGCTTTTCTTTCTGTAGCTCCTCAACCAATTACTGGAGTTGAGTTATTACCTCCATAAAGCCGCGTGGAATTGGTTCAACAGGTTGTCTATGGGTATTCACCCAGGTAGAACTTTCGGTTGGACGGTCAGACTTAGGAGGTTGATTTCCAAGCCTCCACTTAACATTTCTTCGGGCCGAATGGGACTCCTCACTCATTTCTTTCCTTACAAGTTCTCCTCAATTCTCCGTTATTGGGCCTAAGCGAGACTGAACCGGCCTGCGAGGTTGAGGTCTGAATGAACATTTATATCCTTCTCAACACGAAGGGTTGAGGGTCCTCTCGAATGATCAAGGATTTCAATGTACATGTCTAGTTCCAGGGATCTTGGCGGTGGAACGAAGTCGCTGATAGAGAGAGGTGGTTGATTTCGCCGAATAAGATCTTGATCTGTTTGATGAATCCTTTCAGCATTGGCGCCATATGAAAACAATGCTTTCATGTAAAGTTTGTCATATGCCTCGATCTCTTCTTAGGGAGATGGTTGATGGGATCTGGATGGATGTGATCCCTCTCCAACATTCTTTCCATTGTCCTGGCTGTTAACTAGGGCGAGCTGATCAAAGGTTTCCTTTGATCTCTCTCAGTTGTCAAGAAAAGCACGTGCATCGTACTCAGGAGGGTCCTCCTCTAGGGGATAGGGTGTCAGTTGCACTCCAGTGCCACTTGGTGCAATGTTCTGACTCACTGTCACACCGTCTATGAGTTGTACGGCATTCTTGCTTGTCCTTTTAGTAGTTGGGGGTAGGCCCCCGTGTAGGGGACCACCAGTTGAACTTGTCTTCCACATGCTTAAACCGGAAAAGTGTTTCCGTTAGAGTCGGAGGTGTTCTCGATGTCAAGACGCTAATCTGACCGTAGATTTGGGGGTCAGGCATGGCTCCAAAACTTTCTTAGGTTTTTGGCGAGAGGAAGAGCTTCATGTTTGGATTTTGAGAATCTGAGAAAGATATATGATGAATATGAGGATTCTGGGTGGAATATATGATGGTTCCGATGAATATTCAAACCGAAAAAGCTAGAAGGACAACTTTCGACGTCGGAAAAGTGGAAAAATATGACTTCTTGGGTTCGGACCTAAGGGCGGCGGATACGAAATTCAGATCTAATCGGAGAAAAGCTTGGCTTACCTGGTAATGGACCCAACTGATGTTGTCGGAAACATCACAAACAAGAATAGCGGATGATTTTGGTGGATATCTGGATTGAAGTGGTGTTTTGATGTGTTTCAACTCAAGAACCATATGAAGATATGAAGAAACTCAAGAACACATAAGCATGAGAAAAAGCAACAGGGCTTGGCTTGTATGTTCTATTATGCCTCCCCTTTTAGGGTAAAAGGTGCCGCTATTTATAGGGCTTACATGGTCGGTGCTTACGTGGCAATTAAAATATGCATTCTCAATAAATGAATACATGTGTAACATAATTATGTGGGTCAGGATCATATGATGCGGGATGATGATCATCTCGACTCTGATGGAATCCACACTTGTAAGCTTGACCTGGCTGCCTAAGTTAGCGGGCTTCATTCTGAGGGGCAGGCGGGGTGGCCCCCGGTGCTTCGTCTCGTCTGATATGCGGCGTATGAAGGATTTTTATCAGAACTCCCACTGTTAAACCAAAGTCTTGGACGATGGTGTTTAGCGGGTTGGGACATTCCCAACACGGCTCATCTTACTTGATTGCTATCCGATTGGGCCGGATGCCCTATCCTTGGTTGGATTTATTTGAAGGCCCAATTTGGATCTTCGGGCTCTTTTACGAGTTTGGCATATCGGTAAGGGTAAAAAAATGGGTACAATCAATAACAATACATACATACATATATATATATATATATACATAGATATATATGTGTATAACATGATAAGTTCTACAAAAGCTACTATGTAGGTTGTAACAGAAGATCTCACACTCACTCTGCTAGATCAGATTGTATAACCTCGCTCAAGTAACTTTGTTACACCAAGATCAAAGGACACTACGTATGGTGAATACCACACCACAACACAGTTAACTTCTAGGGGCACGGACAGTACCGTGAGGAAAATCACACGAGTCCTTTCGCATCAGCCAATGTGGAGAGGTACAATAGTTACATGCTACGAAGCATAAACGTGCCTCACCAATGATAATGATTGTTGGAAATAAAATTTATGTTTTGGTGATAATTCATCATACTTATTCTAAGTATTATCTTAACCCCATTGATTAAGTGCTGAAGCCAGCTGTTATAGTGAAAAGCTAAAAGATGTCTAGAACTGAATGTTTAGGTTTTACTAGAGTCGATAATTGTATAGGTTACATCGGACAAGCACCGTAATAGTTAATGTGTCGTAAAGCGAAAACTGGAAATCATTCAGAAAACTGGAAATCATCAAGACAAACAAACTGACTCAGAATACACCTACACGAAACTGAAGAAGGTAAGTTCGCTGAGGGTCACAGACTCAGTTGGGTTATCTAGAAGATTGAAGAACTGAGGGTCACAGACTCAGTTATGGAAGATTGAAGAACTGAGGGTTCAAACTCAGTTATGAAGATTATAAGTCGAGACTCGTAAAGTTAGACTTCAGGCAAGAATATGGTGACCTTGAACTGACTTTATGGATCTTGTATGAAGACCTAAGAATCATAAGGACAATGAATTCTTAGAAGATAATGAGTCATGGTGTACTCTGATTAAGTCAATTATAATCAGATGATAAACTGGAGTACTGATATTTGAAGAAGAGTAAAATCTCGCTTAATGCTCCAAGTCGATCAAGAAACCGACAAGAGATAAACTCGATATAAAACCGATAAGGATACTCATTTTTATATGTCGGTCATCCAACAAGCGATAGTACAAATCGAACGTTATAAAGGAAGCGATTCTATTGGATGAAATACGACACGACGAACGGTCAGAAATTTTATCCGTTGCAAGATAGACGTTGATACAATTCGAATTCAGGCCAAATGAACGTTGGACCTCAGACTATAAATAGAGGACTTTGCACCAAGGATTAATATACAGATTTAACAAGAATTAACGTGTGCTTTAGTCATTCGAATTGCTATCATCTCTGTGCTATAACAAGATCAGATCTAGAATTTCTTCAAGTGTTCAAACTACAAAGAATTAATCAAGAATCAGACACTTTGAAGAACCACAAACAAGAATCAATTCATTGATTCTCAGCCCAACTTTGATTCTACATCAAAGGTTTAGACTGTGAAGCAAACCGGGAAGGTTTTGCCAAGGACAGTTGTTACAGGCAGTCGGGTAGACTGTGTTTGTGGTGGTAGCTGGTGAAGAGGCAATCCTACCCTCTAAGGACCAGTGGTTCAAGCAATTGAAGAGCAGCAATTCTACCTATTCTACAACTGTTTAGATAGTGAAGCTAGGGATTAGCCAAGGACTATTGTTTAGGACTTTTTGTAACAGTTCACCTCAAGAAGTTCTAGTGGAATTTTCCTCCGCACCACAGGGGAAGAGAGGACGTACAGGATTACACCACCTGGATCCTCTATAATACTTGTCTTATTTACTTTACGCATTTACTTATTTACTCAGTATATACTTACAGCATTTTGAAAGTTGATTGTTAAATTCACAGTTCACAAACTGACATTCATCAGAATTCAGTTTACTACACTCAGTTTTCATAAAAGAATAACAAGATCAAGAAAAAGGCTATAACTATATCCGCTGCCGGTTGACTCAGTTTCAGCTTAAGTCAGTTTGACCTAATCTCAGCTCAGTCAGCAACTCCACACAAATTTTAACTGAACCTTAATCTGTTTAAAATCCAGTTTAGGAAATTTTTTGGTGACAAGTTTATTCACCCCCCCCCCCCTCTAAACTTGTGTTATCCTTTCCAAGGGACCAACAAATGGTGTTTTAGGTTTTAGACACAACACATATGTTTATTACGAGTTTAATCTAACCACCTGATTCATTCACATAAAAAGCCTTCTTTAGGACATATAGTCCTAGATATTCTAATTAAATTACGTGGCATGTTGTAAAAGAATCACTTGATACTAAGTCAATGTCCTACAAGGCACAAACAATCGCCTTCTAGTGCTCCCACCTTCTCCCCGCAGAGGGTCTGGTACTGAGTCAAAGCTACCATAAGTCGAAGTTAGACATTGTCAATTAACTGATAATGCCCCAGAGGCATACATACCAAACAACAACAAGTTGTAGACAAGAAAATATCAAAATATGGTGAACTGACACTTTGGCGCCCGCCATCCCTTTCTAGAATACTTAAATGACATACTTCCTCAACTTGGTACCCGCCAAAACCCCTTTGGCATCCGCCAACATTCATCTAAGCTTTATGCTTCCATTTGGTGCCCGCAACCACTGTTGGCGTACACCAAACCATGTATGTACCTTATGTTTACCTGTTGTGCCTTATTGGCTCCCACCAAAGCTTATTGGAGTCCGCCAACATTGAACAGAGTCATCCTGAATATTTCTAATCGGCTTGGCACCCGCCAAAACCAATTTGGCGCCCGCCAATTCACAGAAATACGTAGGTTTAGCTTCGTTCCAGGCGAAAAACACTGCGAACCATTATCCAACGATCACCCAACCTTATTTCAACCAAACCTGCAATCGAACAACAATATTATAGAACAAAACACCTAGAAATTTGTTTAAGAACACCCTTACCTTAATTGCGAATAAAAGTGATCCAAAAACAATTTAAAAGAAACACGACTTGAATCCTTCAATTCAACAACCTCTACGAACAATCTAAAATTCAAAAACGATATAATACGATTATTACAACTTCCTACACAATTAAAACTCATAATTCTAACAAGAAACGATTGGTATTACAAGAACCTTAAAGACAAAAACTTACGGAATTGTAAATTGTTGGTGTGGATACGTTTCCAGCGGTGAGACGATTACTTGCTTGATCTGCACAAAATCTCAACGGATTAGCCGGTAGGATGAAGATTCCCTTTGTTCACTTTCGTTTTTCTTCTGTGTCCCCTCTCCTCTCTTTTTCTCAGACAACTGGCATGTGAAAGTATTAGGGAAATAATGGGAGTTTATTTTCTAAAATACTTAATTAAATTCTTTATAATAAATACGTTCCTTTTTTAATTTTTTAATCTTTAGGTTAAACAAAGATAGGAAATATCTAAATTTAAATCTCATATAATATTTGTAAAACCCCTAAGCTCCTAGTAAGGGTATTTTAGTCCTTTCATAAATTATTTTCCATTTTTACTTTTTTCAGTGTTTTTCCTCCAAGTCTTAAAAAACCGACCTAGAGCTTCCAAATGCCTATATATAGGCTCCCAAGCAGCCCCAGAATGCTTAATTCACATTCTGGTTGAAGCTTGGGCCGGTTTACCTAGTTGTCACCCAGGGAAGCGCCCCCGATCATGTCCAAGACGAGTTCTGGGAAACCCTGGGCATGTTTTGGGAAATCCAGGACTGGCCGGCATGCTTAACCAAGGGTTCATGAATCAATCATAGCTTCTTTTGGTTTTGGTTTCATCTCGTCATTAAGGTAATGAGTTCTTCTTCTCAAAAGGATCTCTTTTTGGTTTCAAGATGATATTTTTATGTGTTTTTATTTATCGTTTTTATGTTAATATTGCACGAAATCGAACATAATTATGTGTTGCATAATTGCCGGGTAACTGTTAGACCAGAAATTGAACTTGGAGCTAAAAACTGGGCCGGTTTCCCATCCCGCCTGCCGGAAAACCGCACAGATTGAGTCTCAGGATTAGTTTCTAGGCGTCCAAGGTGCAGAAATCGTGTCTAGGGCTAAAGCTTGGCATGCTTAAACGATCCTTAACTCGGGAAAGCGTCCGGGATGAATCCCAGACATAGGTTTTATATGTCCTGTGTCCAGAAACCATGTCTAGACTAAAGGCTGGGCCGGTGTCCCGGCCGCTCACCCGGGAAACCGCACGGACTGATCCTTAGACTGAGTTTATGAGCAGTCCAGGCCAACAGTAAGGTGTCCAGGAGTTAAGGCCTAGCTGAGTTTTAGGTTTTGTTTTCTTGGTAATAGTAGGGATAAGATGGGAGTTCGGTGTTGTTAGGGTCTTAGTAGGTTCTCATAGATTGGATATGGTCTTAATTGTGAAATCTATGTTCATTACGTGCTCCTACTTGTGTTAAGATAGGGTTTTGGGAGTCTCAACATGGGTATTATTCAAAGTCCTGTGTTAAGAGTATCGTCAGACGTAACATGGGTACTATTCAAAGTCTTGTGTTGAGAGGATCTTCAATCGTAACATGGGTATTATTCAAAGTCCCATGTTGAGAGTATCGTCAGTAATGACATGGGTATTATTCAATGTCCCGTGTTAGAGGTATTGTTAGTCACAACATGGGTATCATTCAATGTCCTGTGTTGGAATTCTCGTTAGACATAATAGTTGTGTTGCACCTAGGGCCCTCATGCTAAATAAGGAACATGACAGCAAGGTATGGGTTAGTAGTAGCTTACATAAGTTTGATCATAAGGACACGAACACAGTAAGTAGGTAATTAATGTAAACGAACAATAACATGCAAACCGATAGAGTAAGTAGACATGTTTTCTATGCATTGTTAAGTAACTAAATGGTTTTCCTTTACGTTTGAAATTATGCATTAAAAGTACTATTCTTAAACTTTGCAAGTAATGAGTCTCAAATTGTTTGTAAACTTGATAATGTAGATTCATATCATGTCTCCCGGATTAGAAAACCATGAATCTGTCTTTTGATATTCTTTCTCCTTACTAAGCATTAGACCTGTGCTCACTCCTTTATTTGGAATAGTAATATTGCAGGTACATGTTAATTTGACGATGAGCTTGGAGTTCTAGCTGAGGAGTGGAGCAATAAAGTCGTTTATGTTTTAGCTTTCTTTTGTAGTTGTTCCTTCTTTTCCAATCAAGTGAGTTGTAATGGATAATAGTATTTCCTTCAGTTATTTATGATGTAATTTGAGAACAATTGTAGTTCTGGTTGAGTTGGTTGTATGGAAGACCTTGAGGGTCTATTTTCCTGAGTCTTCTGCATGTTTTCTTCCGTTCGAATCGTTAATTAATTACTCTGTGACACGAGACTTACATGTGATTTAGGGTTTACTCTAAATATCAAGTGTTGAACGTCCCGTGTCCGGATAAAGACTTGATATTCAAGACAGGGGCGTTACACTAATTCACTTTTTTAAAAATTCGGGGTGTTACAATACCTGTATAGATAAACATATATGCCTTTTTGTTGTATATAAATAACTTAACAACAAGAACCGGTGTTTAGGTTCACCTACCGGTAGATATAACTAACAGCTGCTACTGTTGCCAATGCAACTCTCCTTTTGTTTGTCAATGCAAATTTCAAATGCAAGCATCCTCTTTGTTGTTGTTGCCGCCTTATGATGATTATTATTATTTTTTTAAATGAATAGTGGAATATCCTACACCTTCTTGTTGGGCATCTCCCCAGTTTTGTCCCCACGTGACAAATGCGTTAACGATCCATTTGGATTATTTTATTGTTCAACAATATTTTTTAATGGGAGTTGGTGGATAAAGATTAAAGAGCACTTCATTATTCTGTGAAATTAATTTGTTATGAATATTAATATTGGGTGTTTTTGGATATCTATGTATAATTCATGGTGGATGTCATTGTTTAATGACTAGGAATGCTGTTGTGTTTGGGATTTCTTTGGATCAGTTTGTCTCCATTTGCCCCCTCACCAAAAAAAAACCCTCATTTTTAAGGCGAGTGAGAGTTCTCTTTTCAATTGCTATTCCTATTCCTTCTTTTTTTCTTTCTTTCTTTTTTTTTTTTCTTTCCTTTTCCCCTCCCTTTTGTTGAGAGCATTAGTGCAAATAATTAAGGCATTCTTCCCCAGGTATTCAATCTACTCTCTTATTTTTCTTTGATTTTTTACCTCTAAGTTTTGCTTTATTCATATTTTCTCTTCTCTATGATACTGAAATCTTCCATTCATTATTTTCGGATGTATATATTAATGGTTTTTGTTTTCTTTTCTGACAAGATCATGATCCAAAACAATATTCAAGGAAAACAATATTCAAGGAAATAACTTTAAATAGCAATATATATGCTTCATCCTTTTCCATTAGCTAGATTCTGAATAATCATTTGTGTATTTGTTTTTCAAGTATGAAACTTAATCAGCTGCATAAATTCTTAACCTCCCAGCTGGATGAGTCCCTTTTCTTATGCAGTTTGCAAGTTGAATCTTTCAAGAGTTTTAAGCTGCAATTCTTGGTAAATAGTTTGTTCATGCTTATTTTATTTTGAAACAGTGGGAATTGCCCTTAGAAAAGTGGAAGATGTCTGCAAATTTTTCGAACCTAACCAACCAACAACAATTGCAAGATCAAGATCCGCATTATTCGATGAATTCAAGACATACCTTCCACAGCCCAGATTTTCCGGTTAACATGATGATGTATCTCAACTTACCATCTACTGCAGTACATGAACCTGAGCAGTTGTTTTCTGTAAGTGGACGCGATTTTGTTGATGGTAGTACATTTGGGCAGAGAAAAGAAGAGATGCTATTCTTCGCACCGAGCTTTTCAGACAACAATGACAACAACATAACAACTCTAGACACACAAGTCTACACAAAAGATCTGCTCCATGAGCAAAATTGTAGGGATGATCTGAATCTTTACCATGAAGGATTCTCACTCAGTTTAGGCAATCAAGTACTCATGTCCTCTGACAATGATGAGATTAATGATTCATGCGAAAACCGTTATATGAACTCAGGCATCTCTTCTATGTTAGATGATCAGAGTGCTGCTAGCAATGGCGGCTTCAATGCAGGATCATTGTGCAACCAGAAATCTGACCAGAACCTTAAAAAAGAAGAGATGGTTGTTGGGGATAGGAGGATGTATAGCCCAAATTATATAACGGCGGTTCAGCAACTACTTGATGAGTTTGTCAATGTTGGTCAATGCCTAAACCCGAAAAAGAAGCAACATTACCAATCCGTAGTGCCGTTTATTCGTCAGAATTCATCAATTGTATCGCCCTCTGGTGAGCTTTCACCCTCACAAAATGATCTGTGCAACAAGATGACAAAACTTCTCTCCTTATTAGATGAGGTAAAGAAGAATGCATTTTTCTTGTAACTTTCTTTCTTTCAGTGTCCGATTTTCCTATTTTATAGCTAATGAGAGAATTTTACATGTTTATTTGTTAATAGGTTGATCGGAAATACAACAAGTATTGCCGGCAGATGCAATCTGTGGTATCCTCATTTGAAAACATGGTTGGTCTTGGTGCTGCAAGAAGTTACACCACACTTGCTCATCAGACGATTTCACGCCAATTCCGTCACTTGGTTGATGCAATCAAAAGGCAGATTCAAGTTGTTCAGCAAAGCTTAGGGGAAAAAGGTACAATAATCCCAAATGTTGAAGGAGCAAGATTATCGCGGTTACGCTACGTGGACCAGCAAGTGAGGCAAGAAAGGGCCTTTCAACAGTTTGGTATGGTGAGACAACCTTGGAGGCCACAAAGAGGCTTGCCTGAGACTGCTGTATCAGTTTTACGTGCTTGGCTATTCGAACATTTCCTTCATCCGTATGTCCTTTTTTCCTAAAAATTAAGTGATTTGTCTTGTTTGAGGGGAGGATTGGTAATTCTAACTACCCTTTTAAAATTCCTTTATATTTCACTAGATACCCGAAAGATTCAGAGAAGATTATGCTAGCAAGAAAGGCAGGCTTGACTAGAAGTCAGGTACTACAAATACAATAACCATTTTTTGGAAACATTTATACTTGAGTTGATTTTTATGGTCATGATTTGTTTCTTCGGTCCAGGTTGCGAACTGGTTTATAAATGCAAGAGTCCGTCTGTGGAAGCCCATGATTGAAGAGATGTACAAAGAGGAGGTTAGCAATATAGGCGTGGATTATTATTACGATTCATCAGAATCTCCAAAAGCAGCTAAAAAATTGAAATCAGAACCTGAGGATAATGGACAAGTAGTTCTTCATGACAGCCTCACATCTATTGTTTCTAATAATGGCCATTTGGGAAT
Organism: Gentiana straminea; assembly: GCA_036785695.1. Classification (NCBI taxonomy): domain Eukaryota; kingdom Viridiplantae; phylum Streptophyta; class Magnoliopsida; order Gentianales; family Gentianaceae; genus Gentiana; species Gentiana straminea. Next base: position 4,074,658 of record JAVUPR010000407.1, on the reverse strand, counting down.
GATTCCTTGTGAATCAAGAAACAACATTGATTCTGACCTAATTGAAGCCAATGATTTTGCAGTGAAGTATAGCTTTGGGAGCAGTAGTAGTAATCATCAAGAAGATGAGAAGATGGCTTTCGAATTGAATACATCATGGCATAATGAAATCGTCCATATCGCGGATCAATCTAACATTACAACTGATAATAATCAGTGCATGAATTCTACTACTGTTGTTGATAACTACAATCTCTCTGTGCTTGGTGGCACTGTTAGAGGGGATCACGTATCACTTGCATTGGGTCTACACTACTCTCTGGGTGATACACTGCCGGTATTCGACACATCTGCTGATTCTGCAAGCATGATGGTTAAGGCAGATTACTTCTGTATGGACCCTATAAATCAACAAGAGAGGTTTTACAACCCAAATATGCTGTCTCATTTTGTTGTATAAATATCATTCTCTCTCTCTCTCCCTTTTTATCCTAAACAAAAGGGTTGTGATGCATGTAGATATAAGATTAATAATCCTTTAGGCATTTCTACAGAAGAATATGGATTATCAAATTTGTATATAGACACAAAGATAATGATTTTGTATAATTCAACACACACACACACAATTTGGTTATATAATACTTGCTTATGCATTTTGTAAATGAATAAAAACTTGTACATTAACAAAGGTGTTTTCCTTATTGGATCAAATTGTAATATTCTAATGATGTTCTAATTTTCATGTTCTCTTGATAGATTTTCATGTGACTCTCCGTTCATGGATACCAAGCCTTTATCCGGAAAATAATGTGATAGATAATTGTGGGCAGATATTTTCCATTGAGTACTTGTGTACAGATACAAGTATACATACAACCGTAGAGAAGCTTCTAGAACTAGGGTTAGGTATAATAATTACAATAAATAAATACAATATATATACAATAAATAAATATATAAATATCCTAATACGCCCCCTCAAGTGGGACTACGGGATGGCGGAAGTACGCCCATCTTGGAACGAAAATGAGTAAAGGGAAGCTGAGAGAGTGTCTTGGTGAGGGCGTCGGCTAGCTGATCCACACTAGAGACATGAGAGACAGACATGAGACCACTCTGAACGTGATCACAAATATAGTGTTAATCTATAGCAACATGCTTCATACGGAAATGTAACACAGGATTCGCCTACAACTGAGTAGCACCCACATTGTCAAAGAAAATGTCAGGAGTAGAGGCAGAAGTAAGTCCAAGATCATGTAGAAGGAAGGAAATTCCCGTCAGTTCCGATGCAGTGGAAGCAACTGACCGATATTCAGCTTCAGTGGACGAGCGAGCAATGGTGGGTTGTTTCTTAGAACTCCACGAAACAAGATTACGCCTAAGAAACACCAGATACGCATTAGTGGAGGAGTAATCATCATCCTTAATACCACCCCAATCCGCATCTGAAAAGGCAAGCAAGTCGAGAGATGAAGAGGCAAAAAGCTGTAGACAAATAGTGGGAGAGTGCATATACTGAGATAACTTATTGACCGCGTAGGCAATATCCGGGTTAATGAATAATAAATGCGAAGAGCACCAAGAACCCGTCGAAACTAAGTAACATTATCATGTGGTGCCATAGATGTATTAGGCGAAGAAAAGGCATCCGTAGGGAGCGGAGTGGTGACGAGCTTAGCATCCCGCATATTGGTGCGATGAAGTAAATCTAGAATATATTTAGGCTTGCGTGAGAAGCAAACTAGATGAGGTCAGGGTGACCTTCACCCCAAGAAAATAAGATAAGGGACCAAGGTCCTTAACCGAAAACCAAGAACTAAGCTGAGAGATAGTATGCTTAACATGCTCATGCGAAGTACCTGTAACAATAATAACATCCACATAGACAAGTACAACAGTAGTAACGGAATCCCGACGATAAATAAAAAGTGAAGTATCAGCAGCGGAGAAAAAGAACCCAATGGTGAGAATAAAAGTCTTCAGCTCCTGGTACAACGCAAGAGGGGCCTGTTTGAGGCTACAAATGGCCTTATGAAGTTTGTACACATGGTGAGGATGATCCAGATCCTCAAACCCAGGGGGTTGAGCCATATAGACATCCTCAGTAAGAGAACCCTCTAAGAACGCATTATTGACATCAAGCAGATGGAGTGTCCAATTTAGAGAGACCGTAAGACCAAGAACCAAACGAATAGTAGTGCGTTTGACCACGGGACTGAACGTCTCACAATAATCAATGCCCGACGCTGCATAAAACTTTTGGAATCCAATTGATATTTATAACGCTCAATAGTCCATCAAATTTACTTTTAATCCGATAAACCACTTGCTGCCAACCACATTGATAGAATCATCATACGGTACCAGAGACCACATACCATTACAAACCAGTGAATCGAATTCATCAGACATTTCCTAATGCCAGTGAGAGCTCTTTAAGGCATGCTTATAGGTGGAGGGTTCTGTATCAAAGAACTGAGAATCTAGTTGAATAGAGAGGTTCATGAGGGTGCGGGGTTTGAAGATTTGATTTTTGGCCCGAGTGTCCATAGGATGGGTAAGTAGGGAGAGTTCGGGTTGGGGGGAATTGGAGGATGTGGAAGAGGTGGATGGTGTTATGAGGGGCTCGGGAGAGAGGGGAGGCTGGAGATTCTATTTGTGGAAGTGTCAGAGGTGTGGGAGTAGGACTGGGTGGTGGAGGAATGGGAACCGGGTGATCTAAATCTTTACCATGAAGGATTCTCACTCAGTTTAGGCAATCAAGTACTCATGTCCTCTGACAATGATGAGATTGGGTCATGTGAAAACTGTTATATGAACTCAGGTGTCCCTTCTATGTTAGATCAGCATTCTTCACAGAGCAGCAACATCAAACAACAAATTATTCTTCATTTGATTCATCTCAGAGTGCATCTTGCAATGGCTACATCAATGCTGGATCAATGCGCAACCATAAATCCAACCAAAACCTTAAAAAAAAAAGATGGTTGTTGGGGATAGGATGATGTAAACCCGAATTATATAAAGGCGGTTCAGGAACTACTAGATGCGTTAGTGAATGTTGGTCGATGCCTATAGCCAAAAAAGAAGCAACTTAACTCCTACTCATACAAATATAATTACCAATCCGTTGTGCCGTTTAATCCTCAAAATTCATCAATTTTATCTTCCTCTTGTGAGCTTTCACCCTCACAAAATGATATGTGCAACAAGATGACAAAACTTCTCTCCTTATTAGATGAGGTAAAGAAGAATGCTTTCTCTTGTCATGTTCTTTCTTTCTGTTGGGAAAACAAACAACCGCAATACCACACGTATCACAAATACCCACAAAGTCTTCCCAATGACATGCAACAGAATTAAACGAGGCAACCCCAACGAAATCAAATCACAAATAAAGCGAAACGAAAACACAAGAAAATCAACACCACAATTTTTAACGTGGAAAACCCCTCTCGATGTGAGAGAGTAAAAACCACGAGGCCGGGGCCGACAAAAATCTCCAGTAATCAGAAAAAGATGATACAAAAGTGTTTCAAATACATCAACCAACTCAACTACACCAAAGCATGAACTAAGAATGCAAAATACAAGAGTTGTTGAAAATATCACCGAAAACGCAGCAGACGCAGCAGTCAGGTCGGCGCCTAATTGCTGGAGATTGAACCATTGAAACACAAATTCCACCATTCAGATTGAATAAGAAGGAGAGAGAAACAAGTCCTCCAATTTCATGACGATCGGAGTCCGTTTAGATGCCCGATAGTCGCCGGAAAGAGACTGCTGCAACACCAAAAATCCTGCGAATTTTTCCTCCTTTTGCCTCTCTTTTTATTGTGAAGATTAGAAAAGATTAGGGAAAAATAACCTAGCTTCTTCCCTTAAATAATACTTGACATATTTTTTTTTCTTTTTTTTTCTATTATTTAGTGGGTTTGGGCTCCACAAACGAGTGATCCACACAACAAATCTCCCTTCACGACATTGCGGAGGAATTCGTCATTCCCATAATAGAACGACATATCTCAAAATTCTCCCTTGTCAACGCTTTCGTCAACATATCCACATCATTGTCATCTATGTGCACTTTTTCAAGTGCTAGCAACTTCAACTCCAACACATCCCGAATCCAATGATAACTAACATCAATGTGCTTCGTCCTAGAATGAAAAGCTACATTCTTACCAAGATGTATAGCACTATGGCTATCACAAAGCAACACATGCTTCGATCTTGTTTCAAACCAAGCTCTCGGAGAGAAACTTTTTCGTCCACAACAACTCTTTACACGCTTCGATTCTTTGCCGCAATATACTCAGCTTCAGTAGTTGAAAGTGCAACACATTTTTGTAACCTCGATTGCCTTGACGTAGCTCCTCCTGGAAATTTAAAGAATCAACATCTCCAGCCATATCAGAATCAGTGAAACCAACCAACACCGGTTTTTCACCACCAAAAGTAAGGCATAGATCTATAGTACCCCTGAGATATCTCATAATCCATTTCACATCATTCTAATAGTCTCTACCAGGCTTAGAAAGAAAACGACTGACCTTACCAACTGCATAAGTTATGTCTGGTCGAGTACATACCATGTCATACATCAAACTACCCACTGCTGAAGCATACGAGACCTTCTGCATCTTTTCCTTTTCATCATCGCTAGAAGGACACTGTTTGATACTCAATTGGAAATAAGATGCAAGTGGACTGGACACTACTTTAGCATCACTCATGCTAAATCTCTGAAGCACCTTCTTTATGTACTTCTCTTGTGACAAATAAATTTTCCAGGCCATATTGTCACGAGTAATCTGCATCCCTAAGATATGCTTTGCATGGACCAAGTCTTTCATCTCAAAAGACATGCTCAATCTTTGCTTCAACTTTGTCAATCCTTGAAGCATTCTTGCCAACAATCAAAATATCATCAACATAAAGTGAAAGACGATAAAATCATCCTCGAGAATCTTCTAATAAACACGCAATGATCTACGGTAGTCTTCCGGTAACCCCGCTCCTTCATGACGGACTCAAATTTCTTATACCACCGTTGTCTAGGCGCTTGCTTCAACCCATAAAGACTCTTCTTCAACTTTCACACAAGATCCTCCTTTCCTTTCACCTGAAAACCCTCGGGCTGCTCCATGTAGACGTCTTCTTCCAAATCGCCATGAAGAAAAGCTGTTTTAACATCCATCTGCTCAACCTCCAAATCAAGACTAGCTGCCAAGCCAAGAATAGTCTTGATAGAAGACATTTTCACAACAGGAGAGAAAATCTCACCAATATAAATGCCCTTTCTCTGACCAAAACCTTTGACTACTAATCTTTCCTTATACTGAGGTGTAGAATTACCGTCTTCGTTCTTATTCTGAAGACCCACTTATTCTTCAAAGCTTTCTTCCCCTTAGGCAATTTCACTGACTCATATGTGTGATTGTCATGCAAAGACTCCATCTCGTCTTTCATAGCATCAAGCCATTTATCTTTATGTTCATCATCCATGGCCTCCTCAAAACATTCAGGCTCTTCACTGTCTGAGAGAAAAACAAACTAAGTCACTGGATATCTAGTAGAACGGTTTCTCTCTCTAGTAGATCTCTTGGGAATAACTAGTGGAGCCTCATCTGGTATTGGTTCCTCAATCATATCACCGTCAATGTTATGATCAATATCAACTGCATCATCAGCATCATCCTGCTGATTACCCTGGTCATAAACTGCACCATGCTCCTCTATGAGTGTAGTATAAATTATCTCCAAGTCGACCAACCATCACTAGCCCGAGGTGTTGAACTCGATTTTTATCAACATCCCGTAAAGTCTCATTCTCTCGCAAACACAATATCTCGGCTTCTAATCACTTTCTTGTCAACGGGATCATAAAATTTCTACCCAAACTCATCTTGACCATAACTCATAAAAATACATTGTTTAGTCTTAGCATCAAGATTAGACCTCTCATCTTTAGGAATGTGAACATAAGCTTTACAACCAAAAACTCGTAAATAATGGTAAGATACATCTTTACCTCGACCATACCTTCGAGGAACATCATTACGCAAAGGAACACATGGAGACGATTTAGTACATGAACCACTTTGTACTCAAAGCTTTACCCTAAAAGGATTTAGGCAATCCGGCTTGTGAAAGAAAACATCGACTCTATCCACTAATGTTCTTCATCCTCTCCGCCAAGACATTCAACTGCTGGAGTCTTTGGCCGAGTTCTCTCATGTCGATACCACTGCTTCTTACGGTAATAATGAGATGGACCTTTGTATTCACCTCCATTGTCGGTCCGAATACACTTCAACTTCTTTCCGCTTTCCTTTCAACCGAAACTTGAAACTGCTTGAACACGTCTAACACTTGATCTTTTGTCTTCAAAGTGTACACCTAAAGTTTTCTTGAGTGATCATCAATAAGTCACAAAATAGCAGGAACCACCAAGCGTCCTTGTCTTCATAGGACCACAAACATCTGAACAAGCTCAAGTACTTTTGACTTTCTTGAAGGTGGATTTGATTTAAAAGAAACTCTAGTTTTCTTCCCTGCATGACAATGAGCTCACTTTTCAAATGCAAACTGTTGGAACAAGACAATAAATTTTTCTTTGATAAGACAGTAATTCCTTTCAAACTCATATGACATAACCTCTTATGCCACAACTCGGTCTCATCACGTGACTCCACTTCATGAGCCTCATCAACAATAAATTTGGCTTGAGTCAAGAAAAGTGTAGATGTCTTTGTACCTCTAGCCACAACTGAAGACCCCTTTGTGAGCTTCCACTTATCACAAGAAAATGAGCTATTATAACCATCATCACACAGTCTGCCAACAGAAATCAAATTCAACCGGATCCCTGAAACATGCTTAACCCGTTTAAGAATCATTTTGGTACTATTAGACGTCTCCAAACTAATATCTCCAACACTTGCACACTTTGATAGAATCCTGAGCCGTTCTCACAGCACCAAAGCCACCTGGAGTGTATGATGTGAAAAACTCTCTTCTTGAAGTAGAATGGACCAAAGCACTACCCAACTAGTCATAGCATCAGCAAGAATAATATCATCAACCTCTTTAAACACAAGGAAATCATCAGAAGAAGCTGCATTAACTATATCTTCCTTCTTCTCATCATCTTTCTTGTCATTGTTTTCCTTTTTCTCCCGTTTCAATTTAAAGCAAAATTTCTTGATGTGTCCCTTTTTGCCACAGTGATTGCATTAAAAAAATTTGTACTTGCCCTTGGATTTGCTTCTACTTCGACCTCTATCTTTAGAAGCTCTACTTTGACTTCTCCCCCGTGACTCAGTAACCAAGACATCCGACTGTGAGAAAACACTATATGCCTTCCTTCTTGTCTGTTCTTCCAACACACTAGTCTTAGAAAGATCAATGGTCATAGCACCATCTGGGTTAGAATTAGATAGAGAACTTTGAAAATTTTCCCTCGATTCCAGAAAAGAGCCAAGAAGCATCCATCCCTGCACTGCTGGATATACAGAAACCCGAATCTGGATCCGATCCATAATTGGATCGTCAGATCTGATACACAGCGCCGATCAAGACACTCGATCATGCACATCAGAAGCTACGAGTTAAATTCGCATGCGATTTTACCACGATTTAATTCACATAATAATTAATATAATTACAAGAACGTAGAAGATTTACCTAACAGAAGAGAAGCCGTGATCTTCCGGATTGTATATCCAAGCGACGACTGGTGGACGTCGATCCTGCATTCGATCCTCCTCGAATATGTTCCAAGAAAAAACCCTAGTTTTTCTTCTCCCAATGGCTAAGACAAGAAAACAAAATTTCTCTCCTTTTTCCAAATAAAGTGGCGCAATTTTTTATCATAAAAATGGCGTTGATATTGCATATTTTGTGTTTGCAGAAACTCTCTTTATATAGGATAATAACCAATAGTTGGAGAGTTTATCTTATGCACACAAATTTATCTTTTCCTTTTAAGGAAAAATAAAACAATTATCCAATAGGAAAAAGGAACACTATGTGCCTTGCTTCTTGTCTGTTCTTCCAACACACTAGTCTTAGCAAGATCAATGGTCATAGCACCATCTGGGTTAGAATTAGATAGAGAACTTTGAAAATTTTCCCCCGATTCCGGGAAAGAGCCAAGAAGCATCCATCCCTACACTTCATCGTCAAACTTAATACCCATAGCATTAAGTTGGTTCATAATACACAAGAAAGTATTCAAATGATCAGTTATAGGAGTTCCATCATGATACTCAAATTCATCAATTTATACATCAAAAGCATCTTATTGTTTCCAGTTTTCCGGGCATACAAGTCTCCAAGTTTTTTCCACAAAGACCTAGCATGTTTCTCCTCACTAATGTGATTTAAAACATTGTCATCAACACATTGTCTAATATAACCACAAACTTGCCCATGCAACAAATTCCACTCTTCATCTGTTTTAGCATCACGTTTTTCCGCACTGAAACCGGTAAGAAATAATTTTCAAATACAAATTGATCCTCCATTTTATTTTTCCATACGGAATAATTAAACCCATTCAAAGTTATCATTCTATTCTAGTTGGCTTCCATTTCACCAATAAAAAAAGGTTCACAAAAACACCTCAAAACCAAATCAACTATCCGGGGCTCTGATACCACTTGTTGGGAAAATAAACAACCGTAATACCACACGTATCACAAATACCCACAAAGTCTTCCCAATGACACGCAAAGGAATTAAACGAGGCAACCCCAACGAAATAAAATCACAAATATAGTGAAACGAAAACACAAGAAAATCAACACCACAAATTTTAACGTGGAAAACCCCTCTCGATGTAAGAGAGTAAAAACCACGAGGCCGAGGCCCAGAAAAATCTCCACTAATCAGAAAAAGATGATACAAAGTGTTTCAAACGCATCAACCAACTCAACTACACCAAAGCATCAACTAGGAATGCAAAATACAAGAGTTGTTGAAAAATATCACCGAAAACGCATCAGAAACGCAGCAGTCAAGTCGGCACCTTATTTATGGAGATTGAACCGTTGAAATAAAAATTCCACCTTTCAGAGTGAAGAAGAAGGAGATACGAACAAGTCCTCCAAAATTCGTGCCGATCGGAGACCGTTTAGATACCCGATAGTCGCCGGAAAAAGACTGCTGCAACACCAAAAATCGTGCGAATTTTTCCTCCTTTTGTCTCTCTTTTTATTGTGATGATTAGAAAAAATTAGGGAAAAATAACCTAGCTTGTTCTCTTAAATAATACTTGACATTTTTTTCTTATTTATTTTTCTATTATAAAGTGGTCTTGGGCTACACAAAGCGCAGTGATCCACCCAATACTTTCGGTGTCCGAGTTTCTCTTTACATGTTTATTTGCTTATAGGTTTATTGGAAATACAACAAGTATTTCCAGCTGATGAAATCTGTGGTATCCTCATTTGAAAACATGGTTGGTCTTGGTGCTGCAAGAAGTTACACCACACTTGCTCACCAAACGATTTCACGCCAATTCCGCCACTTGGTTGATGCAATCAAAAGGTAGATTCAAGTTGTTCAGCAAAGCTTAGGGGAAAAAGGTACTATAATACCAAATGTTGAAGGAGCAAGATTATCACGATTACGCAAGTGAGGCAAGAAAGGGCCTTTCATCAGTTTGGTATGGTGAGACAACCTTGGAGGCCACAAAGAGGCTTGCCTGAGACTGTTGTATCAGTTTACGTGCTTGGTATTCAAATATTTCCTTCATCCGTATGTTCTTTTTTTCCTAATTAAGTGGTTTGTGTTGTTTGGGGAGGATTAATAATTATGTCTCACCTTTTGAAATTCCTGTGTATTTCACTAGATACCCGAATGATTCAGAGAAGATTATGCTAGCAAGAAAGGTAGGCTTGACTAAAAGTCAGGTACTACAATAACCATTTTTTGGAAAACTTTGCTTGTTGCTCTGTTGAACTTCCTTATACTTGATTTGATTTTATGGTCATGATTTGTTTCTTCGGACTAGGTTGCAAACTATTTATAAATGCAAGAGTCTGTCTGTGGAAGCCCATGATTGAAGAGATGTACAAAGAGGAGGTTAGAAATATAGGAATGGATTATTACGATTCATCAGAATCTCCAAAAGCATCTAAAAAAATTGAAATCAGAACCTGAGGATAATGGACAGTAGTCTTTCATGAGAGCCTCACATCTATTGTTTCTAATAATGGCCATCCAGGAATGATTCCTTGTGAATCAAGAAACAACATTGATTCTGACTTAATTGAAGCCAATGATTTTGCAGTGAAGTATAGCTTTGGAAGCAATAGTAATCATCATCAAAAAGATGAGAAGATGGCTTTTGAATTGAATACATCATGGTGTAATGAAATCGTCCATATCACGCAACCTAACATTACTACTGATAATAGTCAGAGCTTGAATTCTAATGTGCTTGGTGGCACGGTTGGGGATCACGTATCGCTTTCCTTGGGTCTAAACTACTCTCTGGGTGATACTCTGCCATTAATCGACACAGTTGCTGCTTCTGCAAGCATGATGATTAAGGCATATTACTTCTGTATGGACCCTATAAATCAACAAGAGAGGCTTTACAACCCCAATATGTTGTCTCATTTTGTTGTATAAATACCATTCTCTCTTCTTCTTATTCTTTTCTTTAAACAAAAAGGGTTGTGATGCTTGTAGATATAAGATTTTTAATCTTTCAGGCATTTTTATCAAAGAATATGGATTATCAAATTTGTATATAGACACAAAGATAATCATTTTGTATAATACAACACACAAACAGTTTGGTTATATAATACTTGCTTATGCATTTTGTACATGAATAAAAAATTGTACATTAACAAAGGTATTTACCTTATTGGATCAATTATTGTAATATTATAATGATGTTCTAATTGTCATGCACTTTTGACAGATTTTCTTGTGACGCCCCATTCGCAGATACCGAGTGCTTATCCGGAAACTAATGTCTGGCATGCATATATATGTACGCAATCCTTTACGACAACATCATAAGAGTACAAAGCAGAATAATTAAAAGCTGATTCGGGAATGCCAAAAGTCAAAACTATGATCGCAACATTTCCAAACAAGTGTAGAAGGAAACCAAACAACAAACATCGGAAAATTGAGCGTTGTTTACAACCGTACAAATCCCAAATGATAATAAGGCAAAGGTACTTAAAGGAATAGGTGTCAAAGTCTATGAATCTCTCAACATTGCAATGTTTATAAGTTCTGATAACGTCGGAATTATCACGGTGTTTCAGCAGTGGTTAAATGAGTGGATATTTGGCTTATTGATGATGTATAAGTGATGGTGCGTGGTGGTGATATTGGATTCACGATGGTGCAAGTGGTGGTCTGAAATAAAGTAGAGAGTGTTTGCAATTTGGCAGAGTTTGCCTTAGTTTTGTATTAATGCATATCTGTAAATGATTACATTGAGCCTCTATTTATAGGAAAGCTACAAGTTAGGTTTTAACTAATAATAAAACGATATAGTTAAATATGAGATGACTTCGTTGAGGACTATCTTGCGGTGCCGATATGGAGAGATCCTATTACACTTGGCCATCTTCTTAGTCTCTGTCTTGTTACCCTTGTCGTAGCTTCCTCTTCTTGATATTGGGCTCGGTCCGCTGGCGGACCAATTAGCCTTGATGACTGGCGGGCCGCCCACTAGTCTTTCTTAGTGCCGCATGGTGCTTAAAGGCCTTCAGCGGGGCCGATTACCGACGAACCCGATCTTGGCTTGTAAGTGCTTGGATTATAGTGACCGATGACCTTATCTACTATTTTTATGGCCGGGTGGATCCGAATGAGGATCCACGGGCCGAGTTACGGTTTAGGCATATCAATGCCCCCTACTCCGTGCCTTAAGCATTTTCTCAAAATGTTAGGTAGGGAGTAAAAGTTGTTCACGGACCGATTGCCTTATCGTATTATGGTGGCTTTATGTGGCGGAAAGCCTTAGCCTTTTGTGGCTTTATATGACGGATAGCCTTAGCCTTATTGTCGCTTTATATGGCGGATAGCCTTAGCCTTTTTGTGGCTTTATATGGCGGATAGCCTTAGCCTTTTGTGGCTTTATATGACGGATAGCCTTAGCCTTTTGTGGCTTTATATGGCGGATACCCTTAGCCTTTTGGGATAGCACTATGAAGTGGACGATCAGAGATGCCACGCTATAAAGTGGATGGGCATTATGGCTTTGGTGTCGCAGTGAGACTCGCCCTAAGTGCCGTGCTATTAAGCAGACGGTCTTTCAGACGGCGGGGCACTGCTTTATTGGAGCTGCATGAGGCTTTAACTGCCGCGATGGTTGAGTGCGCCTTTTGGGGGAGCCGTTATGCTTCCATCAATGATGGGATGGTTGGGCGTCAGGTCATGGCCCATTAATTATTGGCTGGGGCATTTCGTTATCCACTCCATAATGATGACGGTTTTTGAATTTCCAAATTCGAAAACACCGCTCAGATATAAGCCATTGGATCTGTTTTATCTTAGCCGTCGGATCGGGAGCATTTGGCCTATATAAAGGTCAAAGACAAACCTCAAACACTTTTAGAAATTTTGATTCTTACGGAAAACAAACTTCCGGCGATATTGAAGGTGACTCCGGCTAGAGTTTGAAGTTTCCGATTGCACTTTAAAGGTTCCAGTCGATTTCCGAAGGCTTATTCCTCTGTTTTCCAGTTTTCGGCACCGTCATCTGCAAATTTACAAGGTAACACCCCTCTTTCTCTAATTTCGTTGGATTTCTCTCTTTACATATATTTTTGGTAGATTCATACGCCTTCTAGTTTAATTGACAGATCAAGTTTGGACCTTTGTTGAAGTGTTTAGATGTTTGCACCTGCTCTTCATATTCACTGCCTTGATATGCATTATTTTTGCTAGTGTACCGTTGTATTCGTGTTGTGTTTTTGAGTTTCTGAAAACTCGTATGAAACTCTAGGTGTGAAAATGAAAGGATGGGGTGTCGAGATGAGTGGGCTTACTTGTCTGAGCCCGACCTTGATTGTTCTGGGTGATTATTTATCCGCCTCATCCTTCTGTTTTGCAGGATGTCTGGTAGTGAGCGTCCCGGGAGTGATGATAATGACAATGTACATGGATATGCCTCTGAGGAGGTTGAGGAGACGAGCACAAGCGGTGGTGAAGGCGATGAGGGTGATGATGACATGGTTATAGCGGTTATAGCTCAATTGCCCCTGAGTCAATCTGGCCGCCAGAAGGCTACTGTGTTCAAGGTCCCCCGTGGTCAAACCGCCGCATCTGTATCCGCTACTTCAAAGCCTAAAAAACCAATCGGAAAAGAAGACGCTAGGGAAAAAGGTTCTGTCTTCCGAGCCGCAACTACTGTGGGCCAAAAGAAGGGTTCTAAGAAAAAGGTTGTCGATGACGACGTCGAGCCGAAGGAGAACAACAAGACTCCTAGGCCGATTAACCCCGAGGCGGCTAATGAGGATATGAGGCTAAAGTGCCACACAATAGGAGGCTTCCCAGTGGACCCGCGGGAAAACTGGCTCTGTGTTGGATACGGATTTCATGAAGCAACCTTTCACTCGGCAGAGGGTGGGAGAGCTGGCCGCATCAATTGCCAATATGGTTCCTTTAAGAAATCTCAAGCTCAGGCTACCCGATACGCTACAGTTGGTGGTTGGTCAAGGGATTGTCAATCGGATAGCTCAGGAGGATGTGGTGCGGTAAGGTGTTCTTTAATTACTGTCTTCCTTTTGCTTTATTTTTCTGATAGTTTGATTTAGAAGCTCGTTCTTCTTTCAGGTCACCACTAAGTTGAAGCAGGTCGAGTGGGCTTGCAACGCGGAGAAAAAACAAACATTTGATCGGTTTTCCAAATTGTAGAATAAACTGAATGATGAAGCTCAAAGGGCTAGGGAGGCCAAAAATGAGAAGAAGGCTCTCCAAGCCTCTCTAGGAAAGTTCAGGAGGGTGAGGTTATTGTTAAGAGGGCTCAGAAAGCTGTTGATCTGCAAAAGTTCTTCGAGTATGAGAGAGATAGAGCTCTTGCAAAAGTTGATGAGATTCAGGAACATGCTGACAGACTTAAGAGCGAGCTGGATGAGGCCAAAACCGCCATCTCTAAGCTTGTTGATGAGATAGCGAAGACACTGTTGGATGGGTTTGATAAGGATTCTATCATATAGCCAGGTGTAAGAGAGCTTATTCTGATGAGGCTCCTGGCCTGGATATCCTGCAGGATTGCCTGACAACGGATCAAGACGATCCCGCGCTTAGGGTTTTTCATTCCGATCTCCCTTACACTAAGGCGCAGCTGGCCGATTTCCGGGAGAACTGCATCAAGAAAGGGAAGCCGGTTTGGGACCCTCCTCAGGTTAACGAGGATAATCCCATGCTATAATGAAGGAGTGGGAGGATCTAGCCGCAAAGACTGTTATGATCGGGGGCAGAACCACCAAAAATGCTGAAAGTGGCAATACCCACGGTTCTGTAGTCGACCTTGACACTTATCTGAACCAGTCCGGTGTTGTGATGACGGTCAAATTATACCCGTAAAAGTCATCAACATTGACCTTAAATCGAGATTAATATATTTTATAATTAAATCACGTGTTATTTTGAATATTTAATGTTATGTGATTTATAATTTATAATTTGGTATTTATCCATTTTGTATTATTTAAAAGAGATAATTTGGTATTTATCTGTTTTTATTTATAATTTGGTATTTATCCGTTTTTATTATTTAAATATGATTTACTTTGGGATAAATATTTATTTTGTAGATTGAGATAAATGTTGGAGGATAAATGCAAATGGAAGAATTAAATCTCAAGATAAATCAAAGGAAATTCAAGATAAAGATCGGATAAGCACGAAAAGAGGAGTAAGGCATGACAAGAGCTGGCGAACCAATCCGAAGAGTGGCGCCAATGGAGGATGCACATGGAAGGGGGGGGGGCATTATTATTTTTTGATCGGCCGAGAGTTATCTCTTATTTGTTTTGATATTTTGAAGTATATCTCTTAATTAGCTTGAACCCCTATAAATAAAGGCATATCATACACGCCATACACACACAAGACACCTTAGACACTTCTCTTGAATTATAATAAAGTTCTCAGTTTTTCTTAGAGCAGCTTTTATGCAAGTTCTGCAATAATGTAAGTTCTTGTATTTATTTGTTCTTAGTTCTTTGTAATTAAGCCCCCAATTATTATTTATCGTTTGAGGTTGTTCGTTCTTCACCGAACAATGTAGATCTAAGGATACGATATGAGGCAGTGGGGATTCCTTGTCTATAAGGATCCACACGCCCAGATCTGTTATCCGGTGACTATAGATGACTTTGGTATGATCGACAACCGTGTTTTTAGTAGATCTATATAATTGCTTTATGAATCTCTATTTTATCCGTTACGTATGTAGAAATGCTAAGATTTAGGTTTTCGTCGTGTCAATCTAGCCACATCTTTATGGTGTGATTGTCCACCTAGAATTTCTTATCTTAGTAGGTATGGCTACGGCTACGTTGCTCGTCTGTTTTAATTAGCGTATGATTAGGAAATACCAATATAGGGCTCCTAGGTCGGCTCATGAATTGATCTTCCGGGACTTTCAGCGAGATCTAGATCTGTATTGTATTTGGGAATTATCGACACCTATTTATACGTACGTCGTAGATTAACATGAGACCGTGCAGGTAATTGTTATGGGACAGAGACTGATGCGATCGCTTAGGAAGTACGCCTAATCATAGGAATGTTGCCTAGGTGAGGAATACAGTTAATATCGGCATCCCTAGTTTTGTAAGCGTGCGAGTCATATGAGATGGAGGCCTAAAAAGCGAAGTCACGTGATGTAGCATAGTGATCTAGATGGCTTACCCGGAGCTAAGTCTAGTTTAGGGGATGACTCCCGTAGCCACTATAAAAGAAATATGAATCGGATTAATAGTTGTCGAGTCTAGCTTAATTATATAGAATCTCTAGATCCAAATGATAATCTAATGATTGGGGAGGTTAATTACGTGTCTTTATTTGTGTTGTGTCGAGTCGTGTCCTTTACCTTTCTTGTTTTCTGTTGGTCGTAGACCGCTTTGTGTCCTTGACATGGATGATTAATTGTTTGTGCATAAATGACCCACAATTGGTTCCCTGTGGGATCGACCTTGATTCGCTATAGCTATGTTAGGAAATCTACGCGGGAACGCAGCGGAATTTAAAATTTTATTTCCTTTTAACCAGGATCAACTTCGTTTAAGCAATAAACAAACGAGTTAGTAGACGGTGGTTACCTTGGTTGATCTAAAAGATCGACGCTTTGACCGTCTAAGGAGAGTAGTTCTGCATAGAGCCGCCCAAGTGTTCGGCCTCTACCGCTAGTCCACACGAACGACCCGCCGAAATCCCATCATGGATTGCTATTGGAAAACTCCGGTTGCTAGACCGGCCTTTTTCCCCTCTCTCCAACTCTCTATAGGATGCTCTCTATTTTACACAAGAACTATTAGTTCTTGGAATTGTGATGTACAAAAGAGTTTGACACCCACCTCCCTTTTATAATGGATGTGGCGCCCAAGAGGTGTGGAGGAGAAGAAAACATTTTCCCAATAAAATAAGGAAAATATAATTGATTGATTTATCTCATTTATTACAATATCTCATATTAAATAAATCTAGGATATTGTCAATATCTTATATTGAATATTCCCAAGATATTGTCAATATCTAATATTGACAATATTTACCTTTTATTATATTGCCATAAATCAATTTACACATGTATATATATATATCATATATAAATTACACATATAAATCTATATTCATATATTATATTGCATGTGCACTCATGTATATCTCAAATATACAACACACGCATATACCAAATATATATGCACAAATATCTAATATTAATGAATAATATAATATCATGATTAATCAATTTGCAAAATCCATGTGTATCAATATACAATAAATTTCGACATACATATCTAATATATGTATATTTAATTAATCAACATAATTAATATCTTGTATTTAATTTATTCATAATAAATAAATACCACCATATTAATTTACCACTATAACCTTTATAGTCGTGAGATAAAACTTTCCTTATTTGGTTATCATCTATAACCACATTTTAATCCGGCTAGATGTTCTTATGTGTGTGACCCGATAGGCTTCCGAATATGTTGGCCGTAGACACAAAGTGCAAATTACGAAAATGCCCTTCATGCCTAACGATCACGGGATAGCGTCTAGCAACACACCGTGACCCCCAATCATCGGAAGAGTCAAATGCAATGACTACTACCTTTCATGTGAAACAGTTACCGTGCAACTTACAATCCTATCGCTGTAATAATATCCATACGGTCGTTAGTCGAGTGTCAAAAC
This sequence comes from Gentiana straminea, assembly GCA_036785695.1. Taxonomy (NCBI): domain Eukaryota; kingdom Viridiplantae; phylum Streptophyta; class Magnoliopsida; order Gentianales; family Gentianaceae; genus Gentiana; species Gentiana straminea. Next base: position 4,057,252 of record JAVUPR010000407.1, on the reverse strand, counting down.
ATCAACGACCGTATCTTATAATCTGGATATCATGCTCTCTCGAAGTAACTCGTTTACTCCCACTTTGCAAAGATTCACGAGAGTAAGACACTCCTTATAAGAAGGCCATTTCGGATATTCGATCCCAATCATAGGATACGCGATTCCCGGACGACCAATCATGTATACTCCGCATGCTTCAGCATCACACCCAATCACTACCGCATGATCGCCCCGTGGTTAGGGGAAACCTCAATAGTGTCAAAGCATGACAATCCACACCGTGATGCCATGAAGAATCCGGTCTTAAGGATAATTACACAACCGCCACATAGTGTGACACTTATCCGTGTAAGTGGGTCAGTCTAACATACGCATTCTCTAATACACGTCCACGTACGGTCCAAGTGTCTCTACACTTCGATAGACGAGATCTATCCCCGCCCTTAAAGACGAAGACATCTAATACGTGCTAGTCCGTTTATACTATCAATGCCCCGTTTAATAGTACATCGGCCTAGAGACATTTAAGTATCAAACTTATTAAAGTGATTAGAGATCTCATCAACCATAATCACCTATCATGGTTTCTCTATCACGCTTTAATACTAAGGACGTTATCATATAACAATTCATAATTGGTTCTTTAGAAGAACAGATATATGACAACATAAAAGCCATTATATATATGTATAAACATAAAGAAATAGTAGAAATGATCCGACCCGGTCGGATCCGGTCCAACCCGATTGGGTTTAGGACACTATCTCAACAATCTCCCACTTGGCCTAAAACCAATCACTCGCACACACAAGACCAAGTTGAAACACAAGAATCTCATGCAATACTCGCAATCAGCCCTAGCCGTAAATGGATCGCTATCCGTGGGGACTCAGACTATCTTCATACCATGCTCCAAATGACCAAGTCAAAAGGAACCGCCTCAACACACACACGAATCTCTGACGAGACCCTGGTCCTTGCTTCAAGCAATGAATCCACTTACTATATCAGCTATACAGAAAAGGTGGAAGAACCGTACAAGGTTCAGGAATGAACCTTCTAGATCCATGTACTGCTCCCGCTGTGCCTCCAAGGCAATACTGTGTTTTGGCTAAGTTGTAGAGTTTACAGTGACCCATAGGGTAGAACATTTCCAGCTCACTGTATCACTTAATCAAAGTGACTACAAACCCAGACTGTAGCTCCCACTCGCCTTCGTAAGACTCAGGATATACGTCTGTATATCTACGTTTATTTAATTCCAAGTTTCAATAAACTAGGAACTCTTCCTTAACTTGTTTAAGGATATTCTCGACATTCACCAGATTTACTTTCATACTTGCTCATGACTATTCATGGACTATGAACATCCGGCATTATTCTTATGATGGTTTCTATCGCAGTAGCGAAGGAAACCTTCCATAAGCATCATCTTTCACCTCATCTTTAGGACTAACATCCTAACATAGATAGATCTTGAGAACACCGGCTAGCGGTATCTCCTTTCGTGATCTATGCTAAACTCCTTTTAGCATCACATCTATATAGGTAAACTATAATCTAACAGCAGTTAAATCTATCACTATAGATTCTTATTTCTAAAATAAGAACTGCTAATCCAAGTGCTTTCGTAAAGACCTTGAACTACCAAACATTAATTGACTGTGACATGGGGTGATAATTCTCGAGAGAGATATATAATACCTTACTCAAAAATCGTAACACACTCCCACTATCCATCTTGCACATGGGCATATCCTTCTTTTGACTAAATCAAACTCCTTTGATTGTCAAACAAAGAAATCGTCTAGAGAAACTTGTTTGAGACCATAAATGGATCTCGTGGGCTTACATATCATGTTATCGTCTATGAACATCGAGTTGTTTGCCCAACGTCTTCAACACTATCATATAGTCATGATACGAAGTTCTAACAAGTATTATCTGAATAGAACTGGGCTCAGCCTTACGGGGACATTCCCTCTAGGTAAGACAGACTAGGTTCATAACCTGGTTGTCACTGATGGAATCTAATTCAGATATTATGGCTCCTGGCCATATCTCTCAAACTTGCCTTTCAAACATTCCTTCATAAGTTGTGAGATATTCATTCTTCAAGATGAACAAACCAGCAGCCTTTTTTGGCTTGAGGTTATCCACAAACTTACAGAACTTTTGTGTGCACTGAGCAGTGTTCTACACCTCATCGTTATGTGGCGTCCGCTCACGTTCCTATGGTTGAATATATCTTTGTGGTTCTCAAACTCTTTTGAGATCGATTCACTCCCACTTGTTTCTTTTGGAAGAAACACTTCCTTTAGAAGACAGCATGTTTGGAGACAAACACCTTTTGCTCCGCGGACGAGTAAATAATATCTAGCGTACTTGCTGAGATATTCCACAAAGTTGCATATGTCGTACTAGGCTCCAAGCCTTTCTGACTTTGCCTACGACAACTTCAAATCATCGGTTAAGATAGGTTTGACATTATCCTCTTCCATATCTAATATGGAATTTATTCAACCTTTATTCTTTGGAACTAGGTTAAGTATAAGGGCACTATCCCGAAACGGGTAAGGGATACTTCGCATGGCTTGCGTCTCACATTTATCATATAAAGTGTTGTTTCCATATTGGGAACACAATCTAATTGCGTATCCAAAAGATGGTATCCTTTAAGGGAGAATCTTATTCCTTTCAGACGACTTCTGAAACACCCTTCAGGTATTAATTACTTCAATCCAATTGAAAATTAATTCCTAAGTAGCTCATCAATCTCATATTCGTACTAGCTCGAACTTTTCGGGCTTTTTTAATTATCGTACTTCAATAAATACATTCAACTATTTCTAAAATAGTCATAGAGATTAATAAACAATTATTTGTGGCATTAATTGTCATAAGCCAACAAACATCGGTATGTTTAGGCTTTAGACAATTTTTCTAGAATTTATAACATTTTCATAAAAGGGTATTTTAGTCCTCTTTGGATAAGATACGTTTAACCACATGATTCATAATCATATGGTTCAACATCATCAGAATGACGTTTAATTACATGCTTCTCTTCCAGAGAGACTATGTCTAGAGTAACCACAAATCAAGGATAACAACCATACAAATATTTAGTTGAGATCTCATCACATATATCAACTATATAGTGACATCAAACTAGTATGTTAGATTCAGTGACCTTTCAACTTTATCGGAATAACATTTATTCTTTACAATTGAATGTGTCTACTAAATCTTAACAAATAAATGAACTTGTGTCCTTCACAAGAACCGGAACATAATAACATTTATTTAGTTCCCTTATCAGTTTACTAGATCTAGAATGTGGTAAGTGTTACAACGTTTGCTTCACCTTCCATATATGTATTCAATCTTTCTAATTTAATCACACTCGTAAGGTATCATATATCTTAGAGTTGACTTTGAATTTAGATAGATTTATCTCAACTCACTTGCCTAGAATAGAAACTTCAATAAGTTCTCTATTTAAGCATATACTCTAACTTTCCTTTTTAATCCTTTAAGCACTTGTAAATATTTCTTAGTGTAGTCTTCATAAGACTTAAGAAAGATCACAAGAGCTATGTCTTTGATTTCCTTTCATAAAGAAAATCTAAAGTTTATTTAAATAGTTTATTTAACCTTTTAAATCGTATTTAAAACATTAACTATTTAATTAACCTTTAAGCAATGATAGAATTAAGTCGATACTTAAATCTTACAATTTTGAAAACAACCTTTCCAAAATTAGAGTAGTCATTCTTATCCAACGTTTGAATTAATTGTCATCATATGACTGAATGATCATATTGGATCGTATCCAATGCCATAAGCTTCCGTTTTTTCATTAATAATTCAAGTCTTGGAGCACTGCATTAAATATGTAGTCTCATTGTCTCTAACTACTATAACGGGATTGCTCGTGTCATTGCTTATTTTAAAAGGATTAAAATTACTTAATCATATTTGAGAACGTTTCTCAAAAGGTAACAGTCATAATTTGGTTTTACTAATCGAGAAAAACATAAATATAAAGTTTGCTAAAACTACAACATAAAAATGAAAATAAAAGAGTGTTGTTGTTTATACACGCAAAATCAAAAATGGTCTTTTGGTTTATGATTTTGCTCCCACTAGTCAACTACTCCCAATTGACTTTCAAGAATATTTCAAAATTCTTTAGTGGCTGAGATCCCATCTAGTTACCTCGATTCCAGGCGGTGGTCGATCAACCAAGATAATTTCGATAGGTAGGTAACTCTTTACCATTCACATCTCTATATGATTCTCAGTGGTTGACTAGTCAACTCTTTGGCGATACACATCACTATGTGTTAGTCAACCCCTTGTCTCTAAAGTCAGACGGCCCTGACGGTGGCCAATCACCGAAAGACTCTAGTCAAGTCATAACCCAATATTCACGAGATCTCATACGATCATATCTCAATAACGACGATATACCCGAGGTAGGTCAACTCCCGGCGGTGGTCGATCGGTTGATCCGAACACGGGCTCTTCACCGTCGTTATAATATTGGGAGACAATATGTCGACTTGATTTTTGTTGTGGAAGTATTTTCGTAAATTAATTCACTTAATTAATTTTAATCATGGTCTCATCAAATATATCTATCTCTATAGATACAAATCCTACACATTTATCTAGATCGTGCCTAGTCATGCATATATCGTATCATATAAAATAAATACAAGCACAAAATAAATAAATGCGTAAAGTAACCGGTATGATCATGGACTTTTCCTAGGTGCGGTTTCGAATACAAACTGACGAAACCGCGGGTCACAATCTAAGGGTAGCTGCAACCGCCAATAGGATCTTTAATGCGCTATCTCGAATGGGATCTTTATTCTTTTGGTCTCCATCTTCTGCTCCATTCTTGTTACATTTGATTCTATCTAATTAAATAAATATACCCGCCGCACACGTGGGGGAGCCAATGGGAATGGGATAAATGCAGAAAATAAACTAGGTCACGTTCTTCATAACGGCCTAGGACAATTTTAAACCAACAGAAAAATTAAATCATTCACATCTATCATATCGGTCGAGTCCATGATCAATCGGGATCCATATAATCATATTATATCTACTATATCTAATCCATACAATAAAATCTTATGAAAAAGATAAAATTAAAATTTAACTACTTGCGTCTTAATTAATCAATTAACATTTAATCTATTAAATAATTTTATCCAATCAATTAACCAATTAACATTTAATTAATTAAATGATTTTAATCGAAATAAAATTAACGATTAATTTTAAACGATTTTAATTTTAATTTTAATTAATTAGAACTATTCTAAAATAAATCAAAATTAAAATTAAGTCTCTTTTGTTTCTTTCCTTTTGATTCTTAATCAAAAGGGATGCATTTGGTTTCCTAAACCAAAAGGCATCTTCCTAAACCAAATTTGGCTTAGGCCTAGCCACTTTCCAAAATCAAAATTTTGGAAGTGGCCTAGGCCTAGGCCTTTTACAAATCAAATATTTGAAAAGGGCCTAGGCCTATTCCAAATCAAATATTTGGAAAGGCCAAATTGTTTTGGTTTAGGCCTGCCACTTTCCAAAATCAAAATTTTGGAAGTGGCCAGCCTAGCCTTTTCCCAAATCAAATATTTGGAAAGGGCCAGCCTATTCCAAACAAAGTTTGGAAATGCCATTATTATTTTAATGCCATGTGCGCATCCCAATGCCCAAACTATTTGAACCATTGGTTAGCCATATGACACAACTAAACAAAAGACGAATTACCAATCACAACTATGAACCATATTGAAACACAAAATACACAAAACAAAAATTTCGAGATCCGCCAGCATTGACCGGTCAACCAACTGCCGGCAACAGGTTGCCCTGCTGCCGCCGCCGGTGGTGGTGCCTCTGCCAGTCGGCCGAGCACCACCCGATCTCCTTTTTTTTTTCTTTTCGTGTATCAATTTTGCAAATCAAAAATCTTTCATCTTTTAATTATGTGATTTAAACGATAAAATTAACTACGCAATATAACATGCTTATTGCTTAAGCTCGAAGCTCGCTCTGATACCACTGTTAGGAAATCTACGCGGGAACGCAATGAATTTAAAATTTTATTTCCTTTTAACCAGGATCGACTTCGTTTAAGCAATAAACAAACGAGTTAGTAGACGGTGGTTACCTTGGTTGATCTAAAAGATCGACGCTTTGACCGTCTAAGGAGAGTAGTTCTGCATAGAGCCGCCCAAGTGTTCGGCCTCTACCGCTAGTCCACACGAACAGCCCGCCGAAATCCCATCATGGATTGCTATTGGAAAACTCCGGTTGCTAGACCGGCCTTTTTCCCCTCTCTCCAACTCTCTATAGGATGCTCTCTATTTTACACAAGAACTATTAGTTCTTGGAATTGTGATGTACAAAAGAGCTTGACACCCACCTCCCTTTTATAATGGATGTGGCGCCCAAGAGGTGTGGAGGAGAAGAAAACATTTTCCCAATAAAATAAGGAAAATATAATTGATTGATTTATCTCATTTATTACAATATCTCATATTAAATAAATCTAGGATATTGTCAATATCTTATATTGAATATTCCTAAGATATTGTCAATATCAAATATTGACAATATTTACCTTTTATTATATTACCATAAATCAATTTACACATGTATATATATATCATATATAAATTACACATATAAATCTATATTCATATATTATATTGCATGTGCACTCATGTATATATCAAATATACAACACACGCATATACCAAATATATATGCACAAATATCTAATATTAATGAATAATATAATATCATGATTAATCAATTTTCAAAATCCATGTGTATCAATATACAATAAATTTCGACATACATATCTAATATATGTATATTCAATTAATCAACATAATTAATATCTTGTATTTAATTTATTCATAATAAATAAATACCACCATATTAATTTACCACTATAACCTTTATAGTCGTGAGATAAAACTTTCCTTATTTGGTTATCATCTATAACCACATTTTAATCCGGCTAGATGTTCTTATGTGTGTGACCCGATAGGCTTCCGAATATGTTGGCCGTAGACACAAAGTGCAAATTACGAAAATGCCCTTCATGCCTAACGATCACGGGATAGCCTCTAGCAACACACCGTGACCCCCAATCATCGGAAGAGTCAAATGCAATGACTACTACCTTTCATGTGAAACAGTTACCGTGCAACTTACAATCCTATCGCTGTAATAATATCCATACGGTCGTTAGTCGAGTGTCAAAACATCAACGACCGTATCTTATAATCTGGATATCATGCTCTCTCGAAGTAACTCGTTTACTCCCACTTTGCAAAGATTCACGAGAGTAAGACATTCCTTATAAGAAGGCCATTTCGGATATTCGATCCCAATCATAGGATACGCGATTCCCGGACGACCAATCATGTATACTCCGCATGCTTCAGTATCACACCCAATCACTACCGCATGATCGCCCCGTGGTTGGGGAAACCTCAATAGTGTCAAAGCATGACAATCCACACCGTGATGCCATGAAGACTCCGGTCTTAAGGATAATTACACAACCGCCACATAGTGTGACACTTATCCGTGTAAGTGGGTCGATCTAACGTACGCATTCTCTAATACACGTCCACGTACGCCTAAGTGTCTCTACACTTCGATAGACGAGATCTATCCCCGCCCTTAAAGACAAGACATCTAATACGTGCTAGTCCGTTTATACTATCAATGCCCCGTTTAATAGTACATCGGCCTGTAGACATTTAAGTATCAAACTTATTAAAGTGATTAGAGATCTCATCAACCATAATCGCCTATCATGGTTTCTCTATCACGTTTAATACTAAGGACGTTATCATATAACAATTCATAATTGGTTCTTTAGAAGAACAGATATATGACAACATAAAAGCCATTATATATATGTATAAACATAAAGAAATATTAGAAATGATCCGACCCGGTCGGATCCGGTCCAACCCGATTGGGTTTAGGACACTATCTCAACAAGCTATACTACGATGGACCTAGTCCTCTTGCTAGTATTGGTTTATGGTGGTCAAGTATTTTATTATCACTTGATCTACGTCATCAAGTTTTTGGCGCCGTTGCCGGGGAGCCAACGGTCAATTTTATATATAAATAATTTTTTATTCATGTTGAGTATTCTGTTTATAGTCCGTTTTTACGTTTTTGAGTCCCTCTGGTTGTCTGTAAGTTGTGAAAATTCCCGAATCTGGAACAGCTGGTCTCGTTCCTAGCGAACCTGGTTCTGTTTTCTGGGACTTCGCATGTCTGTTTATCTCCGTATGTTTAATCCGTAGGTCTGATAGCAGCATGGGAAACCATGTTAAAATCAGTCTACGGTCCGCTTTGTTTTTGTTTTTCTTCTGTTTGCAGAAACCAGGGAAGCAATAATCTGAGTCAGTAATTTTTCGTGGGCGCTGAGAAAATAACCCAGCAACATGTGGAGCTACGAATCTAGGATGGGAAAAGTGATGGAAGAAACACCTTTAAAGCACCAAGATGGCTCCGAGAAAATAAATATCAAAAGGTTCGAATTATTCGTGGTACCATGTTGAAGGCAAGGTACTACCTTTTCTGGTTATGTTTTACTATCTTTTGGTCTTCTGAGCATAAGTTAGCCTATACATGAACCTGAGTATGAATCATAGCCCGGAGTTGGTTTGTAAGATTAATTTTATTAGTGCCGAAGGTTCTGCCTCAAATCTGTCTCATCTAGAGGGTGTAGGGAAACATGTAGTAGTTGAAGGAAGTAGTGAATGAAGAGTTCCTCATAGTTCTGTCAAAATCTCGTTGTCCTATGCATGAGATTGCTTCTACTGGCCATGGGAGCAACAATTTGTGTAGTTTAAGAATTCTCAATCTAGAGAAGACGTTGAGTTTTGAGAGAGCATAATGAAGCAGTATTATAGAGGATGTTATTAAAATAAGTCCCTAGGACTAAATCTTCTTAGAATTCACTAGTTCCTAAAACAAGAGCCGAGGTAAGATCTTTGTATAAATGGTATGGATAAATGTCGTTTCCTAGGTCTCACAACCAAGGGAAGGATCTTAATCTGCGAAAGCGATGAGCCCACCTCGTATAGTGCTCAAGGGGTCAACATCTGGCGATCCAAGAAAGATAACTGACAAGGATAATTTTTGGAAAGTCGAGCTGAGGACTTTAAAATCAGAACTACTTATAAAACCCTTAGATTTCTTTTTTAGGATTTTAGGTTTTGTTTTCTTTGAGTCAAATAAGAGTAACGTGACATATGTTGAGGTTTTTTATTTTGCCGTGTTCCGATGGCCATTAGGCTAAGGATGTGCAAATTTTTTTTACTCAATATAGGCCACACGAATTAGAGTTTCTTAGGAGAGTCGAGAAATTGCTAAAGAAAAGGAAATTTAGCAATCAACCTTAAGATGGAAGCATTAAGAGAGCTTGAGAATTACTGAAAATGTAACAGAGAATGATTGGTGCGAACAAGAACAATTTTGGTCAACTTCCAAAACTTTTTAGAATGGCGATCCGAGTGAAAATCCAAAGTTGTGTGCAATTCGTTCTGCAACTACCCTTATCCCTTCCTTTTATACCTTTTCACCCTTCAACCTTTTCGATCCTCTCACCAATCTGCCCCAACAGTTCACATTTCTAACCATTTTTTCATCCTCTCTCTTTCTTTCCATCTATTTCACTCTCCCACCTAACCCAATCCCTTAACCAATACCCACCCAAAACACAATTTCTTACCCACCCTTTATCTCTTCTTACCATTCTTAGCAACATTTTTTTTTCTAAGCCCATCATACCCTCAACCTCCATGTTGTTTACCAATTAACCTTTTGTTGCGGAATTAGAACAATTGCTAAGTTTTAATGATTATCTTTTATCATATTGGTTTTCATGATCCTAGCTGGGGGGAAGTGTAGCTCTACACCTAGCTAGATTTTAAAAGTTTTTGGTTCGATCGAAATACAACTTCTCTTTTTACCGGAAGATTTCAGTTTCACAGTTTTAGGCCCCTTCCGGCATATAGATGATGAGTTTTGTTCTATGATATCACACCGATCCGACCTTGTTGATGACGGTGATGACTTTTACATGATATATTGGGTTATTAGTAATTTCGAGGAGACGCTACATCTCCCTAAGTTGTTGATATCCAATCCAAGCGGGAAGAGTCTGCGCTCCGTATCTGATTTTATCTTTAGCCGATAGGTCACATTCAATCTGTTATACCTTACCAAGTTTCTCTTTTACGCTGGATTAAATACCTTATCAATCCGGTAAACCTCGTGTTCTCCAACATGGGGTAATTGTTAGGAAATCACTAGTTTAACGCAGCGGAATTTAAAATTTGATTTCCTTTTCTAGATCGTTCTTCGTTTAATGCAATAAACACGTTAAGTAGTTTGACGGTTATACCTCAGATGATCTATAAGATCGTCGCTTTGACCGCCAACGGAGAGTAGTTCAATGCGCAAGCCGTCCACGTGTCCGGCCTCTATCGCTAATCCACACGAACCCCTCGCCGGAATCCTCCTTGGATTGCTATCGGAAAAACTCCGGCTGCTAGACCGGACCTTTTCTTCCCTCACAAACTCACTATGGAAGGCTCTCTATTTTACACAAGAATTATGAACTCTTGCAATTGTGTTGTACAAAAGAGCTTGACACCCACCTCCTATATATAGTAGAAGGTGGCACCCCAAAGGTGTGTAGGAGAAGAAAACCTTTTTCCAAAATAAAATAAGGAAAATCAACTAGATTGATTTATCTCTTTAATTATAATTTATTTTGCCAATATCATATATTGATTATAATTATCTTATTACCATAAATCTATTTACAAAATCAATTAATATCTTATATTAATATTATGGCAATCTCATTAATTAAAGTGCACAATCCGAGTGTATCTTATACACTCAAATGTGGCGCCCTATATGCCAATAAATTGGCTTCCGGAATATTCTTTAATTAATCTAATTTATACATAATTAATATCTTGTATTTTATTTTATTCATAATAAATAAATACCAGCATATTAATTTACCACTATAACCTTTATAGTCTAGAGATAAACTTTCCTTATTTGGTTATCAACTATAACCGCATTTTAATCCGACTCGATGTTCATATGTGTGTGACCCGATAGGCTTCCGAATATGTTGGCTGTAGACACAAAGTGCAATTTACTAAAATGCCCTTCATGCCTTACGATCACGGGATAGCGTCTAGCAACACACCGTGACCCCCAATCATCGGAAGAGTCAAAACCAATGACTACTACCTTTCATGTGAAGCAGTTACCGTGTAACTTACAATCCTATCGCTGTAACAATATCCATACGATCGTATCTCGAGTGTCAATACATTAACGATCGTATCTTATAATCTGGATATCACGCTCTCTCGGAATAACACATTTACTCCCACTTTGCAAAGATTCTCGAGGGCTAGACATTCCTTATAAGAAGGCCATTTCGGATATTCGATCCCAAACATAGGATACGCGATTCCCGGACGACCAATCATGTATACTCCGCATGCTTCAATAACATACCCAATCACTACCGTATGATCGCCCCGTGGTTAGGAGAAATCTCAATAGTGTCAAAGCATGACAATCCACACCGTGATGCCATGAAGACTCCGGTCAAAAGGATAATTACACAACCGCCACATAGTGTGACACTTAATGTAAGTGGGTCGATCCTAACGTACGCATTCTCTAATACACGTCCACGTACAGTCCAAGTGTCTCTACACTTCGATAGACGAGATCTATCCCTATCTTCTAAAAGATAGAAGACATCCAATACGTGCTAGTCTTATTATACTATCAATGTCCCATTTGATAATACATAAGACTAGAGACATTTAAGTACCAACCTTGTTATAGTGATTAGAGATCTCATCAACCATAATCACTATCATGGTTTCTCTATCACAGATTGATACTAGGGACGTTACTATATATACACAACAAATAATATGAAGATAAACAATATATAATAACATAAGTGCTTTTATTAATCATAATAAAGTTATTACATGAACTAAATAGACTGTAAATGATCCGACCCGGTTGGATCCGGTCCAACCCGATTGGGTTTAGGACACCTTTCCAACAGTAATGCTCTTTGATCTTCATCTTCTCCACCCGGTTTTAAGAATATTTAAGTGGTGGAGATTATAGATGAAGACTACCATCTTTAGTTGCTTGTTTATTTTTATTTCTATTTAGTATTTTTCTTTTTGCGTCTTTATATATTTTTTAGAATTCGTGTCTGGACAAGTCGTTATAACTCTTTGGCTTTCCTTGTCGTTGGTTGTATGGAATAAAGTGGCTTAATTTGTTTTTGGATATTTTATATCCAATTACTGCCACATTATTTTATAACTTCCATTGACATGTTATTAACGGTTTCGTGGAGTTTCTGTTTGGTTTGCTTAAACAGGTTTTCACTTGCTTCTCCACGACGTGCTTAGATTAATCTGATGTTCTGCATCTACTTGAGAGCCGTTTCCAGAGCTAAGTCTTTTACTTAAATTCTCATTTTTATTTGTCATTGGGGACAATGCCTTGTTTAAGTGGGGGGTAGGAGACTTAGCTATGATGTGTTATAATTAAAAATTGAATGAAACGGTGAAAAATGAAAAAATTGAACAAATGCCAATTTAATTATCTCGTACCCTTAGAATTGTGAGTTCTTATACAATGAATTAGTAGGGAAGGAACCAAGTTGCATGATTACATGATCATTTTATACTTATGTGAATGTAAACTTAAGGATATTCATGCCGGTTATTGCAAGTAGTTGTTTATTATTCAATTACTCAATTTGAATCGACGAATACCGCACAAATTATAATAACTGAAAGAATTATGTGTACATTGCGTAGATGATTGGTTATGCAAACCTAGAGTCGATATTTATCTGCTGATGTATTCTTATCTTCTAGCCATCTAAGCGGAGTAATAAGCTTGAGATTTATCTGTGTTTTGACAAAATGTTAAACACTGGGCTTGTAGTAACATTACCAAAGTAGCTTCGCGCTTGTGGTAATATTCAATGTTATTGACCAATCCGTGAGAGGAGGATTCTTGCAATGCATAATTTACTTTTAAAGCAAGTTTCTTTCTTAAGATGTGTTAATGCTTGAAAATATGAAAATGGAAAGAATTCAAACTTTTAAGAGGCTTCGAGTATTTTTCTCGGTCTCCAAGTCCAAAAACCTTCTGGATGACGCTCTTGCTTATTGCACCATGTCTTTACCCATGCAAGGCTTAAGAAGTAGGAATGCTGATGTTGGTAGGTGGAGATTGCAAAGTTAGCATAAACTCTAATCTTGCCATGAATATATAAAACTGAATGCATATGCACACATCACTTCGATTCATAACGAGTAGTGAATAATGGGTACCTTATGAGCATGAGTGGTATGAGTTGACTCGAGTTTCTTGTGTAAGTATGATTTGACCATGGAAAATGTTGACTTGGGGAATGACTTATTGATACTTTGTTCGGGACGATCAAAGACTAAGTGGGGGTAGTTGATGACGGTCAAATTATACCCGTAAAAGTCATCAACATTGACCTTAAATCGAGATTAGTAATATATATTTTATAATTAAATCACGTGTTATATTGAATATTTAATGTTATGTGATTTATAATTTATAATTTGGTATTTATCCATTTTGTATTATTTAAAAGAGATAATTTGGTATTTATCTGTTTTTATTTATAATTTGGTATTTATCCGTTTTTATTATTTAAATATGATTTACTTTGGGATAAATATTTATTTTGTAGATTGAGATAAATTTTGGAGGATAAATGCAAATGAAAGAATTAAATCTCAAGATAAATCAAAGGAAATTCAAGATAAAGATCGGATAAGCACGAAAAGAGGAGTAAGTCATGACAAGAGCCGGCGAACCAATCCGAAGAGTGGCGCCAATGGAGGATGCGCATGGAAGGGGGGGCGCATTATTCTTTTTTGATCGGCCGAGAGTTATCTCTTATTTGTTTTGATATTTTGAAGTATATCTCTTAATTAGCTTGAACCCCTATAAATAAAGGCATATCATACACGCCATACACACACAAGACACCTTAGACACTTCTCTTGAATTATAATAAAGTCCTCAGTTTTTCTTAGAGCAGTTTTTATGCAAGTTCTGCAATAATGTAAGTTCTTGTATTATTTGTTCTTAGTTCTTTGTAATTAAGCCCCCAATTATTATTTATCGTTTGAGGTTGTTCATTCTTCACCGAACAATGTAGATCTAAGGATACGATATGATCGACAACCGTGTGAGGTTATAAATCTCCACACGCCCAGATCTGTTATCCGGTGACCTATAGATGACTTTGGTATGATCGACAACCGTGTTTTTAGTATATCTATATAATTGCTTTATGAATCTCTATTTTATCCGTTACGTATGTAGAAACGCTAAGATTTAGGTTTTCGTCGCGTCAATCTAGCCACGTCTTTATGGTGTGATTGTCCACCTAGAATTTCTTATCTTAGTAGGTATGGCTACGGCTACGTTGCTCGTCTGTTTTAATTAGCGTATGATTAGGAAATACCAATATAGGGCTCCTAGGTCGGCTCATGAATTCATCTTCCGGGACTTTCAGTGAGATCTAGATATGTTCTGTATTTGGGAATTGTCGACACCTAGTTATACGTACGTCGTAGATTAACATGAGACCGTGCAGGTAATTGTTAATGGGACAGAGACTGATGTGATCGCTTAGGATGTACGCCTAATCACAGGAATGTTGCCTAGGTGAGGAATACGGTTAATACCGGCATCCCTAGTTTTGTAAGCATGCGAGTCATATGAGATGGAGGCCTAAAAAGTGAAGTCACGTGATGTAGCATAGTGATCTAGATGGCCTACCCGGAGCTAGGTCTAGTTTAGGGGATGACTCCCGTAGCCACTATAAAAGAAATACGAATCTGATTAATAGTTGTCGAGTCTAGCTTAATTATATAGAATCTCTAGATCCTAACGATAATCTAATGATTGGGGAGGTTAATTACGTGTCTTTATTTGTGTTGTGTCGAGTCGTGTCCTTTACCTTTCTTGTTTTCTGTTGGTCGTAGACTGCTTTGTGTCCTTGACATGGATGATTAATTGTTTTTGTATAAATGACCCACAATTGGTTCCCTGTGGGATCGACCTTGATTCGCTATAGCTATAATACGATGGACCTAGTCCTCTTGCTAGTATTGGTTTATGGTGGTCAAGTATTTTATTATCACTTGATCTACGTCATCATGTTGGCGCCGGACTTTTGATGCTTCAATTCAACCCTCTGGTGAATAATCTTGAATTTGTTGTTGTAATCGTTAAACTCTTTTTGTCTCGGCTTTTGCACTATGATATGTAATAATTATGA
The DNA here is from genome assembly GCA_036785695.1 of Gentiana straminea. NCBI lineage: Eukaryota > Viridiplantae > Streptophyta > Magnoliopsida > Gentianales > Gentianaceae > Gentiana > Gentiana straminea. Next base: position 4,041,795 of record JAVUPR010000407.1, on the reverse strand, counting down.
CTTTTACTTTCCTGTCTTTAGACTTGTTTTCTGGCCATTTTTTGCCTTTATCTGTAGTTTGTGGCCGCCCTTTTGGCCTCCTTGAATGTTTGTCTTGTTATTTTTCTTCAAGTATGTTGGCTTCGTATTTATTTTCTTCTCTGTCTAACTTTTGTTGTTATGTTTTGCTCGAAATGTTCCATCTTTTCCGAGTCCGCTATATAAACTCATGCGGCCTCTTGTTTTTGGCGAGGTTAGGAGTGTTTGATGCCGATCTCACTAAAAACAATTTGAACCTAAAATCCGACCTATTTTTATCGGACTTGATGCTCCTGAGTTTAAAATTTCTGCATGCAGTCCCCTTGTTTTCGCCGGGTTCAGAAATGCAAAATATTGAGCTCACCAAAATAATTGAATCATAGGTTCGGACTCGTTTATGTTCGAGTAGGTCTAAAATAAAAAAATTTCGATGTGCCCCCTTGTTTCAAGCAAGATCGTTGGTGAGCTTGATTGAAAGAACTTGGGCGTATTTCAAAATTTTCTTATGCGGCCCATTGTCGAATGGTTGAAAGAATCGCTGGATTTGAAATGTTCAGTTTTCTGGATGCATATTCAGGTTATCACCAAGTAAAGATGGCAGATAGTGAGAAGGAAATGACGGCATTCAGGGCCACTAGAGGCATGCATTACTATGAGATGATGTCGTTCGGAATGAAAAATACGGGCTCGACATATCAGCGGATAGTCAACAGAGTTTTTGGTTCCCAGATATGGAAAAATATGGAAGCCTATATTACAGACATGGCCGTAAAATCATCCCGCAGTAACCACATCAGAACTTGTAGAAAATGTTCGACAGTGTCAAAAAATACTCTATGAAGTTGAACGCTGAAAAGTGTACTTTTGGAGTTCATGCGGGAAACTTCTTTGGTTTCATGGTCACACAAACCTTTTAAAGAGAGTCGAGATCTCATCAACCATAATCACTATTATGATTTCTCTTTCACAGTTTGACACTAGGGACGTTATCATATATCTACAATATCATACATGGTTCGTTAAATGAACAAATATATAATAACAGAAAGTCATTTATCGTATGTATAAACATAAATAAATAGTAGAAATGATCCGACCCGGTCGGATCCGGTCCAAACCGATTGGGTTAATGACACTATTTCGACAATCTCCCACTTGGCCTAAAGCCAATCACTCGTACACACAACCAAGTTGAAACACAAGAATCTCATGCAATACTTGCAACCAACCCTAAGCGTGAACGGATCATTATCCGTGGGGACTCAGACTATCCTCATATCATGCTCCAAATGACCAAGTCAAAAGGAACCGCCTGAACACACACATGAATCTCCGACGAGACCTTGGTCCTTGCTTCAAGCAATGAATCCACTACTATATCAGAAATACACTAAAAGTGGAAGAACTAAACACAAGGTTTAAGAATGAACCTCTTAGATCCATGTACTGCTCCCGCTGCGCCTCTAAGGCAATACTGTGTTTTGGCCCAATCATAGAATCTACAGTGATCTCTAGCTAAGAACATTTCCAGCTCACTGTATCACTTAATGAAGTGACTGCAAACCCATACTGTAGCTCCCACTATCTTCATAAGATCCAGGGTATACATCAGTATATCTATGTTTATTGGATTCCAAGTTTCAATAAACTAAGAACCTATCCTTATCAATTTTAAGGATATTCTCGACATTTACCAGAATCACTTTCATACTTACACATGACTCCTCATGCCGTATAAACATTTGGTTTTACTCACAACACTTATGATGGATCCAATTGCCTTGGCATAAGGAACCTTTCCATAAGTATTATCTTTCACCTTATCTTCAGGACTAACGTCTTGTCATAGATAGATCCCGAGAACACTGGCTAGCAGTATCTCTTGGCATGATCTATGCTAAACTCTTTTAGCATCTCATCTACGCAGGTGAACTGTGATAATCAAGCGGTATATAAATCCGTCACTATAGATTCTTATTTCCAAAATAAGAGCTGCTACTTCCAAGAACTTTTCAAAAGGCCTTGTACCACCAAAAATTAATTGACTGTAACATGGGACGACGATTCCTGAGAAGATGTGTAACACCTTACTCAAAAAATCATAACACTCCCACTAACCCTTTTGCACATTATGCACATCTTTATTTCAGATCAAACTCCTTTGATTCCCATGTAAAAAACTCATACGGAGAAACTTGTTTGAGTCCATAAATGGATCTCATAGGCTTATCACGGTATCGTCTATGATCATCAAGCCATTGGCCCAACGATTTCAACACTATCATACCGCCATGATGCGTAGCTATAACAAACACTATCTGAATAGACTTAAGCATAGCTGGCAGCAAGAAGGTAAATACAAGGTTCACACCTTATAGCCTTTAGCCATCAACTCAGCTTAACTAGTAATCATATTACCTTCCATGGTAGTCTTTCATAAAGACCTACTACACCTTTCAAAGACATCCCGTTCAGTTTGGATAGACTAGGTTCATAACCCGTTTGTTGCTCATGGAATCCAATTCACATACTATGACTCCTAGCCATATCTCTTAATCTTGTCTTTCAAGCATTCCTACATATAAGTCATGAGATCTTCATTCTTCAAGTTGAACACACCAGTAACCCTTTCAGGCATATGGTTATATGTAGACTCATAGAATACTTGTGTGTACTGAATAGTGCTCTACACCTCATCACTATGTGGCTCCTGCTCACGTTCCAATGGTTGAATATCTCTTTATGGTTCTCAAGCTCTTTTGAGATCTCTATTTACTCCCACTGTTTCTTTTGGAAGAAACACTTCCTCTAGAAGACAACATATTTGGAGACAAACACTTTTGCTCTGTGGGTAAGTAAACATTATCTATTGTACTTACTAAGATATCCAACAAAAATTGCATATGTCATACTAGGTTCCAAGCCTTTCTGACATTGCTTGCTTGCCAAAAGCACGACAACACTAAATCATCGGTTTAGATGATGTCATCATCTTCCATATCTGATATGGAATTTATCCAACCTTATTCTCCAGAATGTGGTTAAGTATATGTTTCGAACGAGGGCACTATCCCAAAGCAGGTAAGGGATACTTCGCATGGCTTACGTCACATCTTTATCGTATAAAGTGTTTTTTCCATTTTAGAAACATAATCTAATTGCGTATCCCAAAAATGATATCCTTCAAGGGAGAATTTGATTCCCTTTTCAGACAACTTCTGAAACACCCTTCAAGCATTAATTACTCGAATAAAATTGAAGACTAATTTGTATGTAGCTCATCAATCTCATATTCGTACTAGCTCAAACTTTTAGGGCTTTCCGAATTTCGTACTTCACTAAGTACATTCAAATATTTCTAAAATAGTCCAAGAGAGTAATAAACAATAATGTCATTTGTGGCACTAAATGTCATAAGCCAAAGAAACATCAGAATGTCTAGGCTTTAGTAAATTTTTCTAGACATTATTACATTTTCCATAAAAGAGTATTTTAGTCATCTTTAGATAAGATACATATCACCCACATGAATCATAATCACATGGTTCATATATCATCAGAATGACATTTGATTACATGTTTCTCTTCCACAAAGACTTTGTCTAGAACAACAACAAAATATCAAGGATAACAGCTATACAAATATTTGGTTGAGATTTTATCACTTATATCAACTATATGGTGACACCAATCTAGTATGTTAGATTCGAAAGACCGTTTAACTTTATCGGAATAGCATTTATTCCTTACAAGTGAATTTGTCTACTAAATCCTAACAAATAACTAAAATCATGTTCTTCATAAGAACCGGAACACAATAACATTTATTAGCTTCTTAATCAGTTTAATAGATTTAGAATATTATATCACTACAAGAAAAATGGATTTTAATGACGGGAATTTGATGACGGGCCATAATTTCATCACTATAAGCGTATTTTAATGACGGTAATCTACATATAATTATAAAATGTGTAAACGGTGAGTAAGTTCTAAGTCTCGTCATTATTGATTCCTCATCCCCTTATTATTTGTATAAACAAAATATTCTCATCATTGATATGTAAAAAAGTATTATAAAATATATTTTTTCCGTTATAAGCAGGCAACATTCCTACCAAAAACATTCTCAATTCATTTTTTTCTAACATTCCTAATCATAATCATACAGAAAACCTAAAATGATTTTCAGACCAAACCAAAAACCTAGAAATTATTAACGCCTCCGACAACGACGGCTAGCTACTTTCACAACACCACCAAATCCGGCCTCTATCCTAACGACCCCCCAAATCAATGGTCTTTCTGATGACTGCCCTCCTTTGTCATCTCCGATTACCATTCTCCATCGTCTGAAAATTCACCGATTGGAGATGAAGCGGGTCCAAACCCTTCACTTTCAACTAGCGACGTGGAGAAGACGGTGAGTAGAAACTTCGCTCTCGCAGTCCAAGCCAAAGATGACGTCCCCGTCTATCTTCTTCGGTGGTCACTCCTGCAGAGTTTGCAGGTCATGCCATCGCGTTTTTTTTCCCTAAATTCCTTTTCTGGCTATGATTTTCCCCCAATTCATTTCCCCCCAAATAAGAATAAGAACGTCCTTATTTTCATACTCAAGGTTCCCTTTTCGTTCTGCAAGGTTCCCCCAAATTAATCTTTTGCTTACTGAATTATTCACAGTAAGAATGTGATTTACATTTTTATCTTTAATTTGGTGTTGTGAAAATATCTTATTTTCATTATTCTTGCACTTAAAATACCATAGCTTCACATGAAAGATGGTAACTTTTATGAAACATGACCTAGTTGTTACTATTGTAATGGTTTTGTTGTACTAGTTTGTGATTTCATGTACTTTTTGGCTTTGAATCATCGTTTTCCAGAAATTCACATTATTCAAAAAATGTCACTTCGAATGATTGATTTTAATAGTTGTTTCACATTTTTTTATTTACAGGTGCATGTGCAAAGTCCATGTCAAGAGATAGGTTAATACGGGAAAGGGATCTTCGTAACTAGGGGGCAATTCATACCGGAGTAAGCAAATTTGACTCATTTACGGCTTTCCGGTGGGGGAGCACACCGTTAACGGGGAAAGACAGAGTAATGTGATTGGCTTATGTAGGGAGTAATGTCTTCAAGGTGGTTCTAGGAGAGGAATTAAAGGTAGATCAAGAATACGCCTTCGTGGTGGAATTCGTAGATTTGTTACTGGCAGCCAGAACATGTCCTCTTCAATTGGTCATGCAATAGGCAGATGTCGAGGCCGTAGCGTTCTTCCATCGTGGCACCTGAGAAGGCCTCTTCAAGATATCACTGCCATTTATAGGGTAACACATTTTATGCATTTTTTATGATCTTTGTGGATAGTTTTATATGTATGAATTGAAATGAATGCATCTTCCTTGAAGCTGTTGCTCTATGTACTTGTAAAATGAGTCTTTATATAGCATGGACTTGCAAGTAGTGAGATTCTGTGTTGTTGATCTGATTGAATTTGACTGTGTTATGAATAATCATTGTAGCAGTAAAATAATGTGAATTACAGTGGAACTTTTTAATTGCATTGTTTGCAATTAGATAAGCATGGTTCAGGATTTTTATCTGAATTTTTATCTTTCTATAATTTGGTTAAACACCATGCATCATTTGAATCCTAAAGAATGTTTGCATTGATATGACCTGGAAGTAGAGTTCTTTGAAGCTCTTATTATTGCTGTGAAAAAATATTTATTAGGGTGGATTGAAAAGTGGGTTTTAGTCATTATAGAATGGTATCACTTGTGAAAGATTCTTATGCGAACTATCATTGTGCTGATTTATAGTTTTTAGTAGTGTGAATATGTTTCTCTCTACTCTATGCTGATTGGAAAAAATGAGTTTTTTTTGTTAGTCCATTGTGACGCTGGCGTTGATTTGATCATCGTGTTTTTAGAAATTTCTACACTAACTCGTGTCAATTTTTCAGTACGTTGTGCTGCACTTCTCATATGTGTTAGCAGGTTAACCTGAATTCAGTTAAATGATGCTTCTAACTCCATTTCAATTTGTTGTTTAATCCATAACAATCTAATTATTTTAGTTTAGTATTTTCTCTCATCGTGGGGGTTTAAATTAGTTTAGTTGTTGCTAGTACTTGCGAGAAGATTTGGAATTCTATGCGAGAAAACAACTATCTTTGTACGACCTTATATAGTTCATCAAGCACTGCTAAAAGGTAAAAAATCATATTCAATTGTATCTAGCTTGATCAAAGGTCAATTACATCCGTAAGAAATCTCTCTAGTTTTTTTTCTCTTTTGGTGGAAAGCATGAAATGTCTTTGCAACAGATTCCTTTTGTTGGTGATGCAGATGCACTTGACCTTTAACATAGAAAACTAATGGTAAGCCAATTATTAGTAGATATATATTTTCTTCATCACCTTTTGTATGAACAATTTGTGATTCATACCCTCACGATAGTGACATTTTCCTATTTTATCTTACTAGAATTTCTTTTGTTTTAATTATATCACTTCAGGAACTCAAAGAATCAAACAAAGTATTTCATCGTATTTAATCCGGGCGTGAACAATACCTTTGAAGGCTTGGTGAGATACTTGCAATCCATTTATCTTAAAATAAAGAAATGATATTAAGCCCCCTTGAAGTAGAACCTTGAAGTGTCTGATTCACTCCATAACGTCTTGGAAGAAAATTGCTTGTTTGGAATCATGTTCTGGATCCATGAGGTAAGATCTTTGTTGTCTACTTTAAACTTACTGTATTTTGTACCAAAGGTTTTTGTTTTTATATATTTTCATTGATAAGTTCATTGCAATCATAGGCTTATATGTATATGTGATGGCCTTCAGGTAACAATCCAATAGGCAAAACTCAGGAGGAAAATGCAGACATTTTGATTATTGACCCCAATAAAAAATGTAAAGATACAAGGAGGCTTTTAAGAATTAACTAGGTTTTTAAAGATGCAACTCAACATATGAACTCTTTCTCTTCCTTATATGCTTCTTCTTTCTCCACAAAAGTAAAACATTTGACTGCATTATTAAGAGAAAAAATCTTCTACCATCACTCAATTGAAAGATTCTAAACATTTCTGATGAATATGCCTTCACTTTGCATAAATGGGTGTGGGCTGAAACTTTCTCAAGAAGTAAATGAATAAACTATGAGTGTTTGTTCCCCATTTTCTTCTTTTTGATTTATTTTGTGTGGCTTCATATTGTCCTTTGTGGATGATTAATTGATAATAGTTTCCTTATATTAGATATTGTTAATAATTTACAAAGTTATGCTCGGTTTGTGTAAGTGAGCAAATGAATGTTTTGAACATTTTTTCCATCATTTTCTATCAATATTAGTCGAGCTTGTTCTTGGGCTAAGTCCTGGATCTGTTTTGAACAGCATGATATGTTGTCCTGATTGCTCAGTAATTTGCCTTATTTGTTGAGTCATATGTTGTCTTGGAAATTCCATTTGCCCTCACGTGTCTAGGCTGCAAAGGGACAAGGCTTTGGGGAGTTAATGTTACCTTATAGTCTTCTTGTTAAAAGCTCTTGAATCAGTTTAAGTTATTGAGCCTGCCTGCTAGAAGTTCTTTATTTAAGTTCCTCTTTGCCTTACATGAATTTGACTTGCACTTGTTTAAGTAGTTCACTTTAAGTAGTGACTTGCACTTGCTTTTGTTATGTGCATTTTCAGCTTGAAAAAGATACGTGAGGCATCTTTGGAATACTAAATGTGAGCTCAACAATGAAGATATTTCCAACATTCTTTCAGACAATGCTTTCCATGCCTTGACTTATAATATATGTGGTAAGTACAATACAGTGCAATCCGAGCTTATATGATTTCCATGTTTTGACTTGATAAGTCAAACTGAAAATTGCATATTAGTTAAGTCCTATTATTTTACTTAGGTGTTGGATATATGATAGTTGAACTCTATTAGTTGTATGTTTTAGATATATCGCACTATCTGTGTTCTCAGTTAAAGGTTGAATCTGAATTTTCTTTAGAATTTGATTAGTCAGTTTACTTGTCTTTAATTTGATAGACCTTGTTTTGTTTAGCGCCTTGTGAATCTAATAATCTGTGCATATTATTTGATTACCTTTATCTCTATTTTTTTTGGTAACATATCTACTATGTCTTTAATATCTATTAAGTACAAATGGTAACATATTGCTTATCAAGTAGGTTTGAGAGATCATGTTTGTTAATCCTAGTCTGATTAGTTTGTTATGATTGTAAGTGCTTTAATTCTGGAAATAAGAATCTAATATCTTGTTTTACAAAATCTGTGTAAACTTTAATTATGTTTGTTTTCTGCTGCCGTGTATATGTGCCAGGAGTTTGAAAGGTTTTGATGCATTTCTGAGGAGATGTGTGAAAGTATTGCTATCGATCATATCCTAAGATCGTTCAATTTTGTTGTCAAGTAGGTTTTGTTGCCCATGAACCATCAATGGTTGAACTAGATTATCGTATCCCACCAATGTTTGTTTTCTGTTGTTGTGTATTACTTCCCTCTGCCTCATTGCATTAAAACAATTTTTTTGCAGTATGTCTGATTTAGTTTAGGCTGTTGTTAAAGGTACTACACCCAATATACTTTTAGGGCATCACAATGACGTCTGACCTATGGAAAGTCGGATGTATGTTCAACATTCGACCTTTGTAAAGTCGAATCTAAGTTCAAAGTGTGGTGCCTTTAGTTTATGTTTATGGTGCTTCAGAATGAGTGTATTATTATTTCTTATGTCATTGTATTTCTTTTTTTGCACGACTCTGCATTGTTTTTAATCTGTGAATGTGTATTGGGTATCTAATTCTTGATTTGGTCATTAGATTACAATATCCAAACTCATCTAATATTCATATATCTCATTTGAACAGGGGCTAAAGATGCAAGCGATAAGAAAATATTGCTAGATATGTTATTTTGGGCTGTTGATAATTCTGCCCCGGCTAATTATTTGTTGATATCTGGTGATCGGGACTTCTCAAATGCTCTCCATCAGCTACGGATGCATAGATACATCAGTTTTTTTGGCACAACCTACACATGAATTCATTCACCTCTTTGCAGCGGCTAAAACGTGTGGCTCTGGTCAACTCTTGTCACAGGAGGTCCAACACTAACAAGTAAGGAAGCTACTTGACAGCTTAGTGTTTTGGTGATTGACATTTATGGTTGTTAGATACTTGTCATTGGGGGATGTGATATTAGAAATTCCTACCATTATGCGTCTACATGTAGCTTTTCATTTTGAATATTTTGAAACAACTACACCTCAATGTGTTTATTGGATACATCGGTGTATATTTTCGATATATTAATGCTTGTTGTTGCAACTTATCGTAGTGTGGCTTATTTAATGGTTTTGATTTTCTAATATTTCTTTGTAATGACTGGTTCTTTCATGGTATGTTCTATGATGGTGGGTTATTTACAAAGAGCGGGTTTTAGTGTGCGGCTAATAACCCTATAATGACGAGATTTTTTGGTCATAAATTCATGAATTAATGAGGGCAAATGGCCCTACAATGAGGAAACTTGTCGTCATTAGTTCGTGCATTAATGAGGGGTAAATGACTCTATAATGATGATTTTTTTGTCACTGAAATGTGTTTTAGTGACGGGTAATTAACCTTATAATAACTGCAATAGTCGTCGTTAAAAAAATTTAATGACAGGAATTTACGGTCATTATGTGTATTATAATTAATGACGGTAGCCATTTCTCATCATTTTTTATTTTTAACTAGAGAGGCAGTAATAAGGGGGCGATGAGGGGAATTTCCCCTCATTAAAAGCCTTTAACGATGAGAAAATGTCTTTTAATGACAGGAATTCCTCTCATTAAAAACTGATTTTCTAGTATATGATAAATGCTTCAACGTTAGCTTCACTTTCCATATCTTATAATATTCTGTATTTAGTCTTCCTAATTTATTCATACTCGTAAGATATCATATATCTAAGAGTTGACTTGAGATTAGATAGATTTATCTCAACATGCTTGACTAGAATAGAGACTTCGATAAGTTCTATTATTTTAAGTACATGCCCTAACCTTCCTTTTTAATCCCATAAGCACTTGTTAATATTTCTGAGTTTAGTCTTCATAAGACTTAAGCAAAATCACAAGAGTTATGTCTTTAATTTTATTTCATAAAGTAGATCCAAAGTTTATTAGATAGTTTATTTAACCTTTTGAATCATATTCAAAACATGAACTATTTAATTAACTTTCAAGCAATGGTTAAAGAATTAAGCCGATACTTAAATCTTTACAATTTTAAAAGCAACCTTTTCAAAATTCGTTGTGGTCATTCACATTCAACATATCTTATGTTTGAATTAATTGTCATCTTATGACAGAACGACCCATTGGATATCGTTATATCCAATATATGATTAATTTATTGAAACTCCTTTCAAGTGATTTAATTATATCATGAGCTTTTGTTTTGTTTAATAATTAAAGTCTTAGAGCACTCCATCAAATATGTTGTATATTTGTATTTAACTACTATAACGTAGTTGCTCATGTCATTGCTTATTTTAAAAGGATTAAAATTACTTAACCATACTTGAGAACGTTTCTCAAAAGGTAACAGTCATAATTTGGTTTTAACAATTGAGAATAAAGAACATAAATAAAAGTTTGCTAAAAACTACAACATAAAATAAAGATAAAAAGAGTGTTGTTGTTTTTCTATGCAAAATCAAAAACGATCTTTTGGTTTATGATTTTGCTCCCACTAGTCAATTACTGCCAATTGACTTTCAAGAATTTCTCCAAAATTCTTTAGTGGCCAAGATCACATCTAGTTACCTGATTCCCGACGAGGGCCGATCAACCGGAATAATTTGAAGGGTAGGTAACCCTTTACAATCACATCTCTATGTGACTCTTGGTGGTTGACTAGTCAACTATTTGACACTCCACATCTCTATGTGATAGCCAACCCCTTGCCTCTAAAATAAAACGGTCCTGACGAGGGCCAATCACCGCAAAACTTTAATTAAGTCATAACCCAATATTCACGATATCTCATACGATCATATCTCAATAATAACGATATACCCGAGGAAGGTCAACTCCTGATGAGGGCCGATCAGTTGGATCCGAACAAGGGCTCTTCACCGTCATTATAATATTGAGAGACAAAATTCTGACTTAATTTTTGTTGTGGGAGTATTTTAAATTAATTCACTTAATTAATCTATTACGGTCTCATCAAACATATCTATCTCTATGGACATACATTTTACACATTCATCTATATCGTGTCTAGTCATCCATATATCGTATCACATAAAATAAAAACATGCACAAAATAAATAAATGTGTAAAGTAAACGGTATGATCATAGACTTTTCCTATGTGCGGTTTCAAATACAAACTGACAAAACCACGGGTCCTAAGTCTAAGGGTAGCTGCAACCATCAATAGGATCTTTATGTTCTTTCTTTGGCCTCCATCTTCTGCTCCATCTTGTTACATAAAATTTATATAATAAAATTTATACACCCGCTGCATGCAGGGGGGAGGGGGGAGGTAACGGAAATGGGTTAATGTAGAAAATAAACTAGGCACATTCTTCATAATGGCCTAGGACAAAATTTTAAACCAGCGAAAGATTAAAGGGGGAGTGGTTTAAAAGGAAACAAAAGAGGGGGAAAATAGGAATCGGGACAGTGGAAATATAAATTTGGGTGATAAGTACAAATCCATTGTTCATAACCCCAAATCCACTATTTGCTACAGTGGAACTGACCTCAAATCTAATGTTTAACTATTTCACTGTTTATGCATTTTTTACAAAAATGAATTCGAAAATAACGTTGAAAAAATATCAAATGAGATGTCTAAATAAAGGGGACGAAAAAAGAAAAAATGTGATGAAGAAATTACCATTTTTTGACAATCAGATCAAAAGATATATTCCTTTTCGTAGTTGAATACGAAAGAATTTAACTCACAATGGAATAAGGGCATGTCCTTTTTACCCAAAACAATATTCCATTGTCCTCATTGCATATTTCTATGTTTAAATTGTCATTTTTAACAATAAACCCCATGTTAAATCATTCACATCTATCCTATTGGCGGAGTCAATGATCAGTCGGCGTCCATATAATCATATTATATCTACAACATCTAATTCATACAAAAAAATCTTATGAAAAAGATAAAACTAACATCTTGTGTCTTTCATCGAATAATTAACTAATTATCATTTAATACTTATTAATTGATATTAAAAATTAACGATTAATTTTAAATCAATTTTAATTTCATTATTTTGAACTATTCAAAATAAAATTAAATTATATTTATTGTGTTCCTTCTTCCCTTTTGATTCATAATCAAAAGGGATCCTTTTGGTTCATAACCAAAGGGATGCCTTTGGTTTGGTTTCTAACCAAACCAAAAGGCATCCTAGGCCTTTTCCAAAATATTTGAAAAAGGTCCAAACATATTCCAAAAGTTTCCAGAATGTTTGAAAAAGATCTAGGTCATTTTCCAAAAATTTCGATTAGTCAAAAGGAAACAATATTAACATTACTAAGTATGAACTATATTGAATCACAAAATACATAAAACAAAAAAACGGATCCACCAAGCGGCCACCAGCCGACACCGACAGCTAGAAGGCTGACGCCGCCGGCCACCGGACTGTGGTGGTGCCGCCGCCGATCGGCCGAGCACCACCCGAATCATTTTTTCTTTTCGTGTATCGTATTGCAAATCCAAAAATCATTTATCTTTTATTATGTCGTTTAAATGATGAAAATAACTACGCAAATTTTTAATGCTTATTGCTTAAGCTCAAGATCGCTCTGATACCACTATTAGAAAATTTACGCGGGAACGCAACGGAATTTAAAATTTAATTTCCTTTTACCAAGATCGACTTCATTTAAGCAAAAAGTATAAGAGAAATAAACAAGAAAGTTACCTTTGATGATCTAAAATATCGAAGTTGTATCGTCTACGGTTGATGGTCCAAGCACCGAGCCTTCCAAGTGTCCGGTCTCTAGCGGTAATCCACACGAATAACCGCCGGAATCCTCGAATGACTGCTACCGGAAAAAGTCGACTGCTAGATTAGCTTTTCTTCTTCCCACAAAAACTCTCTCAAGAACCTATCTCTTTTTCTCACTAGAATTTTGCAAAAGAGCTTGTCATCCCTCTTCTTTTATAGAGTAGGTGGCGCCAGTTTCTGTCTGAGATGGAGTATGGAATAAGAAATTATTTTCCCAATAGAATAAGAATTTAATAAACCAATCAGATATTTGATTGATTAACTCATTAAGTATTTTTCTTAATCTTATTAAGGATTTTGCTTAAAATCACATTTGCCATAAATTTAATATCTTATATTAAATACTTTCCAAGATATATATTGTTAACATCTAATATTGAATATATCTTTATTATATTATCATAGATCAACTTACACGTGCATATATCATATATCATAGATCAACTTACACGTACATATACATATATATATATATATACATATACATATATATATATATATACATATACATATATATATATATATATCTAATATTAAACATAATAATATAATACTATGATTAATTAATTTGTAAAATCCATGTCTATCATATATACACAAGACATGCGCCTCATATACATAAAATATGTTTATTTAATTAAGCAATATAATTAATATTTTGTATTATATTTATTCATAATAAATAAATACCAAAATATTAACTTACTTTGTAGTAGGCATAAATAAATCCTCATCCGGTTATCTTTTTGACCACAAATTAATTCCGGCTAGTTATCATATGTGTGTGACCCGATAGGTTTCCGAATATGTTGGCCGTAAGCATAAAGTGCGTTTACTAAAACACCCTTCACACCCAACGATCATTAATAGCGTCTAGTAACACGTTCACGACCCCCAATCATCGGAAAGAGACCAGTGCTTTGACTACAACCTTTCATGTGAAACGGTTACCGTGTAAATAGAATCCATTCGCTTTTTACAATGTACATACGGTCGTATCTCGAGTCTCAATACATTAACAACCGTATCTTATAATCTGTTTATCATGCTCTCTCGAAATAATTCATTTACTCCCACTTTGGAAAGATTCACGAGAGTAAGATAATCCTTATAAGAAGGCTCTTCCGGATATTTACTCATATTCATAGGATACACGATTTCCGGACAAACAACATGCATCCTACGTATGCTTCAGTATCATACTCAATCACTACCGCATGATCGCCCCATGGTTAGGGGAAACCTCAATAGTATCAAAGTGTGACAATCCACACCGTGATGTCATGAAGACTCCGGTCTTAGATAATTACATAACTGCCACATAGTGCGACACTTAATAAAGTAAGTGGGTTAGTTTAACGTACGCATTCTCTAATACACGTCCACGTACAGTCCAAATGTCTCTACATTTTAATAGACGAGATCTATCCCTATCTTCAAAAGACAAAAGACATCCAATACGTGCTAGTCCAACCGTACTCTAATGCCTCATTTAATAGCACATAAGACTAGAGACGTTTAAGTATCAAACCTTTTAAAGTGAGTTGAGATCTCATCAACTATAATCACTGTTAAAATTTCTCTTTCACAGTATGACACTTAGGGATGTTATCATATATCTACAATATCATAATTGGTTCGTTAAACGAACAAATATAGAATAATAGAAAGCCATTCATCATACGTATAAACATTAAAAAAATAGTAGAAATGATCCGACTCGGTCGGATCCGGTCCAACCCGATTGGGTTTAGGACACTATTTCAACAATTTTAATCACGAATAAAGTCATTGAGTTTGTTAAAAAAATAAAAATCAAATCCTTTATTTTTAAAGCTGATTTCCCTAAGGCTTTTGACTCCGTTAATGAAGCAAATGAACATTGGAGATAAATGGAGAAGTTGGATTCGAGAGTGACTATCTTCAGCTAGGGTGTCAATTCTCATTAATGGTAGTCTGTCCCGACTCCCGAGAATTTCAGTTGGAAAGGGGAATTAGACAAGGCGATCCCCTATCATATTTTCTTTTTTTGTTGGTGGCGAGAGGCTCTTAATATTCTTGTCCAAAGCTGCTTAGTAAGAACATGCTTGAAAGGTATTGAAGTTGGGAACAGTGGGAATGGCATTACTCATTTACAATCTGCAGATGATGCCATATTTTTTTGGGAGTGGAATAGTGCAAACATTATCAATATCGGGCATATTCTTAAAATCCTTACAGATGTTTCTGGCCTGACATAAATTTTACAAAAAACAAATTGTTTGACCTTAATATCACTCCAGCGGAGTTGGAATCCAGCACTCGGGATCTACATTGCATTGACGGATCCTTACCGTTCTATTATTTAGGTCTGCCTATTGGCCATAATATAAAAAGAATTAATGCATGGCAGCCCATCCTTGACAGGATTAAGGGCAAATTAGCGGGATGGAAAGCACGGGTTATGTCTATAGGTGGGAGAATGACTCTTCTTAAATTGGTGCTCGGTAGCCTACATGTTTTTTTCCTCTCTATTTTCCATGCTCCTAGATGTGTTATTGAGTGTATTGAGAGTATTCGTTCTCGGTTCGTTTGGGGAGGGGGGATGAGAGAAAAATTTCTTGAGTCTCTTGGAATCAAATTCTCAAACACAAAGATAAACGGGGTTTGGGGGTTGGGGGACTCAGGGATCAAAACTTGGTCTTGTCAGGGAAGTGGTGGTGGCATTTTAAAACTGAAGAAAGAGCTTTGCAGAGGAAGATCATTGCGGCGATACGTGGAGAAGATGGGGGTTTTGTGAGGGAGATAGTAGTCTTATTAAAGGTAAGGTGTGGAGAAATATTGTGAAGGTGAGGGAGCGTATTGAGGAAATTGGGATTCCTCTTTTCTCCTCTCATATGAAAAAAGTGGGTAACGGGGAAAGTACAAAATTTTGGGTGGACAATTGGGTAGGGCAGGGGAGTTTGAGAGACATTTTCATTAGATTGTATAGGTTATCTCCTAACAAAGATGCTTGGGTGAGATATTGGGGCTTCTTCGAGGGATACATTTGGAGCTTGAAATGTGAGTGGACGAGGGAGTTAAGAGGAAGAGAGCTTGGGGAAGTAACTTCGTCGGGGAAATTTTCAGTAGCGTATATCTAGCAGATCATCATTGACTCTTATGAGGACAACATGGAGGCAAAATACATGAAGTGGAACAAAGCACTTTTGTCAAAGATTAATATCTATTTTTGGAGAGCGGTAATGGATAGGTTGTCTACTAAACTTAATCTTTTAAAGCGTGGAGTGGCTATATTGTGTGTTAATCGCCCCCTTTATGGTGTGGTGGAGGAAGATAGTCTTCACATTTTACTCTCTTGTACATGCTTGGTTCGAGTTTGGAGACTAATTTTTGATTGGTGTAAGATCGATGGTCAAATTCCGGGAAGCTGGGAAGAACTACATCATTTGTATCCAAATACTTCGCATAATGGCTAAGTGGCTTTGATATGGGATGCAATAAAAAAGGTGACAAACTGGTTTTGTTTGGACGAAACGCAATGATCAAGCTTGTGTTCAATTAAAAGAATTTTGACTCTCTATTAATAAATAAATCTTTTCGGTGTTCAAAAAAAAAAAAATTTGATGTTTCTAATGCTTTTATGGAAATACGGATACGATGCTTTGAATGGATGTCAGGGCATTATACGAAAGACATGTGGGATTGGAATCACTGGAAAATAAATCCGTTTCTTTCTCTTGTTTCTATTTCTAATGGTTGATATATTTTGATGCTCTCGTGTAGTGTGTCCTTTTGCTCTTTTCAACTTTTGTAATTTGATAATTCAGCAGGTTGCTGATTTTTTAAAATTAAAATATAAATCGTTTTAAAAAAAGGAAATATAATACAGTAATGTTTTTTTTTCTGTCCTCTACGATTCGAAAAAAACACACTATATATCGCAAAAAAACATGACTATACATTTCACTTTATATGATAAACAAAAAAACTACTATATATCGCATGATCCGAGCACATTTACACTTCTACTTTAATCAATAAAAATGTAAAACACTACAAACAATGTTTTTGAAGAAAAACCAATATTTCAAAACTGATTAATGTTTTTTTAAATGTATCACTTTGATAATAACCATGTATTTTTACTTGTATGATAAAAGTTTTAGGCAAATTACAGGATTAATATAGATGATAGGGGCGAATATAATTTTTATGAGAGGCGAAAACAATACATAACTTATAGACAATACTGTATTTTCCGGATCTGGGGGGGAGTGCCCCCTATGCTTGGGGTGGATCCGACCCTATATATATATATATATATATATATATATATATATATATATATATATATATGTGTGTGTGTGTGTGTGTGTGTGTGTATTTGTGTGTGGAAATATATCTTATTTATTGTTTGTAGTTATTTTAATTATAAAAGAGATTCGATGCAATTAACTACGTGTAAAGATTTAGTAAAGCGAGAAAATAGTTGTGTATAAGTCTGTAAAGTAGAATATCCGTTAAGAAAAACAAATAAGAGTGTTCTAAAAGTGTAGTGTCAAATGATCACCGCAACAAAAAGCAAAGGCTTTCTCCAAAATTTCTGTGATATCCCACATCGGTAAATTAAGTGAATGCTCACCCCCATATAAGTGTGAGACATAAAGGTCTTGTCAACTCGGGTTAGCCCTTTTAGACCAAGCGAGGACGGCGGTTTAAGCGATTGACCGGACATTTATGACTCATTTAGCGCTACAGCCCGGGGTCCGGGGCGTTACTGCAATGGTATTCGAGCCGACTATCGACGGAACTATGCGCCGCACCGTACAAGAAGACGGTGTAAGGATGGCCTCTAGTTACCTCCCGGTAGGGACGATCCGGGACAAGTCTTGGCCGTCCTGGCGAGGACGCCAGTCCCTTATAAGGGGGGGAGAATGTGATATCCCACATCGGTAAATTAAGTGAATGCTCACCCCCATATAAGTGTGAGACATAAAGGTCTTGTCAACTCGGGTTAGCCCTTTTAGACCAAGCGAGGACGGCGGTTTAAGCAGTTGACCGGACATTTATGACTCATTTAGCGCTACAGGCCCGGGGTCTGGGGGCGTTACAATTTCCCAGTTACATGCACATCATTTTCCCAACAAATACATGAAACCAATAGATCGCCCAACTCAAGAAAACAACATTTTATAAATTTCAACCCATTTCATTCTACACCTATAGTAACTACAAGTAGTTCAATATCAATAAAAAAAAAAGATGATTAGCGGCCCAATTTAGTTCGAAATACATTTGATATAGCATTCCAAATGTCACCAACAACAAGGAACATTGAACTTCAAAAACAACATATCATATCTAGTCAAGCCTATAAGCTTGTATGGACTTGATTCAATGTTGTTCGATGATCGTTTGGACACATGGATGCAAAAAGACGGTAGCACTTCCCAGTGATTACCAGGAAAAAAAAAAAAAACACAATTGAATTACTTTGGGTCAATAAACATGAACTTTCAATCAACACACTATCATTAATATCTACATCAAACAAGCCGAGACTGGAAAAATAAATCACTAACCTAATTATTTTTGTTGTTCATCTACTAGTCTTATGTAATATTCCGATTTTCGGGAAATGGCAGACGTGTCATTTTGCGAAAACGAAATATTATTATTGCTTTTATTTTATTGGAGTTAAGTATTGTGTTAATTGTATATATGTAATTTTCGAAATTATGTGTATTTAATTAAAGGGATTTTCTGATTTTTTTTTTTGTAATTAAAAAGGGTAATTAAGGAAAAGGGATTTATGGGAAATTGGTATTTAAGGGAAAATTAACACACAATAATCCCATAACCTAATCAAATCAGAAATTCAGCGTGTGTGCCTTCTTTCTCTGCGTAATTTGGAGGAAGAAGAGGCCAAGAGAGTTTTCACAAATTCTAAGAGATAGCTTAATCGTTTTCAAATCAGACGAGAGCTTTGGAATCGTCGTGAGAAGGACATCGTTTGGTCATCAGAGTTTGAGAGTTGCAGTAGATTTTCTGAGGCTGTTCAGATCGGTTTTTGTGGCTGCAATTAGGTAAGAAACTCTTCCTATGATCTCAGTTATGATTCGTGAAGTGTAGATCATGTTTTAAGATGTGCAGATGTTAGTAAAAGATGTGTTTTTCGTTGATCAAGGATCATAAGTGTCCTAGGGATGTTTAGATATGTTTTTCTATGTTTTTCTGAGTTTAATTCGATGCCAAATAGGTCAGAAACGGATTTTAAATCGAGCCTTGACGACTTTAGCGTTTAGGGAAAAACCCAGGCGGACGGGCGTCCGAGACCCTAGTGGCCTAGACGGGTGTTTACAATAGGCAGACGGGCGTCTGAGGTGAGATTTTTGATTCAGGATATAGCTGTTTTTGGCAGACGGGCGTTTGGGTTTTAGTGGACGGGCGTCTGATACGGACGGGCGTCCATGGGAGGTCAAACGGGCGTCTGGCATGTTTTGCCTTGTTTTTACGGTTTTATCATTCTAGTTTGGTTTTGGGTTTTATAATCACACTATTATTGTTTTCAACCCTTATTTATGATATGATATCATCGGTTAACATAAACAAGCCTGAATTGAACTTCTGATTCATTCAGTTAAAACACCGAATGTACTCTTAAAGGGAGTTGAAGTTCGGATCCGTCGGAAGGGCATGATAGGCTTGTGCTTTGATGAATTAGCATTCATCATTGTCTGTGTAATTGCTAGGTCTTGTAAATGTCTAGTGGTCTAGGAAGAGAGTAGTTAATGTGAGGGAGATTAATTGAAAACACTTAGGTGGCTAGTTAATCATCCTAATAATTACGTACTTGACTAGTAAAAGATTAAACAACATGTCTCTCTTGGATAGGCACCAGTCTATATCACGATGTATGCCTACCTCTGAAGGTGGAAGAACTCCGTAGGTCAACAAAACCCTAAGTACGGAGGGACTCCGCTGAGATGTGCGTACTATCGGAGCCTACCTATTCTAGACTCCGTGGATATTGGTGTGATCCACTAATATGTTGCCAAGAATATCCCCAGCCTGGATATGCGTAGTGCCTTTGAGTGCGGTTGTAACGTAGATAAGTTAAGTAGAAACGTTTAGTCAATTCATGTTGATGGACATGAGATGAACCTTAGATTGAGTCGGTCAAACATAAACAACTAAACCTTTTAATATATTTACTTTATAAATTATAATTGTTGTCATAGCTTCTCTTTCTTATTAAGTACGTTGTACTTACCTCAAATGCATGTTTTCTATGTGTTTGGGGGTGAGAAGACGAACATGTTGATATTGTTTACGAGGAGGAGTTCGATGATGACGTTTGAAGACGCCTCATTGAAGAATTTACATTTATTCTTTATTAGATTGTTTTAGACTTTTGGTCTTCCGAGACTTGTAGTATCGTTACGTTTCTTTTGAGATTATCGTACGTTTCGTTTGGATTTCATATTTTTTTTCCTTGAATGTAATAAGATACATTTACACCTTTAGATGTTGTTTCTATTCTTGGATGTTTGGAAATTTTATACCCGAGTCTTT
Source organism: Gentiana straminea (assembly GCA_036785695.1). Classification (NCBI taxonomy): domain Eukaryota; kingdom Viridiplantae; phylum Streptophyta; class Magnoliopsida; order Gentianales; family Gentianaceae; genus Gentiana; species Gentiana straminea. Next base: position 4,021,153 of record JAVUPR010000407.1, on the reverse strand, counting down.
TGCTTCCGTTTGTTTGTTTTTGATACGCCGTAGTAGAGGCTTACGTATGAAATGAATTTACTTTTATTTTATACGTGCCGAACGCTCCTTTTCCGGATAAGGACTCTGTGTCCGGGAACGGGGCATTACAGTTGGTATCAGAGAGAAGCGTCTTTTAGGCTTCCTTTCTTTAAGATAAGTTTTCTCTAGACCTTTTAGTAACGTTCTGGTTTTCATTGATCATCAGGATGGTGTTCACGAGAACCGGAGCGGGTGCAAAGACTTCCAGAGTTCGACGAGAAAGTCCAACACCGGTTGTAGGAGGCGGTGTTGTGAGGCAGATTCCACCACCCCAGCAGAGTTTATCACCACCACCTCGTACCGCGACACCCACCCCAAGGTTTCAGTAGGGTTTGTCACCGAGACCTCATCTGGAGCAACCCCCACGATGGCACGTGGGAAGTTCAGCTCAGTTCTCATTGGTAAGCGATATTCCAGCAGGATTTGTACCGCCACCGGTAAGCTACCACCCACATCAGCAAACCGTTTATCCTCCACCAGTCAGTGTATATCCTCCACCAGTTAGCGTTTACCCTCCACCAGTGAGCCACCCCTCACCATTGGTGTTTCACCAACAACCGCAGACTGTCTACCCACCTCCTGCAGGTCATACCCCTCGACCTACCGTACCACTTTCACCGCGTTTTGACCATCAGCATGGTATTGGTTACCCGCCCTTTGGTCTCCAGCAACCTCAGCCAACTCCTCAGCAACATCAGAATTACCACCAAGGATACTACCCTTTTCAGCCTGAACGTCAAGTAAATCCCACTTACCCTCAGCAACAGCAGTACCAGTAGCAAGTACCTTTCGGCTATCCTCTGGTTTACCCACCCGTGAGACCAGCATTTGAGCAAGCACCGGCTGTGGATTGGTATACAAGATTGAGAAGGAACCGGGTTGAGAATTTCTATGGAAACGTTGAACACTCAAAGGCCGAGGAATGGATAAGGAGCTTCGAGAAGGCATGTAGGAATATTCATATGCCTGAGACCGAGATGGCACAACTGGCAGTTAGTTTTCTTTTGGGCACATCAGAAGCTTGGATAGATGCCATACAGAGTAGCAATGGCAAAGTAACAGACTGTGAAACTTTCAAAGCTATGTTTTTCAACGAGTACTACCCGGCAACAGTACAAGCGGATAAGGCAAGTCAGTTTTTGAAACTCAAGCAGGGTAATCATTTGACAGTATCTCAGTATACCAATAGGTTTAACGAGTTGGGACGGTTCTATCCCGAGCTGATGAAAGTGGAAGATAGAAAGATGGCCCTTTACAAGAAAGGATTGGCTTATGAGATTCAGTCTGGCATGTTGGGATTTACAGCAAGGAACATGGCGGAATTACTGAACAAAGCCTTGGAGGTTGAGACCTTCAGGAAGAAGGCCACAGTAGTCATTGGAAACAAGTGGAACTTTGGGACTAGTCAGGGAAATTACCGAGGAGCACCGCAACAGAACGTCAAGAAGACAACAGCTCCCACGGCAGCTAAGGCCCCAAACAGTGCACCCCTGTGTCCTAAGTGCAATAGAAATCATTCGGGGGGGTGCAAGAAAAATACTAATGGTTGCTACGTTTGTGGAGAGCCAGGGAACTTTTCTAGAGTGTGTCCAAACAGAGGAAACAAGGGCAATTCAAGCCAGGGAAACGGTAGAAGCGGCCCAAGCCGACCAGTCTGAGTTTTTGCAGCTGATGCTAGGGACGCAGACCTAGAGGACGACATTATCTCAGGTACCTCGTTGTTATTTTATTTTATTAAGATATTTTTATAGCACGTTTATTCATGCTGTAACTTTATTTAAATGAATGAACATACATCCTAGGTACGATAATGTTAGATAATCTAGTGGTCAGAGCTTTGTTCGATACGGGAGCGTCTAACACTTTTGTGTCGACCAAGGTAGCTAAGAAGTTGAGTTTACCTTCAGAACCTTTGAGGAACACCTTGGAAATAACTACACCGTTAGGGAAGGTAACAAAGGTAACTAGGATGATACCTCAAGTGGAAGTTCGAGTTGGATCTTATCGATGAAAGAGCGACTTCACTGTTTTAGACTTCTTAGATTTTGACGTGATTCTGGGGATAGATTGGCTATCCGAGAATTTTGCTCACTTAGATTGCCGAGAGAAGAAAGTGACCTTTAAAGTACCCGGGAAATCGGATAAGACTTATCAGGGTAATATGTACAAGCCGAGTAAGAAGCGACATCCGATAATTTCAGCAGTCAAGGCAATTAGAGCTTGTCAGAAGGGTTGTGAAGGCTACTTGTTGTATGTAGTGGATGTGGAACAAGTGAAGCCCAAGCTTGAAGAAACTCCGGTAGTGAGAGAGTACCCTGAGGTATTTCCGGAAGAGTTACCGGGAAACATGCCGGGTAGGGAAATAGAATTTGAGATCAAGTTGATACCCGGAGCGGCGCCAGTCACTAAGGCACCCTATAGAATGGCACCGGCTGAATTAAAGGAGTTGAAGGCTCAACTTAAGGATATGCTTGAGAGGAACATAATTCAGCCTAGTACTTTGCCTTGGGGAGACCCTAATTTGTTCGTGAAGAAGAAAGATGGTAGCATGAGGATGTGCATCGATTATAGAGCATTGAATAACCTTACCATCAAGAATAAGTATCCCTTGCCGAGGATAGATGACCTGTTCAATCAGTTGCAAGGCAAGAAAGTGTTCTCTAAGATTGACCTTAGGTCTGGTTATCATCAGTTGAAGATCAAGGTGGTAGATATACCGAAGACGGCTTTTAGTACGAGGTATGGACATTATGAGTTCTTGGTTATGCCTTTTGGACTCACTAATGCTCCATCTGCATTTATGGATTTGATGCAGCGAGTCTTCATGCCATACTTGGATAAGTTTGTGATAGTGTTCATAGACGACATCCTAGCATACTCTAAGGATGAGGAAGAACATGAGGAACACTTAAGGATAGTGTTAGAAACTTTGAAGAAGAATCAGTTGTTTGCTAAGTTCTCTAAGTGTGAATTTTGGTTGAAGCAAGTTTCTTGGGTCATGTCATTTCTGGAGATGGCATACAAGTTGATCCCGCCAAGATTGAGGCTGTTGGGAATTGGCCCAAACCTACTACAGTTTCAGAAGTAAGGAGTTTTCTTGGATTGGCTGGCTACTATAGGAAGTTTGAGCAGGACTTCTCGAAGATAGCTACTCCACTCACTAAGCTTACACAGAAGAATATGAAGTTTGAATGGACTAGAGAGTGTGAAATGGCCTTTCAGACGTTGAAAAAGAAGTTGACTACAGCCCCAGTTCTGGCAGTTCCGGAGATTTTTTATAACTACGATGTCTACACAGATGCTTCGGGACAGGGTTTAGGTTGTGTGTTGATGCAAGGAGGAAAAGTGATCGCTTATGCATCTAGGCAGTTGAAGGTGTATGAGAAGAACTACCCGACACATGACTTGGAGTTGGCAGCAGTAGTGTTTGCATTAAAGATTTGGAGGCACTACTTGTATGGAGTTAAGGCAAGGATCTTCACCAACCACAAAAGTTTAAAGTATTTCTTCACTCAAGAGAATCTGAATATGAGACAGAGAAGATGGTTAGAGTTCGTGAAGGACTATGATTTGTATATTCAGTACCATCCGGGCAAAGCCAATGTAGTGGCAGATGCTTTAAGCAGGAAACCGGTATTTGCAGTTTCAAGCGTCGAAGTTGTGGCAGAAAGGTTAGATGGGCTGGACATCAACAGGTTTGATCAGATTGAGGATCGACAGTTTGTGGCGCCGTAGCTAGCAAGATCTGAGTTGATGGATGATATTCAGGAAAAGCAAGATGAAGACCCAGCTTTGGTTGATTTGAAGCGAGTTGCTAGAGAGAAGCCTACAGTGGGTTATGTCTTGGATAAGAATGGAAACCTTTGGTACCAGGATTGTTTGTGTGTGCCTAATGTTGGCGACTTAAGACAGAGGGTTATGGAAGAGGCACATAGGATTGCTTTTGCAGTTCATCCAGGTGCTACTAAGATGTACCGAGACTTGAAGGAGAAGTTTTGGTGGCCTTCGATGAAATTGGAAATAACCAAGTTCGTAGCAGAGTGTGACATTTGTCAGAAAGTGAAGGCAGAGCATAGAAGACCAGGAGGAATGCTTAAGCCCTTGGATATCCCTGAATGGAAATGGTATAAGATTACGATGGACTTCATCACCGGGTTACCAAGGACAAAAGGAGGACATGATGCGATTTGGGTAATTGTGGATAGATTGACCAAATCTGCCCATTTCTTACCGTATAAGGTTGATATGCCTTTGAAGAAGATGACGACACTATACTTGGATAATATAGTGAAGTTACATGGAGTTCCTATCTCTATAGTCTCGGATCGAGATAATCGGTTCGTCAGTCGGTTTTGGAAGAGTTTACAAGAAGCTTTTGGAACCAAGTTAGATTTGAGTACGGCGTTTCATCCTCAGACAGATGGACAATCTGAGAGGACCATCCAAACACTCGAGGACATGCTAAGAGCTTGGGTTTTGGAAGTAGGTGGATCATGGGATGATTATCTACCGGTAGCAGAGTTTGCCTACAATAATAGTTATCATGCAAGTATAAGCATGCCACCGTTTGAAGCATTGTATGGAAGAAGATGTAGAACGCCGCTGTTTTGGGATGAAGTTGGGGAAAGATAGATCACAGGGCCGGAAATGGTTGAACAAGCTAAGGAAAGGGTTCAGTTGGTTAAGAAGAATCTGAAGGCAGCACAGGACAGGCAGAAAAGTTGGGCAGACGTTAGAAGAAGACCGCTTGAGTTTGAAGTCGGTGATAGAGTGTATCTACGAGCTTCACCGATGAAGGGAGTGAAACTCTTTGGACAAAAGGGAAAGCTAAGTCCAAGGTATGTCGGACCTTTTGAAATTCTAGAAAGGATTGGACCATTGGCTTACAAGCTTAAGTTACCGGAATCGATGTCAATGGTCCATAGTGTATTTCACGTTTCAATGTTGAAGAAGTCTCTGACGAGGAATGATGTTGAAACTACAATTGATCCGGAAATTCTACAAGACAATCTTGCTTATGACGAGAGACCGATCAGGATTTTGGACAGGAAGGAAAAGATGATTAAGAGACGGATGATCCTATTTGTTCTGGTTCAGTGGAGCAATCATTCACCCGATGAGGCAACTTGGGAAGTTGAAGATGATATGATCAGTGAATTCCAAGAGTTCATGGATTTACCAGGTATGTTCTAGTTACGAGGATGAAACTCCTTTTAAGGGGGGAAGAATGTAATATTCCGATTTTCAGGAAAGGGCAGACGTGTCATTTTGCGAAAACGAAATATTATTATTGCTTTTCTTTTATTGGAGTTAAGTATTGTGTTAATTATATATGTAATTTTCGAAATTATGTGTATTTAATTAAAGGGATTTTCTGATTTTTTTTTGGTAATTAAAAAGGGTAATTAAGGAAAAGGGATTTATGGGAAATTGGTATTTAAGGGAAAATTAACACACAATAATCCCATAACCTAATCAAATCAGAAATTCAGCGTGTGTGCCTTCTTTCTCTGCACAATTTGGAGGAATAAAGAGGCCAAGAGAGTTTTCACAAATTCTAAGAGATAGCTTAATCGTTTTTAGATCAGACGAGAGCTTTGGAATCGTCGTGAGAAGGACATCGTTTGGTCATCAGAGTTTGGGAGTTGCAGCAGATTTTCGAGGTTGTTTAGATCGGTTTTTGTGGTGCAATTAGGTAAGAAACTCTTCCTATGATCTCGGTTATGATTCGTGAAGTGTAGATCATGTTTTAAGATGTGCAGATGTTAGTAAAAGATGTGTTTTTCGTTGATCGAGGATCATAAGTGTCCTTGGGATGTTTAGATATGTTTTTCTACGTTTTTCTGAGTTTAATTAAATGCCAAATAGGTCAGAATCGGATTTGAAATCGAGCCTTGACGACTTTAGCATTTTGGGAAAAACCCAGGCGGACGGGCGTCTGCAATAGGCGGACGGGCGTCCGAGACCCTAGTGGCCCAGACGGGCGTTTGTAATAGGCAGACGGGCGTCTGAGGTGAGATTTTTGATTCAGGATGTAGCTGTTTTTGACAGACGGGCGTTTGGGGTTTAGTGGACGGGCGTCTGATACGGACGGGCGTCCATGGGAGGTCAAACGGGCGTCTGGCCTGTTTTGCCTTGTTTTTACGGTTTTATCATTCTAGTTTGGTTTTGAGTTTTATAATCACACTATTATTGTTTTCAACCCTTATTTATGATATGATATCATCGGTTAACATAAACAAGCCTGAATTGAACTTCTGATTCGTTCAGTTAAAACACCGAATGTACTCTTAAAGGGAGTTGAAGTTCGGATCCGTCGGAAGGGCATGATAGGCTTGTGCTTTGATGAATTAGCATTCATCACTGTCTGTGTAATTGCTAGGTCTTGTAAATGTCTAGTGGTCTAGGAAGAGAGTAGTTAATGTGAGGGAGATTAATTGAAAACACTTAGGTGGCTAGTTAATCATCCTAATAATTACGTACTTGACTAGTAAAAGATTAAACAACATGTCTCTCTTGGATAGGCACCAGTCTATATCGCGATGTATGCCTACCTCTGAAGGTGGAAGAACTCCGTAGGTCAACAAAACCCTAAGTACGGTGGGACTCCGCTGAGATGTGCATACTACCGGAGCCTACCTATTCTAGACTCCTTGGATATTGGTGTTATCCACTAATATGTTGCCAAGAATATCCCCAGCTTGGATATGCATAGTGCCCTTGAGTGCGGTTGTAACGTAGATAAGTTAAGTAGAAACATTTAGTCAATTCATGTTGATGGACATGAGATGAACCTTAGATTGAGTCGGTCAAACATAAACAACTAAACCTTTAAATATCTTTACTTTATAAATTATAATTGTTGTCATAGCTTCTCTTTCTTATTAAGTACGTTGTACTTACCTCAAATACATGTTTTCTATGTGTTTGGGGGTGAGAAGACGAACAGGTTGATATTGTTTACAAGGAGGAGTTCGTTGATGACGTTTGAAGACGCCTCATTGAAGAATTTACATTTATTCTTTATTTATTCTTTATTAGATTGTTTTAGACTTTTGGTCTTCCAAGACTTGTAGCATCGTTACATTTCTTTTGAGATTATCGTACGTTTCGTTTGGATTTCGTATTTTTTTCCTTGAATGTAATAAGATACATTTCCACCTTTAGATGTTGTTTCGATTCTTGGATGTTTGGAAATTTTATACCCGAGTCTTTTGCTTCCGTTTGCTTGTTTTTGATACGACGTAGTAGAGGCTTACGTATGAAATGAATTTACTTTTATTTTATACGTGTCGAACGTTCCTTTTCCGGATAAGGACTCGGTGTCCGGGAACGGGGCGTTACATCTTATCAGCCCAAAAAAAAAAGTAGACTTTCTACTGTAATATAATTCAACTCACAATCAACACATTTAACAGTATAAACAAAAAACATGAACCCGGGAACAAGTTTCCATACAGTATGTGACATTAAAAATAAAATTTTCATGCTCAAAGTTTCTGGTAATGAAAAACAAGACTTGCATGGAATGATCACAATTTATTAACGTGGAAAAAATATTTTACAACAAAAACATGTAACCTTACGAGGATAGAGTATCAATGATTTGTATGATTATTCTCAACCTCTATCAAGCTCGGACAAGTTGCATTGTTATGGCTAGGTCTTTTGCAATTCCCACACAATACACGCTTGCGCTTGCGCGTATGCATCTCTCAGTTGATCTTATCCTCTTTGTTTGTGGTCATCTTCTTTGTTTCCTGGGAAGTAGGGGCAAGACCCTCTTTGCAAGCACATCCTCAAGATACTCACATGCCTCTTCATCCCCCACTGGATATACAAATTCAGAGTATGATTCCCTCCAAAAAACAGTGTTATAATATAGACTGCAATAGATGTAACCGTCGTGATCACCACCTCGGGACAATATCGCAGCAATTGCATGTTTGCATGGAAACTTATCCAAGTTAAATTTCTTACATGTACATTTCCATTCATCCAACTCAACGATGTGGCATGCTGAATCTTCATGAACATCATATTTAAGTGGGCCAAGTTTCCTAACCTCCAAAATCGGTGCCTCATTATATCTTGTCGGCATTGGTTCTTCAAATTTTGGTGTGAGATATGTCTGTCAATTTTGGGCTGCTTCATGCCTTTCAACAAACCACTCTTGCAATTTCTCACAAATGCTATCAATCAACCCAACAATAGGGAATGCACGCGCCTTGACAAATAAACAGTTTAATGACTCAGCATGGTTTGTGGTCATGATATTGTACCTTAAACCACCAAAGTGTGCTCTAAACCAATGAGGAAATGAATATTTAACCAAATATTGTCTAACTCCCGGTTTTTTTACTACATAGCGCTTGAAAATATTTGTTAAATTCATGTGTAGTATACGCCTCTGTAGCTCTCATAAACAAACATTCAATACCAGAACGTGGGAAAGTAGTCTTCAAATTCTTTCGCAAGTGATATATGCAAAATCCATGATGAGCATGACGAAACACCTCGTTAAACCTGTGACTAATGCTTTCGGCACGGTCAGAAAGTATCGCAAGATGCTTAGTGTTGCCTGTTATCGATACTAACTTTTCAAAAACCAAGTCCTTGAGTTATTATTTTCAGAATCAACAATTGCCCATGCAAGCGGGTATAGTTGCAAATTTGCATCTTGACCGGTTTCCACAAGCAGTTTACCTTTGTAACAGGTTTTCAAGTGCGAACCATCAACAGAAATAACTTTTCGAATCGAGGAATTGAATCCACATATACTTTGTCCAAGTGCCATAAAAAAATCTGAACCGGTCATTGTTATCTGCATGAATAAACGTCACGGTTCTAGGATTTTTCAACTTCAACCTATAATAGTACTTTTCCAATTTTGAATAACTATTGCGTGTCTTACCTCGGATCAATGCCGTAGCATGATTTTTAGCCTTGTATGCCTTTGCATAAGTAATCGTGTATCCAGCTTTTCAGCGCATATCATTGATGATATCTTTCGGTCTATATACACAGTTTGGGTCATTAAATTTTGGAGCAATGTGTTTTCCAATAAACTTGTACAAAAATGTTTGTGGTCTTTGCGGCGAACATTAAGAGAGCATGAATGCTGATTTTCTACACTCGAACTTCAAATTTTTCTGAACCAATAGCTAATTTTGTAGCTCTCAAACGCCACTTGTAGTGTGTCACCACGCACAACACTTCATAAACACTCTTGTTTGAGGTCCTTGTATTGAATCCAAAGTGATACTTCACAGCAAGCGAATGCAACTTATCTACCAAGATATCTTTTGTATCGAATATGTCTTTCACGTGCTAGTCTTCACCATCGGGAATTCTCACTGTGGACACATGATTAATTGAAGGGAAACTTTGAATTGTATTATGAAGGAAGCCTTCATTTGATGCCATCTCAGGAGTTTCAAGTACAATCCTAACATTATCATTGTCATCCAAATTACTTGAATCAAATGTTTCAAATGCATCACCGATGTCATTCAAGGTATCATCCATGTCATTCAAATTTTGAGTTTCAACCACATCATCATTGTAAATGTCTCATTGTTATTTCTAGTAGATTTCTCCCATGCTTGAAAAACAACATCTTCACCAAAAGACGACAATAAACCGTCTGCAACTCCTCTCTTGGGACCTTCTCCATGTATATCAAGGTCAGTGTTTTCCATCACCCCCATTTTCATCAATCGCATCATTATGACTTCCTATAAGTTCATGTTGGTCTTTCCAATAACTTCATGTTGGTCATTCATATTTTTATTCCCAATTCAACCTCAAACATACCAATATTATCTACACATATTGATTTGGTTTCCGAATTCATTATCCTTCGGCGTAATGCATAGAAATGTTTCATGACAAACTGACAAGAAAGACTTCACTTCACGATCATAATCAATGACAATTGGTGCCACCGGAAAAGACTTTCGAGGGTTAGTGAATTTCATCTACCAAATTTGAATCAATTTCCAGCCTTCTTTCACACTTTCAAACAGTTCTAGAAATGAAATTTTTTTCGGAACGAAAATTGAACTCGTCTTTTCATTTCCTTCCTTAGCAATTTTCCATAACCAGAAACCATCAACATTCTTTTCAAAATCACCTGGATTACAAACATGTATCACTTCTACATCCACACTTCTCATACTGAATGTAAGTATGCAGAGCCTCAAGCAACTAACAAAAGGACTGGAAAAAAATGACACATGTTAGTGTGAATCAATAACATTAATTAATAGTTTTGAAAAATACAATGCAGATGAGTCAAATGTGTAATCAAAGACATGATTCATTTACAATTGTACAGAGAGCAAAAAATGAAGCAAGAATGTAGAACTTTCCACATGATCAACACAAAGTCTATGATCAACACAAAGTCTAAATGATATTCTCAAGTAATTCACAACAATTTTATTACTATGCTGTCTATGAATTTTCAGTTGCAAAGATTGCGACTTCCAAAATACACTTCAACAATTCATTTTTCGTATCAGTTACACTTTTTTTATATTACTTGCTTTTTATAATCCAAATTATATCTATTCTCCATAATATCACTGTTATTACAACTGATGATGGTGCATAAGCCGTTAAGTTGCTCTATTAGGGTGTCTAAGTTATTAGTCTTATATGATATACCACACTTAAGATCACAGTGGGACAAGGCATCCATAGCTTTCTTCTTTTCTTCTGCTTATTGGTGAAAAATTATCTCTACATACTACATTGCTTGGATACCTTGGCTCACCTCTAAAAATAGATGCATGTTGACGAAACAAAATTTGTTGGGTATAAAATCTGGGCCTTTGATCTAGTGATAATTGGTGAGAATGAATAATCAAGAAAAAAAAATATGAAGGTGAGAGGAGTTTTGTGGGGGTGATTTAGCCTGAGCCTGGGAATTTCACCAGGATGCCTACGTATCCAATATATCTGTTGGAATCAAGTCTGTCGTGGTTCCTTATGGTTGTTTATATAGGGGCAATGGTGCCCTAGGCCTGCGTGGGCCGTGTCCAATGTGGACTCTCTTTTTGTGTTACTTAAGTTGGAGATAATTCTGGGATTATCCCTTGATATTAGGAGATAACTGAGATATTCGTATTAAATGATAAATATTGGAGCATTAAAGGCATAAGATTCTTCCCACATTTATCGTATAATTATTATCATTATCATACTCTCTAGCCGACCTACGGCGAGATGCTTAGGTTGAGTGGACCGAACTGCGTAGGTCTGCTCCTCAGCTGTCCTGACCGATCTGCGGTGGATCGGGGGATGACCCGAACAACCCTCTTTCATTAGGACTCAGTTCGGCCCTCAGTCTACGATGGGCTCTTGGCCCTTACGGTTAGGGTGTTAGGTACACTCTTGCCATAATTTTAGGGTGTCATGTGCCTGGCACGTGGAGCGGTGAAATCCGGTATCGTCATAAGCCCCCCAGATCTAACTCAACTCTATGTGGGCTTTTTGACCCTAAAGGTGGCGCCAATAATGTTGAATAATTAGAGGGAAATTAGTTTTCTTGGATAATTAGTTGACATGTGATTTATCTTTTATTTGTTAAATGATAATTCATGGAATAATAGATAATAATATGATTTATCCTAATTTGTTTGGCATAATCATTTTATTTATCTTTTATTTGGAATAAAGGATTAATGTAATAATTATCTCTTAATTATTTAATCCTTGGAGGACAAGGATTACTCTCCTATATAAAGAGAGTTCTCCCAAGCCTTAGACAATGGCATAATTTCGACCACCTTAGAAAAAAGAGAGAAATAATTAGTTTTCTTGTCTTGGGTTTTTAGAAGAAGAAAAACTCTAAGTTTTTCTTGGTGTTGCATATCAAGGAGGTTCGTGTATCAAGAAGGGTGTCCACCAACCGCCGTTTGGAGAACACATCGGAAGATCTTGGCTTCTCTTCCTACTATTGGTAACATGATCTTAACCCCATTGTAGTAGTTTAAGTCCTTTAATTATGTGTTTTGATATATAAATCGTGATCCATCCGCTGCGCGTAGATCTAATTCGTTTAAATCTAAGAACCTGCATCCTTCACCGCTCCCACTCAATATTTTGAAAAAGTGGTGAGTTTACTGATCACGTTTTTGGACTTGATGTTACATTAAGGAACAATAAATCATAGGCCCGAATGTTGTCGGTTACGTGGGCTAGCCCACCCGACCTATTCGTTGGAACATATGTGGCCGTCGGACGGGTCAAAGCTAGGGGAGCTCCGTTGAGCCGTAGTGGCTCTTTGGATGGCTCAGCCTTGCCCGACCCCCGTGCAAACGCCACACGTGGAGGGTGAAGTCGATCGAGCCGTAGCTTCTGTTGACCACCCAACCGTGGTTAAACCACTTTCGAACCATGTTTGCCCGTGACTATCCAATCCTTAAACATCAAACTTTCTCGTAGACACTACGGAACAAAAATGTAATCTCGTCTAGGTAAGGTGGAATTCACCGAGAATCCAACACCTTAACCACGAGGTTTTGAGATTTTACTCCTTATGCTTTCGCAGAGTGGGATTCACCGAGAATCCATCACCCAACCTCGACGATTGAAAAAACCCGTGTTCCTCGGTTTTTACCCTAATTAGTTTCTAATTAATATCAAACAATTAATTAAAACTAATTGCGTGTTTTATACATGCCTAACTAATTCCTCGAATTAATTTCTACATGTATGCATATGGAGTGGAATTCATGATATGATGCATGTCATGACAATTTTCCGGTTCTACACATACAATCTATACATGTATTCTAGTACGGAAAATAAACACCGAGATGGACCGTTGGCACCCCCGTATCTAACCTATTAGAAAATAAATTAACCAAAACCTTAACTAGGGTTTACTTCTTTCTAACAAAATCTGCAGCTGTTCAAAATCTTCGATAATCGGCAAACCAAACGAACTCGGATCACGACGAAATTTTCCAGATCTGTTCTTCATTCCTCGGGCTTCAATATGGACGGTTGGATCGGAGCTTTGACTTGTCAATGTTCTCCAGTGAGCCGGCCAACTTGCTGCTGAATCTGACTTTTACAGCAGCGCATCAAAGACTTCCCGAGGCCGATCGGGAATCGAGATGAATCTCGATCAACCTGAAATTTTTATGCCACGTCAAAAACTCCATATTTATCGATTTGACCGGTTGGATTTTCGTTTCAACGGTCCAAACTCTCCCATAAATTCGAGGAAGTCACAGCTAGGGTTTTTGTGAATCCTGCGTTTTTCTGTTACAGCAGCCACTTCATTGCAACGAACGGATATCGAGACGGACTCAGATCGACCCCAAATTTGGATGGATTGTTCTTCAACTTTTAATCTTGATTCTGACCGGAGGGATCGTCGTTTCAACGGATCGATCAACGGGAAAAACGAAAAAACGAAACAGCTACTAAACAGATCTACTTTCAGGAAATTAAAATTGCAATAAAAATAAATTACATAATTTCCTATACTCATATGAACGAATTTTCATCGTTTATATGAGTTTACAATAGATCTAACGGGTAAACAGTGCCAACCCCCAATCTATCTCTTCAACCATAGCAATTTATCATTATCAAAGCATAAAACAATAAATAAAATTTACCTACATGCAATTCCACTCCTTTAAATCGTTTAATTATGATTATGACTATATAAATCGTGGAACCCGTCTCGATACCACATGAAGGATGCAGATTCTTAGATCTAAACGAGTTAGATCTACGCGCAACGGATGGATCACGACTTATACATCACAATACATAATTAAAGGACTTAAACTACTACAAGGGGGTTAAGATCATGTTACCAATAGTAGGAAGAGAAGCCAAGATCTTCCGATGTGTTCTCCAAACGGCGGTTGGTGGACACCCTTCTTGTTACACGAACCTCCTTGATATGCAACACCAAGAAAAACTTAGAGTTTTTCTTCCTCTAAAACCCTAGACAAGAGAAAACTAATTTTTCCTCTCCTTCTTTATGTGGTGGTCGAAATTTGCCAATTTATTAAGGCTTGGGAGAACTCTCTTTATATAGGAGAGTAATCCTTGTCCTCCAAGGATTTAATTATTACATAGATCCTTTATTCCAAATAAAAGATAAATAAAATGATTATCCCAATCAAATTAGGATAAATCATGTTATTATCTAATATTCCATGAATTATCATTTAACAAATAAAAGATAAATCACATGTCAAATAATTATCCAAGAAAACTAATTTCTCTCTAATTAAATAACATCATTGGCGCCACCTTTAGGGTCACTAAGCCCACATAAAATGTCTTTTATGTGTATTATATTATTTAGCACAACTAAATAATATTTATGCATATCAATTAATTAGCCCAGCCAATTAATTATCACTGAGGCCCAAATAACAAGATTATTAGTCCGAATTACAGAAGCCACATCGGGGACCATGGACCTATAACCAGTAGCTCCAATAATTAATTATTCATCGAACATAATAAGTACATTAATTATTAATTCCGGGATTACGCCACCATAAACCCGAAACTGAACTCTACCGATTATAGATGTATACTTATACTCAACCCATAGAGTGAATAAGCGTCCATTGATATAATCACTACATACGGATTAACCCTCCATAGACTGTCCATTCTGAGTGGGAAGTCTCCGTGAACCCGACTCAGGATATCTTATCTTTATTTACCATTAACCCCTAGTGATCAATTAGTTCACATATCTGACTAGTAGCTAATTAGTCTAACATGAACTGGGCCCATCGATCATTTTCTTAGGGCTAACAAATAAGGGGACTATCTCTCTACTTCCCGCGGGAAGGAATGGATTCCATGTCTGTGAAAATCATAACTACTCACTCATCTGGAGATAGTGCCAATGAGAAGTGGCTTGGAACACATATTTAAGTGAACCGTAACTAACACATCAAACACTACCCCGGGACAAGCAGCACCCTGTGATCACCTCATGATTAAGGTTGATCCATATATGATCATCTAATGATTTAATAAGATTCCTCGATTACGGAATTATACCGAGAAATATAGATTAAATCGGTCCAAATTATATGAATGCCATCATATATAAATACCCCACGTAGTACCTCTACCGACAAACCGGATAAGACTATCACACCCTAAGGTGTTCGGGCGCATTATTGGTGTTTTAATCAAGAGACCCTAAACTCGATTAAGTTCACCACGGACTAACAAGCTTTAAGCATATCTCCACTAACTCAATCCTCACATGTAATCCATACACCGAGTTAAGTGGTTACATACGTATATACTTAGGGTTTGCGTTTAGTGTATTACTTTACAAGCACAAAGCAAGTAACTAAGGTGAGATAAATTCTCATCCATTATTAAAAACAATTACACAAATTGTCTTTCGGGCACTACACCTAACACTTGTAACAAGTCTCCTCAGTATGGCGATTGAATCCACAGGAACTACTTTGCATCTTTTTGGGATTTTTAGGCCTGGGATTTGCAGCAGAGTTAGGCCTGCTGACAGTCTGATTGTGTCCCTGTCCATTCTTTTGTGACAATAGGACCATGGAATCTTGATTCTAGGCCTTGTTAGCCACATATGACGTCTGTCTCTCAAACTTGATTGCCATAGCAAAGGCATCATGAATTTCTAGAAAAGACACCATCAACATTGCCTGTGAGACCATTGGTTCAAATTCATCCCTTAATCCTTTAAGGAATTTCATGACATGTTCACCTCCATATGATCCATCAAATTGCCGATTGCATTGCGGTGACATTGAGGATCACAGAACAGATTGTCACGGGCCTGATGGTCTTGATTTCTCCCCAAAGAATCATCAGTTTTGTAAAGTATTGATTGACAGAATTTGTGCCTTGTATCAGTAGGTACATCTCTTCAAGAAGATCTGAAAGCCTTAATGCATCAACATTTGAAAATATTGCTGCAAGATTCTTTCAAACTGCATGTGCACTCTTGAAGTACACCAAACTTTGAGCAATGGTGTTCTCCACGGAATTTAAGATCTGACCATTGTATCATATTGCCTTCATGCATGGAAGTCTACTGAATCTACTTCTGGCTTTTGATTGTGCCGTCTACGAAGCCAATTTTGTTCTTGGTGACCAACACCATCTCCATGGACATTTTCCAGGGATTGTAGTTATTGCCATTCATCAATGGTTGAACAAGAACCAGAGAGGGATTCTCATTAGGATGAACATAGAATGGACAAGAGGGACTGATTTCTTGTTTCTTAGTTGCCATGGCTATCAAGAACTCCATAATTGATTCTCAAATCAACAATTAAGGATAAAAACCACCAAGAACTGATCAAAAAACAGGAAAGAGATGACAGCTTTACTCTCAAGAAACCGAAAACTCGTAAAAGATGAAGAACACTCTCAAGTTTCTTCAAAAAAAACACATGAAAGCTTTTCGAAATTCTCAAATTTCGCTCCGATACCATGATGAATTTTGTAGAATTACAAACAAACAAAAGAAAATGCTGAATTATTATTGATCATGTAAAAGTTACAAGTTCATTACAATGTGACTGATCATTGGGTATTTATAACTTCATACGCCTCATGAATCAGTTGGAAGTTGGTTACAAACCGTTACAATAGATTACAACTAGATAACCGCTTTCTATATTACATTACATCAGACTGATCAGCAGGCTGCTGAGTCTTTGTTGTGTCAGCAGGCTGTTGGTGTTCATGCTGTCAACAAGCTGCTGATATCTTCGATTGATCAGCAAAGTGCACTCAGCATTCCAATCAGCTTTTATACTGTAACACCCTTCGTTACAAAGGCGTAATACCCTTGAATCATCTGATTACCCTTACACATGTGTCACGTGTGATTTGGTAGTATATGGCAATGGAGATAGGATGATCATGTGTGCATATGAGGTTATGTTGAGACAAGAAATGAAAGTATGTAATGATGTGGTAAGTATAATACGGTAATTACGACGTGATAAGGTAATTCACAAGTTTGCTTGGGTAAGTTAATATGCATTTAATTATGGTAATTATTAATATATTATTTTGAAAGTATATATGCATTAGTAGATAACCATGGAGATATTTCCCAAATACTACTATGGTTCCCTTTTAATTATTTTTTCTTTATTGGACCGTCGTGCCCACACCTTACTTCATATATTCAGAAGATGATTGTGTAGAATTCGAGAAGACATGAGAAGAACTGTTGGAAGAGAGCGAATACTACACTTATTATTTTATCATGTTCTAGGAGTTCATTTACTTTCTGCTTGATACATTATATCTTATTTTATTTCGTTTCATGGGTAGCGCACCCGCAGTACGATCGACATTTACAACTTTAATGGGATTGAAGTAGCGGATAAATTTGGGATATATTATAAGAAATAGGTTGGAGTATTCTTTTCTTTTTGGGTGTATTAGATGTGTTTGTATCAAGATACATAATTCTGAATTTAGCCCTACCGACGGTACGACTTGGCCACCACAGAGATAGTGTTGGGTTACGGGTTCTCGATAGTGTTCTATCGTTTCAGTTTTGAGTTGGATCACTTCTGTATTAAATGCTTGTTTGGATTTCCATGCATTCTGATATATTATATTCAATTATTATTTCGTTCTTTGTATGATGCGACTGTTTCGTAAGGCTTACATGTGCATTTGGTAACGAGATGTGCACGTGCCGAGCGGCCTATGGTTCGGGCCATTTTAGGCATGCCTATGCCATTTTATGCATGTCTATGTTAGATTGGCTTGGTGTATAGATTAGTAACACGATTATTCGTTTTCTTGCTGACAATTTTTTATAAACTCTTGGTGTTGCCTCTTTAGTAGGCCTATTAATAAAGTGATCGTTTTAAAAAAAAAAAAAAAAAGATACTTTTGTCAATCTAAAATTATTGGTGAAAAGTTGCTCTGGCTCTAATTTTTTGGGCCTGGCATTAGCAGCTGCCTTACATGTATAATGGATAAGAGCAACCCCAATGGTTACTCCCGATCACACCCTCCAAACACACCGTTTTCCCTTTTACTTATACTTTTTCAACACCAAAAAAAAATTCACTCCAATAAGGAACCTCTATACAACCCCCAATAAACAACTTTTCTCTTTCATCACAACTAACAAACCAAACTATCAATATATTTTCTAGCTTTGTAACATTTTCCTATCACAATCGAGATAAAATGTTTGTATCACATTCGAATAAAATGTTTGAACTAAAAAAAATATACTGTGTGTTTTCTAATAAAACTAGCAAAAAATCGTATATTTTGATTATTACTTTCATCTTAAAAAACATATTTTTCACGTATTTGAAATATTGTATGTTTTACCAAAATAGTATATTTTATTTTATCATTACAACAAGAAAAAATTTGATTCACTATTATTATTATTATTATTATTATTATTATTATTATTATTATTATTATTATTATGGGAATTATTATTAATATTATATTATATTAGTATATATGCGAATCAAAGCATCTGACAGTTTTGTTAAATAAAAAAATAAAAAAAAAAGCCTCTGCCAGTTGCAACCCCCATATGCTACTTGATATTTCGAGGCTGCTATAAGGGAAATGTATTTACGGGTGTTGTGTCAAGACACCATTGTGTCAAGACACCATTGTGTCAAGAAAGGCCTTGAAGTGGATTCTAGAGATTGGAATTGGGGGCCTGTTGTGGTTGCCCTAACTTACAAGTTATGGCTTTGAAGAGACATGTCATGTGACCAATGACGTGTTCTACCAACACCGCCCTCCCCCCCCCCCCCCCCCCCCCCCCCCCAAAAAAAACACCATATGGACATAAAGGGCCATAAACGGATAAACATAGCGTATCAGTATTTTCTCTTTAGTGAAGCTTGTTACCATAATGGCATGTTTATTATGCAGGAATGAAATGAAATGAAATAATTTTTTTATTCCATTCCAGTGTTTGTGTATGTTTATAAGGTAATAAAATAGTATGAAATTTTATTCCAATGAAATGAAAAATGAACATTTTCATTCCCTCCGAAATTGGATGAAATGAGATGTAATGGAATAAAAATCAACAAAAAATGTGGGTGGTGGTAAAGAGGAATTTGAGGTTGGGCGTTGAAGTGGGGTGAAGTTGTGTAAGTGGTGGGGTAGGATAGGGTGGGATATGGTAGGATGGGATAGGGTAAGATGGGGCAATGGGTAGGGTAAGATAAAATAGGGTGGTGTGTAGGGTAGGGTGGGTTGAGATAATGTACGACGTGGTAGGGAAAGGTAGGATGGGGTGGTTGGTTGAGTAGGGTGCGGTGGTAGGGTGAGATGAGATAGGGTAGGATGTGACAGTGAAGAGGCAGGTAGGGGTGGTAGGGCAGAGTGGGTAGGGAGGTAGGGTGCGGTGGGGTGTGGTACTACATGGTGAGGCGAGGTGTGGGGTGCTATGGTGGTAGTGTATAATAGAGTAAGGTGGGGTGGTGGATCTTGTGGGTTGTGGTGACGTAGGTTAGGTAAGGTTTGGTAAGGTAGAGTAATGTATGAAAGGTAAGACAGGGTATGGTGGGGTAGGGTAGGGTTAGGTAACGAGGTAGTGTGCGCTCAGATGATTGATAAGGTGAGTGGTATGTAATGAAATGTGGGTACAATAGGGTAGAATGGCGGGGTAGGGCTACCCACCTCACCCTACACTACCTTACATCTTCCACCCTACCTTATCCCACCACACCCAACATTAATCCACTACACTGCCGAACTCAACACTCAATGTAAAACCTTTTATATAATTTGTTTTATTATATTCTTTCTCATTCTAAATGGAGTAATAGAATGAGTTTATCGTATTACATTCCATTTCATTCCTATTATTTTATTCCATTCCATTTTTACGTAGCAAACATGTCATCGCGTTTAATGGAGCACACGGGCGTGATACCCCCCCCCCCCCCCCCCCCTCAATACTTTATCCTATTATATTTCACAATGGAAAAACAAAGCTACAAACATGCACAATTACCATTGCAAATAGGGGCTTTTATTCGCACCAAATTTGATTTATTTGTTGTCCAACACGTACCGGTGTACCACACCATTTTTACAGAATCAATCATGTGAAAGTCGAATATCCAAGATTTCCCGGACTGTCAATTTAGAATCGACACTAGAAAGGTGGAAGTCGAATATCCAAGACTTTTTGCACTGTCAATTTAGAATCGACACTAGAAAGGTGGAATGTTGCCTTATACATTCGACTTTCACAGGGTCGCTTCTACTGTGATGCAAATGTAATGTTATGCACTGTAGATCAGTTGTGGTACAAATAAAGACCCCTGCAAATTTACTATGACAAAGTCCAAAATGCATATCTATTCTCAAAAAATTAAAAATTAAAAATTAAAAATAAAAATATTGTCGAACATTTATATACAATGTAAAGGTTACCGATTTTCTTATGGTTTGGAAGCAGTATGACACAGGCTATTCCAACTTTACATCAAAGAAATAAACAACTCCACTCAAGGGGGTTTAAGCAACATCTCAGAAGCATGTTTTTTGTCCATCCACATATATTAAGATCCCATAAGCAAAATAAAACTCAAACAGTAACCAACAACCATACCCAGAATCCTCTGCTACCCAAAGGTAGGTAGCTATTCCAATGCTTTGCATTCTCTGCACGTAGCAGACACGTCTTTAGCTTCCCTTGACATAAAGATGACATGCTTGAATGAATCTTTGCTGTCCAGCCTCTACAAGAAGTAGCCGTTTCCTTTTTGCTGGTGTCTTTGCAATGTGAACAGTTACGAAAATCCTTTGTGTACTGTATATACTCAATTATTACCTGCAGAAGTTGCACCATGGCTATCACAACTCTCCAAAGTCATGAAATACATATCTGCCTCATAGGTGTCAGAAGCCTGGCAAACCGCAGTGGCACATGGGCTCTTACTAACGTGCCATTCTCTGTGAATTCCTATCAAATGACAAAACATAATTTTTAGTACCAAAAACAAAATTGAAATATAATGGGGTATTAACAAAAAAACAAACAAAAGCTTACAGTCCGCTCAACTATCCCAACATGATGGATGGTACTAAGGAGTTCGCCTTTATTAAATGGAATCAAAGCTTCAACCCACACCATCGTATCCTATCAAATCAACTGTTTCTTAGAACAAGGAATAAACTTGGCATACTATGATAACAAATTAAACAACATAATCAAAAAGAAAATTATATATATATATATATATATATATATATATATATATATATATATATATATCAATACTGCACCTTCAGTTTTGCCTGAACAGCATTGCAGAAATCATCCAACCCTTCACCAGTAAAAGCAGATATGCAGACAACATTTTGTCTCTTCTTTGCTTCCAACCTTAATATTTCAGGATTTTCAGCTTTGTCGATCTGCAAAAGGTCTTGATCATAATCATATGGTCTTCTAATTGTTATAGCAAATCATGTTACTAGGACCAGAAGAAAAAAAAAGAGAACACAAACCATGCTTTATACACAATGAGGTTGGACATATTTGTTAACAAAAGGGCAAAAATGCAAAATACCAAAAGTGAATGCAATGCCGTTAATCCCTATAGGAAACAATCATGAAATTTGGATTCCTGAAAAACTCAAGAGAACAGATGTCAATCCCTGCATTTTTAGATACTAAATAACAAAGATAAAAATGGTGCTTATATAGATGAAAGACATGGTGATCATTATTCAACTTAATGCATTAGTCATTATCCAAATTATTAATGAATACTTATCAGTTTACACCCAACGATCTACATAATGTTTATACTCAACATCATATTGTGGTTGTGCGTGATTGTGGTTTTTATTTATTTTTAATTTATTTTACCAAATAAAAAATGTGCGATGAGATGATGTTTAGTGTGGAAATCATATAGAGCTTTGAGTGAAAACCAAAGCGAGTGTGTTTCCCTAGGAAGTCTTTCTCCCAATTAATTTATTTCACTTAATAAAATACTCATTGGTAGGTATTAAATAACATAGATAATAAGTGTGTTGATCTAGATGAAAAATGTATTAATCATTATCCAACTTGTAGAAATAGAAAAATAATAAAAGTGCGAGTGTGTATCTTCCCTGTATATTTCCCTCAAAAAGTGCTTATCCCAAATAAATTTTCTCATTAAATATAACAATCAAGGTTGAATATTAGTAAATAACATAAAAGGTGTGGTAATAAAGATAAAATAAAGATGACGTCTCTCAGAAAAAAACATTATGCTCATGGGTAGGGGGTGCATTTGGTCAGGTTTTCCGGTATTTTACCACTTTTAAAACCAAACCATTTTTTACGGTTTCAAAATTTACAACCTTAATGCTATGTATTCAGTGTCAGTGTCAGTATCAGTATAATTTTAATAGTAGCACCAAAGAATTTTTTAACACGAGCCTTAAAAATCATACAAACACCAATCACACCATATTTACGAATAAATGAATAGAACCATGTATCCTTGGTAAATTTATCAACAAAATTATGTAATATTTGAAAACATCACACGACACAATTGGGGATGTCCAAATGTTGGTGAAAATAATCTCTAGGGGAAAGGAAGAACATAAAACAAAAGTGGCAAAACAATTGTGACTTTTATTCTCAAACAAAAAAAAACAATAGGAAGAAGCAGTCGAGGTGGCAACACTAGATCATTTGACAAAGAATAGCTTGAAGAATGGGAGTAGCTGGATGGCAGAGACGATAATGCCAAGCACTTTTTGATGTTTTATTCACTACGAAAAAGCTAGAAAGGGTGATTTTGGTCATTCATACAATCCATTTTTAACCGGTCATTGCATCACAGGAGTACTGGTCTAAAAATCCGTCAAATAAATTTAGAGGGTAAGAATTCAAAAGAAATACTATGGACCTGACAAAGCTAAGAGATAGATAATAAATTACGAGACATGCTGATTGCTTGGAGAACAACGAACATTGACATAAGTGAGACCACGTGTACTCATCAGGCCTTACATAAAGTGATAAAGGCCATATCAGCATATGAGACGACATGGGCTTAGCTCGCCTCAACTAGCAAGCTCCATCTTTAGTACAACGCAGGCCACCCTTATATAATCAACCAACATGATGCAGGTCATCCTCTGTCCGACATGATGCAGGTCGTCTTCTGTCCGACATGGCGCATGTTGCCATCTGTCCCTCATAACCGGCAAGACGCAATACGTCTACAGTCTCTTATTACCGATGTCGTGCGGTGTCACCTCGGTCATTTATGTTCAATACAATACAGCTTCATCCTCGAACTCAAGTAACGGTTACATTCTCTTCAATGAGTGTTCCGGACTTCACGCGTACATTACACCACGATGGTAACTCGCTATAGTGATGGCTTTGAAATTCACGTTCCGTTATAGATCGGGCCCTAACTGCTATATAACAAGCTTCATTACATCAATACATGGTAAACTCCCTTTACCACGACTTCAATGCATCAAAATTCACTCCCCCACGAGGGAGAGTTATATAAAGTATCACCATGCTCAATTACAAGGTACGCACACAATACGCTTGCTATACATTCCCGCTTACAATCTAAATAGAATCCTCTATTCAAATATTGACTTGAGCGTCGGAGTGTCCCCCCGGAGACAAGCTCCTAGACCCTTCATGTTTTTGTCTGTTTTGCAAGCCCACTCTCAAATCCACCCGAAAATTTATTTGGATCATCATCCAGGGGTCCATTTACCCGAATATGTAACCCGGACGATTTCAGACATCGCCAAACATAAAATATTTTGAAAGAGTAAGAGAAAAATAAAACATGTGTATGATGGAAATACCATGTCCAACACCAACCATTATGCCTTCATTGCAAGAATAAGATGTCTGTAATGCCAAATTACTGAGATCAGTTGTAACATGATGCATGGCACCACTATCAGGAGGCCACAAAAAAGATGACGGAGCATCCAAATGTGCTTGAAGAGGACGCAATTTTGGAGGGCTGAACCGAATGAGAAAAACTTGTAAGGGGTTGAACCTGCTAAGAATTGCACCATTTCTCTAAATGTCCATGCACTTTCCACACTGAAAATAACCAAGTAGGGTTTTTTAGGGCAAAAACTCAAGCCTACTGCATGAGAGAGTATTTTGTGCATGTTTCCTAGAATTAGGAATAGTAAGACGTGGAAACGAACCAGCACTGGGAGAGGGATGTCATACGGATGAAGAGTTGTAGCAAGACCAATAAAAAAAGATCGGTAGCATCTTAGACGAAAGAGTCTCATAATTAAGTAGCTTTTCATGGAGCTCTTCAAAATCAATCGAGGTGTCACATGCTAGAACAACCCTAGCCAACTCTTTATAGTCATCTCCGAAAATGTCAGAAATAAGATTCACAAGATCATCCGAATCCGTCGACTATTTCATCAGCTTTAATTTTCACAACATGAAGATGATTAGAGATTGTTTGAGAACTTTTTTGCATAGATTTGAGATACTGTTTAATTTGTTCGATTCGGCCACATGGAGGGTTTTGCATATGTATCATATAAAATAGTACATGCCTCACGAGAAATCTTTTCCAGAGTGATTTACGAAATGATATTTTGAGAAAGAGAAGAAATAAGGACAATTAAGATGAGTTGATCATGTCTAATCCAAAGATAGTATGACGGATAAGATTGAGGACAAAGAGTAATTCCAGGCTGCATATTCATTTGTTAAATTGGAAACCATTTATTATGCAGGGAGATACGTTGGGTTGATATGCATGGTTTTGGAACCTTCGTCAGTTAAATAGGAACGATGAAAGTATAACTTAGAAAATAACCGAATGATAGTTATAATGACTAAAATATATGTCTAACCATTTACAACCTACAATAAAAAAAAATTTGATTTCACCATTCTTCCTATCAAACTAATTAAACTGAATCTTAGATTCATACATCAAATGTTTAAAATATACTGACCGTTATCTCAAATGTTATTTTGTTTAATAAGTGTTACTTTACAATTACTAAAATTATTCGTAGCTAAGATATAAAAAACATATAAAATTATCTGTACATGAAACCCACATGCTATACTTTTTGCATGCATTTATCAAAATGAGTCGTTTAAAGTAAGAACTTCACAAAAGTTGCTTAATAAATTTTGGTAAATGTCCATAGGTTTACTACATAATTATGAAGAACATGTTTTCAATATATATAAAATACATAGATTTGTAAATTCATAATGCTTATTATATTGAAAGGGTGATAAATGTATCGAGTACATGAATTTATAAATTCAAAATACTAATAAAAAAACATAAGATCATTTTGTATAATTATTGATAATAGCATATTTATAGTTTACGAGGAATAAATGCTTAATAAATTATGTATTAATTAATATTGTTATCTTTTTCACTAAAACACGTGCGGATGCATATTCATCTTACTAGTAACATAAAGATTTGAGGTATGCTGAAGAAAAGACCCATTTCCATCAAGATAGATAGTGGAGCCTCTCATACTTTTCTGGACCAGCAGATAGTTGAGGCTGACTGTGTGATGGAGCATGCTAGTCCCATGACTATCACAGTAGCTGATGGAAGTCAAATAGCAAGTGACTGGAAGTGTCCTGACTGGCTGACTGACCTTAACTATGCATGGTATTAAGTTTTAGAATGATGCCAAATTGATCAAACTCAGAGGTTGTGACATGGTATTGAGGGTGGACTAAATAAGATATAGTCCAATGGTGTTCGACTTCAGAAACATGGAACTCACTTTCCAAAAATATGATGACCAGGTGAAGCTGAGAAATTTCACTAAGGAAGCTCTCAACTCAAGACGGTGGGGTGGAAGAAGTTTGTGAAGGGATTGAAACAAGGGGGCTATAGATTATCAGGTTGTTTGAACATGATCCAAGTACAAGTACCCACTGAAGTTCCCTTGGAACTGACCCGGTGCTTAAGGAATTCCAGGATGTGTTCTCAGTCCCACTACCTCCTACCATAGGATGTGAGCCTTCTATCGAGCTAAAAAGAAGGGATTGAACCAAAGTGAAGTTCGGACCCAACATATATGCTTATCATCGAAAGATGAAATTGAATAGTTGGTGGATCGATGATGCAACAGGGCATTATTCAAGACACGGTCAAAGTCCATTCTTCTCACCCTTGCTCCTTGTCGAAGAAAGATAGACATGGAGATTTTTTATGGACTACGTAAAGTTGAATGAACCGGCCATCAATGATAGATACTCCATCGCCATCATAGATGAGTTATTGGATGTGTTGGGGCATGTCGTGGTATTCACCAAAATAAACTTGAGGTCAAGATTCCAACAGATTCGATGAAAGATGAGCAAAAGACTGCATTTGTGACCATCATGGACACTTTGAGTTCAAAGTGATGCCATTTGAGCTCACCAATGCACCAGCCACCTTTCCAAAGAGTATGAATGAGTTGCTAAGACCATACCATAGAAGATTTGTGTTGGTGTTCTTTGATGACATCGTGGTTTATGGTTGTCAAAGATGATGCTAGAATTATAAAGTGTTGAGTATGTGAGCTGAAGTTTAACCCACGGTTTATGTGTTTCGTAGGGATTAGTGTCCGGTGCACTTTATGTCCAAGTTCGCTTAGTTTTCGCCTTTATCTATTTTAAATGGAGATAAGTATAATGTGAAGATAGGAGTCTGTAGTCTTTGTCTAAGTTTATCTTAAATTTTCGCAGTATCTTGTAGTTATAATATGGTGCCTATTTAAAGAATAATGAAAGGAAGTTGGGAGTCAAGTTTTTTGATCCCTCCTGTTTACCAATATCATGTTGATTTCTAACATGGTATCAGTTTCATTCATATTCTTCCGTTCCAAAGTTTCTCCCTTCCATTAAACCCTTGAGGTAAAAGAGCCCAAGACGCGCATCCACCAGATAAGTAAATACATAGTTTTCATACGCACATTTCCCCCTAAAAAAAGTAGACCATACGCATATTCTTCTGGCGGTACGATGGACGCAAAAGGAGAGCGCTCCAGCGCCATTACAAACCCTCATTTCTTCACCTCGGAAAATACTTTGCCTACCATCACCACCATAGAACTTAACGGAAAGAACTGCACGTTGTGGTCTCGTTCAATCGAAATATTTCTGACCGGAAAAGGGATGGACCATCTCAAAGATAAAGCCGACAACAACGATCCCGCAGAGCATCGCTATGGAGGCAAGACGATGCGCGATCATGTTGCTCATGCTAAACAAAGATAACGCCGAATATTAGTTCTACCCTATTGTACCTTAATCCGGTCAAAGACATGTGGGCACGATTCGGCATATGTACTCGTGGATCGCGAATCTCACGCGCATTTATGACACTTGCAAACAATACTTGGAATTAGAGAAAGGTCAATCGAGTTCGGAAGATTACAACTCTCGAATTATGAGTATGTGAAGAGAGGAATTTTCACCAACCGTAGACGGACAACGTAACGTTCATGGAAAAGCATAGAACTGATATGGTTGTCATTAGATTCCTATCCGGTCTCACATCTGAAAGTGAAACTGTACGTGCACAAATACTGGAAGAAAGTCAGCTTCCCTTCATTCCTGAGGTATTTTCAAGGCTGCAAAGAGACTCGATTGAAGTCAAAAATCCAGAAAGCAGAGATCAAGCTGAGGAGAAGTCGGCACTGACAACCAGAATTATCGCGGCGGTGGTCGTGGTACAGGATATCGGGGAGGAAGAGGTAATCACGGTGGACGATCTGGGAGATCAATAATGATCATTGAAGTAGGACTAATCATACGGTGGATAACTCTTAGGATCTCCATGGGAGACCAACCGGAGGAAGTTCATCCCGTACTATGAATACACATATGCGAGCCAATGGTGATAGAATCGCATCCAAATCACGAAGATGTCGGTTATGGGACCGAAATCTGAAATTAAACACACTAGAGCACCAAATATGCAGAAAAGGGTAAAGAACAGAAAAGAAGGAGGTAAAGGAGAAAGAAGAAATTGGATTA
The DNA here is from genome assembly GCA_036785695.1 of Gentiana straminea. Taxonomy (NCBI): domain Eukaryota; kingdom Viridiplantae; phylum Streptophyta; class Magnoliopsida; order Gentianales; family Gentianaceae; genus Gentiana; species Gentiana straminea. The sequence goes on along the minus strand of JAVUPR010000407.1, from coordinate 3,993,045 downwards.
AGAGAGTTCTCAGATAATAATTCGACAAACCTCCCATTACACCCATCCTCCCTCTAATACACACCAGCCCCCTGATCGGTTACAACTGAAAGGAAAGAGAAAGGGGATGGCTACTCATCCCTAACAAGCCCTAACAAGGCAATAGCAACGTTCACTAAGGGCAAAAAAGGAAATAAGTTATTTAATTAAAATAAAAGCTAATTAATTAAGGTAATTAATATAAATAACGTGACATATCTCCCCCCCAAAGCTTTGCCTTGTCCTCAAGGCAAGGGAAATTCTGGAAACTGCTCCATGATAGTCCTTGCATCTTCCCAAGTAGCAAGTTCAGCATCCACATTTAGCCACTTCATTTGCCATTGCACCACAGGTGCATTTCCCCTCTTGATTGTCCTTATGCTTAAGATCTGTTCCGGGTACACAACCAAATTTCGACCATCCGTCGTAGTAATGGGGAGTGAATCGGCAACTCTAGCATTGATCCCCTTGTACTTTTTCAACATTGACACATGAAAAACTCGGATGGATTTGGGATCCCAACGGTAGTTGCAATTTGTAGGCAACTGGATTGAGCTTGGCAATGATCTTATATGGCCCAAAATACCTTGCGTATAATTTAGCATTTCTCCTTAGGGCCACGATTGCCGTCTATGTGGGTTGTAGCTTTAAGAACACCAGGTCACCCACATTATACTCTTTATCCTTCATGTGTTGATCGCCAAAATGCTTCATTCTCGCCCGGGCAAACACCAATTGGTCCTTCAACTCTTTAGCTATAATTTGCTTGTGTTTGAGAAATGCCTCTACAAATTGGGAATTGTTGTGCTTCAAAACTCCCCAATTGTATAAAACAGAAGCTTATAACCATGAGGGCTTCAAATGGAGTCATATTCAAAGAGGTATGATAGTTACTATTGTACCGTAACTCGGCCATGGTTAGCCACTTGCTCCATTGTTTGGGCCTCGAAGCACATGCATCTAAGATATAGCTCAACACAAGCCTATTCACCTTTTCTGTCTGTCCATCAGTTTGTGGATGGGAGGCTGATGACAGAGATAATTGAACTCCTGCTAACTTCATAAGATGCTTCCAGAAGACACTAGTAAAGATCTTATCCCTGTCTGACACAATGTCCTGAGGTAAACCATGGTACTTGAACACATGACGAAAAAATAGATCAGCAACATCTTCGGCACTATAGTGTTTAGGTGGAGCTATAAAATGGCTGTACTTGGTCATCCTGTCCACCACAACTAAATAACAGTCTTCCCCTCTGAATTAGGTAGTCCTTCTATGAAATCTATACTAATACCTTGCCAAGCTTGAGTGGGAATTTGGAATGGCTGTAGGAGACCAGGGTAGGCCTCATGGGAGTCTTTACACTGTTGACAGGTGGTGCACTCGTTCACCATTTTTTGGATATCCCCCCTCAAACCAGGCCAATAGAACAAGCCACAGATCCTCCTATAGCATGCATTTATCCCAGAGTGGCCCCCAATTGGCCCCATGTGCAGTTGATGTAAGATTTGTTGCCTGAGGTCCACATTTTTGCCAATGTAGATCTTCCCTTTGTATTTGAGCACTCCATGGTGAAAGGTGAAATCTGGTATGGAGTGTGCATCAATCAATAAGGCCCCAATCTTATCTGATGCCCAACTATCACCATTATACTATCTTTAACTTGATCCATCCAGACACGCACAGCCTCTGATATGGCATAAGATGTACCCTCACTGTGTGGTTGCCTAGATAATGCATCAGCTACTATATTGTCCTTACCCTTCTTGTATTCACTATTCAATGGTAAAGTCAAGCCCTAATAACTTGGTGCAAGGATGTAGAGGCTTTCTGGTCCAGCAGGTACTTCAAGCTTTGCTGGTCAGTTTTGATGACAAAACTACTCCTTTGCAGGTAATGCTTCCATTTAGTGACTGCCATAATGACCCCCAAGAGTTCATTTTCATAAATTGATAAGCCGACATCCTTGGTGTTGAATGCCTTGCTTAAGTATGCAATGGGCCTCCCCCGTTCTTGGAGGACGCCTCCAATCCCTCTATTACAAGCATCGGTCTCAACACGAAAGGGAGAGTGAAGTCCGGTAGTGGCCAAAATTGGTGACCTACACAAATTCCCTTTGAGCTCTTCAAAGGCTGCCCCAGCCTCCTCATTCCATCCAAAACCATCCTTTTTAAGTAACTCAGTTAAGGGCTTGGCAATAGCCCCATACCCCTTGACAAATCTTCTGTAGAACCTAGATAAACCCAAAAAACCCTAAGTTCAGTGATGTTAGCAGGGACTGGCCATTTCTGGATTGCTTTAAGTTTCTCTTCTCTTCATCAGCACTCACTACCCCATTTTGGATGACATGCCTTAGATATTCCACACTGTTTTGTGCAAATGAGCATTTACTTGGCTTAGCATGATACTTCTGTTGTTTAAGCACCTCTAATACCAGTCTCAGGTGCTGTAAGTGTGAGTCCAAATCTGGGCTGTAAACTAAGATGTCATCAAACAAGACTAGTACAAAATTTCTTAAAATGGTTGTAATAGGTCGTTCATGGCCTTCTCGGAATGTTGCAGAGCATTAGTTAGGCCAAAGGGCATAACCCTAAACTCATAAAGTGCCCACCGTGAGTGACAAATGCTGTTATGGGACTGAAATCTTGAAATTAAACACACTAGAGCACCAAATATGCAAAAAAGGGTAAAGAACATAAAAGAAGAAGGTGGTAAAGGAGAAAGAAGAAATTGGATTAAGAGAGTTCTCAGATAACAATTCGACAAACCTCCCATTACACCCATCCTCCCTCTAATACACACCAGCTCCCTGATCTGTTACAACTGAAAGGAAAGAGAAAGGGGATGGCTACTCATCCCTAACAAGCCCTAACAAGGCAATAGCAATGTTCACTAAGGGCAAAAAAGGAAATAAGTTATTTAATTAAAATAAAAGCTAATTAATTACGATAATTAATATAAATAACGTGACAGAAGATCGTAAAAAGTCAAATTGTCTCAAGAGTCGAGACTATACCTATGTATGCTCCAATTTGAGGAGGAGTGTAAAGGAGTATGATGTAATAATAATAATAATAATAATAATAATAATAATAATAATAATAATAATAGTGCGGCTAGGGTATTATGTGTGAGGGGTAAAGTTGTCTTTAATTGTAGTTTATGTCTTAGGCAACGCTCTATGTAATACCTATATAAGTAAATAAAGTTGGTGTGAGGGATCATACAATTTAGATCCCCCGTTTTCTTCTTTACCGTGTTTCACAACACAAAAATTCGATTCGAAGTCCGACAATGCTCTTGAATATCACCAACCCTCTCAAACAGTACCTTCAACAACAAGGTATCATACACCTTAAGTTGTGCCCTCACACTCCTGGACAAATTGTCAATGCTGAAAAGAAAAATAGACAACTCCTGGAAATGACTAGAGCATCATGTTTACTTATTCAATACCTAAATATCTAGGGGGAGAAGCCCTTCTCACATCTGCTTATTCGATCAATCGTTTTCCCTCAAGAACCGTTAAGTACACTACACCTAGGGAATGTCTTATAAAACTTAAGCATACTATTATTGATCCATTTGTTGCACATGTTGGTGCCGATCCGTAGATGAGTTGCTATGATTATATTACTACCTTCCAGGGATTCATCCACATTCATCAAGCCGAGAGACTTTTCTTATGTTCCATTGAGGAAGCATGGATCGCCATCTCAACGTAATATTGCTTGGGAGTTGTATATTCGCATTTTATTTCATTCCAGCATATCCTTGGTGCTTTTGTGGTTTCTCCGGACTTTATGCATGCCGATCGTATATGACGTTCCTTTGATTCGAGGACGAATCCTTTCCAACTAGAGGGAATGATGTGATCTAGCCCAAGAATATTGAAGAACAGCCTGTGAAAAGTATTATCTATGCTATTGGGCTTGAGAAGATTATTTAAAGTCTTTTTTATTTGCTTTTAGTGTCAATAAGGCTTAAGCCAATAAAGGGGCGCCACTTTTGAGTCTGTTGGATTTATTTTATGTCAATCATTAGTTCTTCTTTAATAAATGTCATATTGGGCCTATGTGAGTCATTGAAGCCCAACAAGTCATTATGGGCGAAATTACTAGGTAAATTTATCCCACATTGGATAGTTAGTTTATTTCCTTGGAGTTAGTAGCATATATACAAAGGCAATTAGAGTCATTGTACAAAACAGTTAAGTTCAACTTTTAGAGTTTAATATTAAAGTCTTTTGACTTGTTTTAATTACATGCGTGTGAGAGTCTCTTCGTTGTAGAGGTTCACCCATTTTAAGAACTTACCAGCACCTTGAGCAAGCGTTGTGGCGTTCTTGCCAACGTTCCTGGATTGGATAATCTAAGATCGTTGTTTCAAGCTCTTAAATAGGATGATCTAAGATCGTTGTTTCAAGCTCACCATTGATTCCTTTAGAAGATATTGGGCAATCTTCGTTCGTGATTTGTATCACCCAACAAATTCAGCATCAGCACCACCGATGTCAAATCATTCAGACCCACCTCCTACACCTACACAGCCTCAAGTGAATGGGCACACCAACCGTTAGACGACGCGTGGAGGGGTGAAACCCTGTATCGTCAACAGGGAGTCGAGTGATTTGGACATTCATATTGCTCTGAGAAAGGAACCAAAGAGTACTATAAACCCAATTGGGGTTTTATACCTTATGCAGGATTATCAAAGACTTACAGCAACTTTGTCTCAACTCTAGAGAAGACGGGTGCATGTTGATATCTATGAAGCTCTGGGACACCCTGAATGGAAGCAAGTTGTCTAGGAAGAGATAGGAGCTCTTGAACAGAATGGAACATGGGTCATTACTGACTTTCCCAGAGGAAAGAGGTCAGTTGGATGCAAACGAGTATTCACCATCAAGTACAAATTAGATGGGAGTGTGGAAAGATTGAAAGCTAGGTTGGTTGCAAGGGGATTCACTCAATCATATGGAGTGGGCTATCAGAAGACCTTTGCACCAGTGGCAAAACACAGCACTATCAGGATCTTTCTCTCTTTGCAGCCAATCTTAATTGTCCCTTATATCAGCCGGATATCAAAAATGTGTTTCTGAATGAGGACCTAAAAGAGGAAGTATAAATGGAAATTCCTTAAGGAATGTCTAATATTGGCAAGACTAACCAAGTGTGTAGACTGGTGAAGTCGCTATATGACAGTCCACATGTGCTTGGTTTGGAAAAATTTCACATGCAGTAAAAAGGCATGGATATGTTCAATGCCAATCTGACCAAGCCATGTTCACTAAACACTCATCTGATCAGCAAATAGTTGTTCTTATAGTTTATGTTGATGAAAACATTTTGACAGGGAATTATGAGGAAGAACATTCAAGAATGAAGAAGGAATTGGCTCAAGAATTTGAAGTAAAAGACCTTGGTACTTTGAAGAACTTCCAGGTATGGAAGTAGCAAGGTCCTCTCAATGAATCGTCATTTCCTAGAGAAAATATACTCTGGATCTTCTTACAGAAACCGGAATGTTGGGGTCCAAGCCTGCAAGCACACCATGGATCTGGCAAGAAGCTAGTGAAGCAAGAAGATGAGGCACCAGCTGACAAAGGAAGATATCCCCAACTAGTGGGGAGATCGATATATTTATCGACGCTAGGCCGATATCGCTTTTACGGTTGGAAAGGTTGGTCGGTTCATGAATTGTCCGAGTCACATATGGAGGTTGTCTACGTAATTCTAAGGTACCTCAAAATGACTCATGGACAAGGGTTAATCTTTAGGTAATCCGAAAATAGAAGCCCGGATGTCTACTCGATGCCGACTAGGGTGGTGACGAGAATAGATGGAAGATCTACTACAAGTTATTGCTCCAAAGTAGTAATATTGTGACTTGGACGGGTTGAAAGCAAGCAATGGTGTCTTGGAGCAATGATGAATCAAAACTCATAGAGGTGGTCCCAATACTATGTAAGGGAATTGGGATCAAACGTAAGCTAACTGAACTTCAGGTTGGATGCAACAAGTCTATAATACTTAAATGTGATAATCAAAGCAATTATTAGCATGGCAAAGGATCATGTTCACCATGATTGTATAAAACATGTTGAATCAACATACATTTTCTATCAGACAAGATTGAAAGAAAAGAAGTTATTATCTACACCAATTTGCAAATATCCTGACAAAGGCCCTATTAAGCAATATCTTTGAAGACTTGTGTAGCAAGTTAAATTTGTACGACATATACAAATCTAACTTGTGTAGCAAGTTATTTTTGTACGACATATACAAATCTAACTTGTGGGGGGTGTAAAAATTATGTAATTGTTGTAATTATTCGGTCTTCTAAGAAATAATAGTTAGGGATTGAATAAGATTTTATTTGTTCTTTGTAGTTTATTTTGAGAGCTAGAATTGAGGGATCGATTATTGGTTGACATTCCTTGTTAAGGTTGATACCCTTTCCCTAATTAATAATCCTTGTGTTAGGACCTTGTCCTAACTAGGGTTTTCAGTTAGTAATAGGAAGAGAAAGAAGATAAGAACAGGAGATAAGAACAGGAAAGTAAGTTTTATTATCTGTCAAAACATGAGCTGTATACAACACACACCTCCCTACTTATACATGTTGGCTCGACACAGTACGAACTCGTACACACACACTAGACACCTAGAATTACGCACCTCAATACAACACCTTAGTTCCTAACATCACCCTCCCCTAAAGATCTTCCTTGACCACAAGGAAGAGGGAAATCTGGAAACTGGGACAGAATGTAATCTGCAACTTCCCAAGTTGACTGAGCTTCATCAAGATTAAGCCACTTAATCTTCCATTGGACAACAACCTTATTGTACCTTTTCACAGACCGGATCTCCAACACCTTCTCAGGATAAACCACTACCTCTCCTCCCTGATTAGTGATGGGCAGACTGGTGGATGGTTGAATTTCTGCTCCTATGTACTTTTTCAGCATGGAGACATGGAAAACAGGGTGTATTTTGGACTCTGGAGGAAGCTGCAACTTGTATGCCACTTCATTGACCCTGGCCACCACCTTGAATGGCCCAAAGTATTTAGCCGAAAGCTTGAGGTTCCTTCGAGTGCCACCGAGTTCGTCGTCCGTAAGGCCGTAGCTTCAAGAACACATATTCCCCCACAAAGAAACTCTTTATCCTTCCTATGTAAATCAAAGATAAAACTTCATTCGTTCGGGCTTCCTCCGCTTCTTTGTTTGAGATCCTTTATGACCTCCCCGTTTCTCGCTTCATAAACCCTTTTACATCTGTAATATTTCCTTCAACAAAACTCCCCAAAGGCAGTGGTGTAGGTATGTAGGGATATAGGGCCTCAAAAGGGGAAACATTGATAGCTGTGTGGTAGTTGGTATTGTACCAATATTCTGCCATTGGTAACCACTTCTTCCACTTCTTAGGCCTTTGAAACGTCATGCATCTGAGGTACATCTCAATGCACTGATTTACTCTCTCTGTTTGGCCATCTGATTGAGGATGGTATGATGTGCTGTAATTCAGTTTAACCCCTGCTAATTTCATCAGGCTACCCCAAAAATCAGAGGTGAATACTTTGTCTCTATCACTTACTATGCTATCGGGCATACCATGCAACCTGTAAACCTCTTGGAAGAACATTGTTGCAACAGATTCAGCAGTATACCCCTTCTCCAAGGCCATGAAATGAGCAAATTTAGTGAATCTGTCTACTACTACCATTATAACATTTTTCCCTTCGACTTAGGAAGCCCTTCTATAAAATCCATGCTCAATCGTGACCATGCCCTTTCGTGCATAGGCAAGGGCCGTAGTAGACCTTGAGGTTTATCATGTAGGGTTTTGCATTGCTGGCAAGTTAGACATTTCTGAATCAGTCCCTTAAACAACCTCTTGATCCTACTGTAACATGCCCTTATCCCAGAATGACCTCTCATGGGGCTGGAATGCAGATGTTCAATCAACTTCTGCCTTAGTTCCCCAGTAGATCCCACATAAATCCTCCCCTTGTATTTAAGTATCCCCTGATGTAAAGTGTAGTGGGGAACTGGAGTTGGTGCCACCATCATTTCCCTGAATTTTCGTTCAACCTCAGGATCATCTTTATAACTTGCTGCAATTTCTTGCAACCAAGAAGGAACTGCCACACTAATCAAATCCAACTGTCCATGTTCAATATTCTGCTTGGAAAGTGAATCAGCAACTATATTCTCACTTCCCTTTTTATATTCGATGGAAAAGTCCAGTCCCATTAGCTTAGTCACCCCTTTTTGTTGTAGAGTAGTTGTAGCCCTTTGATCCACTAAGAATTTCAAGCTTTGCTGATCAGTTTTGATCACAAATGGTCTGCCCTGAATGTATTGTTTCCACTTTGTTACTGCCATCAAAACAGCAAGGAGCTCATTTTCATAGATGGAGAGACCTAACTCCTTGGAGTTAAATGCCCTGCTGAGGTATGCCACCGGTTTCTTATGCTGATGTAAGACTGCCCCTAGGCCTTTAACACAAGCATCAGTCTCTATGCAAAATGGCATCTCAAAATCTGGTAGTGTAAGGACAGGTGAGTGAGTCATTGCCCTTTTTAACCCTTCAAAAGCCTCCTGAGAGGCAGGGGTCCAAATAAACCCCTCCTTCCTAAGCATATTGTTGGAAAATGACAGCTGGCTGTTTATTGTTATTATCTATTTTATTCCTATTTATTATCTTTTCCTATTTTGCGTGGAACACTGAGTTGTTAAGGTGTTTGTTAGTTTGTTACTGTTTTAAATAAGATTAGAAGATTAAATGTTTGTTAGGAGTTTGAATTATGGAGGAGTTAAGATAAGATAGAGTCTTGTTCTTATCTAACTCCTAGTGCACGTGTGTATATAAAGGAATTAGTAATGGACTAATTCCTTTATATACACACAGGCACTAGAGTTAGATAAGAACAAGACTCCTATCTTAATTCAAACTCCTCCATAATTCAAACTCCTAACAAACATTTAATCTTCTAATCTTATTTAAAACAGTAACAAACTAACAAACACCTTAACAACACAGTGTTCCACGCAAAATAGGAAAAGATAATAAATAGGAATAAAATAGATAATAACAATAAACAACCATTTTCCAACACCCCCCCTCAAGTTGGTGCATGAATATCCTTCATCCCCAACTTGTCGACAAACTTCGGAAGTCCGCTTTTACCGGCCTTAGTTAGGCCATCACCGTTCGTTTTGGGGAAGGCGAAATGGGATGCAGAAATCCCTTCTTCCATCTTTTCTTTCACAAAGTGCCTATCAATATCCACATGCTTTGTCCCGTCATGCCGAATGGGGTCATTGACTATGTCAATTGCTCCCTTGTTATCACAAGACAACTTCATAGGTAGACTACACCGAACTTTCGTGTCCCGCAACACTCTTTTGACCCACATTTCTTCACATATGCCTTGAGCCATGGCTCCGAGTTCGACTCGAGCTACTCCTAAAACCACATTCTCGTTTTTTGCTCCTCCAGGGTGACTAGATTGCCCCAAACAAAGGTACAATACCCCGTCACGTACCTCCCGTTCTTTACACAACTTCCCGAATCGGCATCAGATGTGGCTTCTATCCCTCTTTTATCCCTCTTCCTTTTTTAAATCACAAAAGCAGAGTCAGAATGAAAACACTACCACAGATATGTTCCTAATTCCAACAGAACTAGGGAATAAGCAGCTCATTCATATTTTTTTGAAAGGTGGCAGGGGCATTTGTGAGCCCAAAAGGCATCACAAGGAACTCAAAATGCCCATGGTGAGTTATGAAGGCTGTCTTTTGGATATCACCTTCCTCCATTAAGATTTGATGAAATCCGACCTTAAGTCTATCTTGGAGAACACCCTAGCTTTCCCCAATTCATCTAAGAGATCATCAATGATGGGGATGGGGTACTGTCCTTGATAGTTAGATCATTGAGTCTCCTATAATCCACACCCCCTCTCCAAGTGCCATCCTTCTTTTTCACCAATGGCATAGGAGATGAAAAGGGGCTATTACCGTGTCGTACTATGCCCCGTTTCGATGTCCTCCACCAACAATTCTATATCATTTTTCCGGTGGTGTGAGTACATGTATGGCCTCGCCACAGTTTCGCACCGTCTTTAAGAATTATAGGGTGTTCATGCCCTCTTTTAGGAGGCGAGCCGATAGGTGCTACAAACACATCCTCATACTCCTTCAAAACAGCCCCAATTCAGCCGGCACACTAGGAATTTCTGTGTTCTGAAGCATGTGGAGGCATCCCATCAAACTGTAAGCCCCCTTCCTTATAGTGTTCACCAACTTCTTGCAACTGATCAGTTTGAGTTGACCCTCATTTTGATCCCCATGAAGTAGAACTTGGGTTCCCCCATAGTAAATGACAGCACATGTTGTGGAAGTTGAATGTGACCGGGCTAAATTTTTCCATCCAAACCCACTCCTAGCACCATATCACGGCCCCTCAATCAATCGATCGGCCTAATGTCATGATTAAACTCGGTGTCCCGCATCATCCAAGACAAGTTTGGACACTTGAACTCACCGATCGCTGTGTTCCCATCGCCCATCGTTATGGTCATGCTGGGCACCAATGTACACCCTGCATCTTTTGCAACCTTATAGTCTAAAAAAGAGTGGGAGGCCCCACTGTCTATAAGAATCATCACTGGCTTCTTTTTAATCAATCCTTTGATCTTGAAAGTACGGGGAAGACTCGTCCGGTCAAGGAATAGGCGATAATTGAGATAATTCTGCAGGTCCACCATTTACAAAATCTTCCTCATTGACAAAATCTTCATCATCCGCTAATATAAGGTGCAAATGCTTCTGCTTACATTTATGCCCAGGTGTGTACTTTTCATCGCACCTGAAGCATAATCCCTTAGACCTCTTGTCCTGAATCTCCTTGGGTGTGATTGCTCTCTGGAATATAGGCTTACTTTCTGGCTGAGGTATTTTGTCGAACACCTTGGCTACAGGCTGATTCTGTTTAATCTGTCCACCAGAATACGATATCTTAGGCAGTGGCTTGTGGTGTGAGACAAGATTACGCATTCTTGACACCCGGCGGCTAGGGCACCGCATTTGGACAAGAGTCTTAAGCTCCTCAAACTCACCAAATACTCATCCACATACCCTACTCGCTTTAGTTGATGGAATTCATCAACTCGCCATATCCATAGACTTACATCCAAACCGTTTAAGTACTTCATCTCTCATCGTTTGCCAAGTAAGATACGGATAACTCATCCTCAATCCACCAAACCAAATATCGACGCTCTCGAAGATGCATTTCGGCCCATACCTACTTTTCGAATCTCGTGTGTCTCATGCATCTGAAAATACCTTCCACACCTTCGAATCCATTCCAATGGAGAATCACCATGAAACAAAGGAAAATCGATTTTAGAGCTTTTACTCGAAGGTTCGTACCTATCATGTTTCAATTCAGCTTGATTTGTTCTCTGTGGCGTGGGAATCAAGCCATCACTTCTCGGTTCAGCTGCATTTTGCCTAGTTGGCGTAGGGAGCAAGCCATCCCCCAATGCCACAAATTTGGAGTTCCGATTGTAACCTCGTGCCTCTTATCGACCTTTTCCAAAGACTAATTTCATCACTTGCATTAGAGAATCATACTTGGTTCTCAATCTTCTTGTCCAAGGAAACCCGAATTTCGCCCAACCTTTGCCCGAACTCATCTAACCTCTGATTGAATTCTTCGGTCATCTTCTGCTGAACTGTCCTCAGCTCTTCGATCGATTTAGCAGCCATAGAAAAAGATCACAAGTGTAGAATATGATCTCTGATACCAGATGTTAGGACCTTGTCCTAACTAGGGTTTTCAGTTAGTAATAGGAAGAGAAAGAAGATAAGAACAGGAAAGTAAGTTTTATTATCTGTCAAAACATGAGCCGTATACAACACACACCTCCCTACTTATACATGTTGGCTCGACACAGTACAAACTTCGTACACACACACTAGACACCTAGAAATACGCACCTCAATACAACACCTTAGTTCCTAACACCTTGATTCATGGGATTATGTCGGGTTTTTTTCCCGTATTTATGTAACATGTCTGTAGCCGAAATTGACAAGAAAATATTTCTCATTTTTTTGCATTTCTACGAATAATAATCATACTAATAATAATAATAATCCGAGACCGTTGTAAAATTGTACCAAAGATCCACTACATGACTAAACTCGAGCCATACCCCGTAACCGCCTTTAGAACCTACTTTGGGATAAATGCCACATGGTCACGGCAAAAACCACCTTTCAAATCCTTTTGTAGGATCCTAGGTCATGGAGCTTAATGCCACACACTAAGAGCAACATCTAAACCTCACAGGGCTAATTGTCAGACGGCATGGAAAATCTAATTTCAAACAAGGGAACACAAAGCCCAAAATAGTTCACATCGGATGCCGCCATAGCCATGATAGTATTGACAATCCTAAGTTCTAGGTGTAACAAAAAAAACCATGATCAAGCATTGGCAAAGAATAGAGAGGTATTATCAAAAACTACACCTTCAACCTATCCACCCTTATCCTCCAAAATGTCTTCAATTATGGAGGGCAGCAAACATGGAAGAGAAAGAATGTCAAATCATTTACCTTGTTCCAAACCATCAGTATTGGAATTGATGCTACATCAAGTTCTAAAAGAACTTTCTCCACAGCCTCTATTTGTTGCTCTGCCAATGGATGGCTGAACCGGACACAAGCAAAGGTAAGAAACTATTAATCAGCAAACTAGATGGAATTTCAGCAATAAGAAGTTATTAACCAATATGAGAGTTTCAATTAATCTTAGTACTACCTAATATCAACAACATGCACCAATAGGGATGATTCCGAGATTTCTTCAAGGGTTGCTCTAAATGCCGCAACCTAGAACAAAAAGGCATGAGCCAGGTAAGTGGATCTTAACCCAGCATAAATTAAAAACTTCAAAAGCACTTAAGAGAGAGAGAGAGAGAGAGAGAGAGAGTGTGTGTGTGTGTGTGTGTGTGGAAAATAGTAAGAAAAACTGAAACTGGATGGAACAACAGTGCTCACCAATGTTGTGGGCAGCTTCTGGATAAAACCAACAGTGTCTGTAAGAAGAAACTCTTTACTATTTTTCATCTGCACCAAATGCAACTACAATTTATTGATATGATAATCATTAGAAGAGCCAGCCTAAAGATAGAAACCATCGTAATCTCTACATCAAAGGTCATGTAGATGTTCACCTCCTTCATGGTCAAGTTGGCAATATTTCTATCTTCATTTTTCCAAATACTTCAGGAGGTATACATCATTGGCATGTAGTAATTGTTCACAACAACTTAACAAAAATTTATTCATTGAAAAAGAATAAAAGCTAACTGAGTCACGTCCAAACAGACCCATTATTTCTCCTAATGATGACTCATTTATCATGTGACTTTGCAGATAAGAAAATTCAATATACAAGAAATATGACTGTTGCAATTACTAGGGATCAGAAGATCATTTGAAATTGAGTAACTATGAATCATTTGTGTAATCTTTCAGTGTTAAAAATTAGAACTTCAATCATACTAAACCTGCACTCTTCTTGTAGTAGGATCAAGCGTGGCAAACAATCGGTCCTCCACAAGAACATTAGCTCCAGTTAATCGATTAAGAAGTGTACTCTTTCCAGCATTCGTATACCCAACCTAAAGGATCAGCTGATATCAACGAGTATCCAATCCAATCTATCTGATGAGTTTCGGGAATAAAATTTCTGATACCAACCAAAGATACAACAGGGGCAGGAACAGAGACACGGCGATTCCTGTACTGCTTTCTGTGATTTCGAACGGATTCCAGCTCTTTTCTGAGAACCCCAATCTAACAATCAGAGACAACAGATACACATTAAATGTCAGCACAAAAATCAAACACAAAACAAGTGAATTTACTGCCTGTGCTAAGGATTAGAAACTGTTAGAAATTTCTCTACTTATTAATCTATACATATAAGGAGAATCTGAAGATCAATTTTTGCTTCATGTTGCTCAAATTCCTCATATATGCAACTTATATATGGCATACCTATATCCCTAAATGTAAGTTGTTTCGGAGTTTTCACACGGATTAATAAAGTAATTAAATGTTGTTGAAATGTTATTTATCTTAATTAATCTTGTTTAGCACCTTACATTAACTACCCAATTAGCTCTCTAATTAGTTAGGTGGTTCAAAGTCTGCTGGCCCTATTATTACTAGCCCTACAGCAAAAGATATGTGGAGTGCAGTTAAGGAAATGTACTCTGATCTGGAGATTTCTTCCCAGATCTATGAACTTAAGACAAAGATTTGCTCTTGCAAGCATGAGAACATGGAGGTGACTGTCTACTACAATCAAGTGGTAGATCTTTGACAAGAGCTTGATCTCTCCTACAACCAATCTTGGGACTGCCCCAGTGATGGAGCGAAATTCCAAAAAAGGGAGAAAATGAAAGAGTACACCTTGCTTGCTGGCCTAAATCAAGAATTGGATAAGGTCGGGGGGAGGATTTTGGGAAAAAATCCCCTGCCCTCTCTCAAAGAAGTCTTCTCGGAGCCGGGAAGGGAGGAATCAAGGAAGAGGGTGATGCATAAGGGCATTGCATATGGGATAGAATCCTCAGCATTAGCAGTAAACAGAGGAGAGAACAAGGGGAGAAAACAGAAGGTATTGTTGAGATATGTGATGTAATTACTTATTTTATTAGTAAGGGTAAAAGGGGTATTTTATGTTTTTATGTAATAAGCACAATTCCCTAGGGTTGGCAGGCGGCTCCTTATTTTGAGGAATTTGATTAGGTTAAGTTTCCTTGATTACTGTTCTATTTAAAGAGGATCTCTACCTCATTTTGTAATCAATCAATCATCAATAAAACAGAATCCTTTCCCTCAAATTCTCTACATGGTATCGGAGCATGGTCCCTTGATCCGGCCATGAATTTCAAAGCTGCGATGACTGGAGAACTCCGAAGTTCTACCATAGGGTCGATGTCATCAACGTCCGCAACCAGTCAAGCCATTGAATCAACTATGATCAGGGCTGACCAACTGTGTGGTGGAGACACAAACTCCAGTGGATCCACCATCTTAACCACTCAAAAACTCAATGGAAAAAAACTATTTGGAATGGTCTCAGACCATGCAACTGGTCATAGATGGCAGAAGTAAAATGGGATACCTCTCTGGGGAAGCTGTCAAACCTGCTGAGGATGATCCAAAATTTGCAACTTGGAGATCTGAAAATTCCATGGTGAGGGCCTGGCTCATCAACTCAATGGAAACCTCAATTGCTCGACCCCACATGTTTCTGAAACTGCCAAAGAGATGTGGGATGCCGTCAAAGAAATTAGAAATGTACTCGGATCTTGAGAATACCTCACAGACCTATGAGTTAAAAACCGTAATATGGTCTTGCAAGCAAGAAGACAAGGAAGTGACCCTATATTACAATGAGATGGTTGGGTTATGGCAGGAACTAGACCTTTCATATGATAATTCCTGGGAATGCTCCAAGGATGGAATAAAGTTCCAAAAAAGGGAAGAAAATGAGAGAGTGTACACCTTCTTGGCTGGATTAAATCAAGAATTGGATGAAGTTAGGGGCAGAATTCTTGGAAGAAACCCCTTACCATCCCTAAGGGAAGTTTTCTTAGAAGTTAGAAGGGAAGAATCACGAAGGAGGGTGATGCACAGAAGCACAATATCTGGGGCAGACACCTGCCTTGGCTGCAAACAGAGGGGAGGATGATAAAAGAGGAAGGAAGCAAAAGGTCTGGTGTGACCACTGTAAAAAACAGGGACACACCAGGGAAACTTGTTGGGGAATTCATGGAAAGCCAAGAAATTGGAAACCGAGGAACAACAGCTTCGGGAAGTCGAACGAGGCAAGCCAACCAAGTCTCATCCGATCGTGGCAACAATCTCTCCGGACAACCGCAACAAGCTCGGGAACAACTAGAGCAAGCTTGAGCAAACTTCTCAAGGCTCAATCTGTCCCAACCTCAGGTGATGCATCATGTTCTCTCGTTGAAGGTAGCACACATTTTCTCTCCTTTTTAGGAATCAATCAGCATGGGCACTGGGTTGTTGACTCCGGAGCCACTGACCATATGTCTAGTTTTTCACATTTGTTCAATTCCTATGAATCATGTGCTGGTAATCAAAAGGTTAAAATAGCAGATGGTTCTTTCTCTCCCATTGCTGGGAAGGGTACCATCGTCATATCACCTAATCTAGTCCTAAAAGATGTCCTGCGTGTGCCAAAGTTATCTTGTAATCTCCTATCCTTCAGAAAATTAATCCATGACACTAATTGTAAGGCTGTTTTCTCTGTTAATGGCTGTACTTTTCAGGATTCTCACAGGGGGAAGGAGATTGGCAATGCTAGGCTAGTGGGTGGACTCTATCTCCTTGATGAAGGGAAAGTTTCCAAGAATAAAGACTGTCCTAGGAATTTCTGTTTTCAGTCCTCTTTGGTTGATAAGAACATCTTATTGTGGCATTTCAGACTTGGCCATCCTAGTTTTAATTATTTAAGAAAATTGTTTCCTGAGTTGTTTTCGAATAAAGATTTCAGTTATTTAAAGTGCGAAGTGTGTGAATTAGCTAAGCATTGTCGTTCCATGTTTCCATCTCAGCCTTACAAGCCCACAAAACCGTTCACTATGATCCATAGTGACATTTGGGGGCCTGCAAGGGTGAGCACATTGCTAGGGAAAAGATGGTTTATTACATTCATTGATGACCACACAAGAACCACTTGGGTTTACCTTTTAAAATACAAGGCTGATGCTAAACAAGTTTTTGAAGAATTTTATAACATGATCTTCACACAATTTCAAACTAAAATTGAAATTTTTAGAGTGATAATGGGACGAATACTTCAATTTCGTCCTTGGTCCTTTTTTTAAACAACATGCCATGATACACCGAGCTCTCGTCCTAACACCCCCAAAAAACGGGGTGGTTGAAGGGAAAAATAGGCATATTCTCGGGAGGTTGCTGAGCATTAATGTTGGCCTCTAACCGCCCCAAATACCTATGGGGTGAAGGTGTATTGACCGCCGTGTACCGATTATGTAGAAAAAGATAGGAGGAAACTTATATTTTATTGATAGAACCTTATGGAGAACATAAGGGAAGGTTACAATATATAGAGAAAACCTCCAACACGTAAAACACCGTTCCAACGGCTATGAACAATGCCAACGGCTATGAACAGTGTTTTCTGGGCCAAAAACAGAAAGAAGACAAAAACAGGGAAAAGGTCCAAATTACATCATTAGGACACTTAGGAAAAGAGATAAAAGATATTAAACTATAGTATTAACCTATATTTTAACACCCCTCCTCAAGCTTGGTTGTGGATGGAATAACAGCCAAGCTTGCTTCTCATTCTCGGTAAATATAGGTAGAAAGCGTAACCCTTAGTGAAAATATCGCCACACGATCTCGAGAGGGTATGAATTCAATACGATGTCTTGACCTTCAACCTTTTCTTTGATAAAGTGTCTGTCAATGTCTATATGTTTGGATCTATCATGATGAATGGGATTCTCGACATGTTGATAGCATACATTATCACAAGATAGAAGAATAGGATGCTCTTGCTTGATGTGTAGTCAACCAGGATCTTTTTGAGCCACGTCCTTCACGATACCTACCTGGGCCAAGGCCCTTAATTCCGCCTCTCGCACTACTTCTAAACCACCGGTTATTTCTTGCTCTTCCAAGTTGTGAGATTTCCCCGTAAGAATGAGCAATAGCCCGTAGTAGACCTTCTATCAATTACGTACCCCGCCCAATCAAGCATCGGTGAAGACTTGGATCTTTCTCGTCTTTAGATTTCTTGAAAATAAGACCTTGACTACCGTCCCCTTTAGATACCTTAGCATCCTATGGACAATATCAAGGTGCTCTTGACAAGGATGATGCATAAATTGGCCGACCGTACTCACCGCATAGCATATGTCCGGTCTAGTATGAGCCAAATAAATCAATTTTCCCACCAGCCTTTTGGTATCCGCCTACATCCACAGGGGCAGATTTACTCTCCTTTTCCAACTTCACCCCAGGGTCAATAGGAGTGGAGGCAGGTTTGCAATCAAGCATCCCTGTTTCAGTAAGAAGGTCAGAAATGTACTTCCTTTGGGATATGAAAATCCCCTCCTTAGATCTAGCCACTTCCATTCCCAGGAAGTATTTCATTTGTCCAAGGTTTTTAACCTCAAACTCTTTTGCAAGACAATGCTTTAGAGATTCAATATCAAGGGCATCATCCCCAGTTATGATAATGTCATCCACATATACAATGAGGATGACTCTTTTACCAGTAGGAGACACCTTGGTGAACATAGTATGATCTGCTTGACCTTGTATGAACCCAAGATTCTTGACAACTTTGGTAAATCGACCAAACCAAGCTCTGGGGGACTGTTTCAGTCCATAGAGAGCTTTGTGCAATTTGCACACCTTATTTTCTGCTCCTGGATAGTCAATTCCAGGAGGCAATCTTAAGTACACTTCCTCATTTAGGTCACCATTTAGGAAAGCATTTTTTACATCTACTTGGTGTAAGGGCCAATCAAGATTCACAGCAATAGATAGGAGCACCCTGATGGTGTTTAATTTTGCCACTGGTGCAAAAGTCTCCTGGTAATCTATGCCATGAGTCTGAGTGTAACCCCTAGCAACCAATCTAGCCTTATGCCTGTTAATGGTGCCATCAGAGTTGTATTTCAAAGTGAAAATCCACTTGCATCCTACTATTTTCCTTCCCTTGGGGAGAGAAGTCAAGGTCCAAGTGTGATTATTATTTAGAGCTTGTAGCTCCTCATGAACAGCCTTTTTCCACTCAGGAAATCCCAGGGCTTCCTGAATAGATGTGGGAATGTGATGCTTGTCCAAGTTTTGTACAAACACTTGGTAGGAACTAGAGATGTTCTCAATTGCCAAAAGATTGTATGAGGGTACCGAGTACAGTGCTCTAGTTCCTTTTCTCACAAAGAATGGGTCTATCATCATAGTTCACAAGTGCTAACGATCTTTTCGGAGATTCTGAGGTAGTAACTTCCTCAGAATGATTTTGATCTTCTTGAACTTCAAGATTAATATTTTCTGATTGATTTTGATCTCTTTGGACCTCAAGATTATTCATGTTTCTCCTGGTAAACACCAATTGAATAGGAGGTCTTGGGCACAAGGATCCTTTTTCAGGATTCAGACTAGATGAAGGTTGAATACTATCAGAGGTAATAACTTCCTCTTGATTTATACTTCCTTCATCCAAAGAATTCAAAGTGCTAGGACTCATATCCCATCCTTGAGAGGAAATAAAGTTCTGTTTGATTCCTTCTTGATCAAAGAAGGGTTTTTCTTCGAAGAAGTTAACATCCATTGTGTTAAAAAACTTTCTGGTTTGAGGGCAGTAGCATTTGTACCCTCTTTGTCTTGGAGAATAGCCAATAAAGACACACTTGAATGCCTTAGGTTCAAGTTTGGTCCCGTGGTGATTGTGGACATACACAAGACATCCAAAAACCTTAGGAGGGAGGTTTTGTATCAAGTGTCCTGGATGCTATGCTTTCGATTGTAAATGTACCACAGGGGTTTTAAATTTCAACACCCTAAGACATTCTATTTATGAGATAAGTGGCGCCAAGACCGCCTCTCCCCGTAAGTGCTTGGGCACCTTCATGGCAAACATGAGGGCCCTAGTCGTATCCAGGAGGTGCCTCGTTTTTCTTTTCGCAACCCCATTTTGTTGGGGAGTGTCAACACAGAAGTTAGGTGGATGATACCCTTTTCCTTGAAAAAATTCCCAATCGTTTTTCAAGATACTCGATCCATTATCCGATTTGAGTATCTTGATATCGCATCAAATTGATTCTTAATCATGAGGAAAAAATTCATGAAGATAGCTCCCGCTTCAGCCTTTTTCCTTCATTAAGAACACCCAACAAAGTCCGGTGTGATCATCAATGAAGGTGATGAACCATCTTGTACCGTTGATATTCTTGACCTTAAGGTCCCCAAATGTCACTATGTATAAAATGGAAAGGCTTGGAAGGAGCATACGACTTAGTATGAAACACAAATTCTACTTTGTTTTGCCATACAACGTACTTCACACCGAAAATCTGACACATTTTTATTGATAAACAATTGAGGCATGAGCCTTTTTAGATACAAGAAGTTGGGGTGACCCAATCTATAGTGCCACAAAACAATAGGGTCACTATTATTACAACTAACAGAACTAGTGACAAAGGCAGTGTTCTGTTTATTCAGAGAACCAGTGTTAGTAGGTAACATGTAGAGGCCAGAAGTAGCACTAGCATTGCCAATCATTTTCCCAGAGTTGGTCTCTTGTAGGACACATGTATTCTCATGAAACATCACAGATAAGTTCTGTCTCTTAACCAGTTTATTAACTGATAAGAGATTACAGGACAGATTTGGTACATATAGCACCTAATCAAGGATCAGATCCTTGGAAAAAATAATAGATCCAATTCCTTGTACTTTGGAAGTGGATCCATCTGCAATCCTCACAAATCTTTCATGTTTACAGGGAATTAAGGAGTGGAATAACCCCTTATTTCCTGTCATATGTTTTGAGGCCCCTGAATCAACAATCCATAGTTGTTGTTCATGGTCAGATATTATGTAGGAATGAGAATGATTACCGTGAGTGTGCCACGAAGCGGGAAGTATTTGAAGGAGTTGCGAGCTAGGAAATCAGAGTAGGAGTCTTTTCAGACCTCCATCCGTTCATGACTTTAGGCAGAGACTCCCTAGAGTACCCTCACTCACGTGAGCAGATAGGGAACCTTGGGACTCCTTTACCGTCCCGCCTCGAGTTTCCGCCGCGCTTTTCCATCTGCTGCAGTGTTGTAGAACATGAAGCTCTCACTTTGTTCACGAGTCATGGATCCAATAAGCCATGACATGAAGATGTTGTTGTTTGCCTTCCATTGTCTGAATTTAGGATCATCTTCTCTTGGCTGTGGAGTATCACCAGTTAGATGTCCTTCTTTGCTTCTTCCGTACACATACATCGCCAGAGATCTAGACCACAAATGGTAATTAATATCATCGAATTTGTGGCTAGTAAGGAGATGACCGTTGGTATCACTCCCTCCCCGAACGAGATTTGCTCCTCGTATTGTGGAACAACATCGGTGGAGGTTGATCTTTCAACAGAAGACATTTTCTGGTTTATAAAATAAAAAACTCAGAAAAATTTGAATTTGATCGATTATGGATCAAGGCTCCGATACCATGTAGAAAAAGATTGGATGAAACTTATATTTTATTGATAGAACCTTATGGAGAACATAAGGGAAGGTTACAATATATAGAGAAAACCTCCAACGACGAAACACCGTTCCAACGGCTATGAACAGTGCCAACGGCTATGAACAGTGTTTTCTGGGCCAAAAACAGGGAAAAGGTCCAAATTACATCATTAGGACACTTAGGAAAAGAGATAAAAGATATTAAACTATAGTATTAACCTATATTTTAACAGATTAATAGGTTGCCCTCTCGGGTGCTAAATTTCAAGACCCCTTTACATGTTTTAAAAGGTACTTACCCTAATACTAGACTAATACAAGACCTAACCCGAAGAATCTTTGGGTGCATAGCCTTCACACACATTCATAATGCCGGAAAACTGGATCCCAAATCCAGAAAGTGTGTTCATTGGTTACTCCCCAACACAAAAGGGGTATAGGTGCTTGGATCCTCACACACAAAAGGTCTACACCACTAGTGATGTCATCTTTCTTGAGAATAATATGTACTTTAGGTCTCATGTTCAGGGGGAGAATGTAGTTGAACATGATATTTTTGAACTTTGGATAGGAGATGGCGAGTCTGACATTCCACATGAAAGTTGTGGTTCGATCAACCACAAGAAAAAGGGACTAAGAAGGCCATAGAATCATCTAATTTGACCGATAATCCTAAGGATCACATCGCCTGAAGATGACCTAATGGACAGCCCTAAAACCAGAATTCAGAATTTCCCTGGCAAGACCTATTCTAGGAAAGGGACTCTCATCAAGAAGAAGGAAGACACCCACTCCAGCACGGTCAAGATTCAACCCCAAGTGAGGGCCCTGAAAGCATTTCAGAAACAGGTAAACTTCCTGAGTTTAGTGTCACTCCCGATCCTAATATCCTTAATACACCAGAAAAGTCGGTTCCAAATATATCAGAAAATTCCATTCCAGAAAACCTAACCCTTGATATACCTATTGCTATCAGAAAGCCACCAAGAGAATGCACCAAGAGACCCCTGTACCCTATGAGCAAATATGTATCCTATACCAGCCTGTCACCCCAATACCAAGTCTTTCTGTCTAACCTCTCCAGTACTCAAATTCCAAACAATATTGAAGAAGCTCTAGTGTCACCTGAGTGGAAAGCAGCAGTCCATGAAGAAATTGCAGCACTTGAGAAGAATGGTACTTGGGAGGTGGTAAAACTGCCTGAAGGGAAGACTCCAGTGGGTTGCGGTGGGTGTTTACATTAGCAATATAACTCGATGGAACCATACAGAGATACAAGGCTAGGCTTGTGGCTAAGGTGTACACCCAAACTTATGGGTTGGACTATTCGAGACATTCTCACCAAGTGGCAAAACTTAATACGTTGAGAGTTTTACTATCCGTGGCCGTGAACTTGGATTGGCCCCCGGAGCAATTGGATGTGAAAAATCCCTTCCTTCAGCGGGAATCAAGGAAGAAGTATATATGGACTTGCCTCCCGGTTTTTCCGGGAGAAATGGTAACAAGGTCCGTAGACTAAGGAAGGCTTTTATGGACTCAAACAGAGCCCAAGAGCCTGGTTTGAGAGGTTCATGATGTTTCTGAAAAGGGAAGGTTTCAGGCAGGCACAATCTGACCACACCTTGTTCATAAATAAGTCTCTATCTGGAAAATTGACAGTTCTGGTGGTGTATGTGGATGACATCATCCTTACAGGTGATGACAAGGAGGGAATAACTCAGATCAAGAAAAGTATGGCCAGAGAATTTGAAATAAAAGAGCTTGGAGGTCTGAGGTACTTCTTGGGCATGGAGTGTGCTAGATCATAGAAAGGTTTGGTTGTATCACAAAGAAAATATATCCTAGATCTCTTGGAGGAGACATGCATGAATGATCGCAAACCAAAGAAGTACCCCAACGGAGGTCAATCGAAACTATGGGAGAAGACAGATGACACACCGCTTGACAAGGGAAGGTACCGAGACTAGTTGGCGGTGTTGATATACTTGGCTCACACAAGTCCTGATATTTCCTTTGCTGTAAATGTGGTGAGTCAGTTTATGCATGCACCTTGTGAGCCTCACCTTGAAGCTGTTTTCAGAATCCTGAGGTACCTTAAGGGGACAGCTGGACAAGGGATTTGGTTTAGAAAACACACAAGCAGAACTGTGGAGATTTATACAGATGCGACTGGGGTGGTTCAGGAGGCAAGAGATCAACCTCTGGGTATTGTAGCTTTGTTTGGGGAAACCTAGTGACTTGGAGAAGCAAAAAACAAGGGGTGGTGGCCGAAAGCACACCGGCGTAATACGGGGCCATGGCTCAAGGAGTATGTGAGGAGTCGTGGATTAAAAGGGTTCGGGAAGACATCCTAGGGTCCGTTGAGCTACCTATGAAGTTGTACCGTGGCAACAAAGCGCCTATAAATATAGCTAATAATCCCGTTCAACACGACAGACCAAACACATTGAGATAGACGGGCATTTTATCGTGGGAGAAGTCGGATGAAGGGGCGATATGCATACCCTTTCTACCTTCGCATACAACGCACGTGCGGATGGACCGACCAAGCCACTAGTGAAGATGGTGTTTGATAGATTTGTGAGCAAGCCGAGCATGTACAACATCCATACTCAGCTTGAGGGGGAGTGTTGAGATATGTGATGTAATTACTTATTTTATTAGTAAGGGTAAAAGGGGTATTTTATGTTTTTATGTAATAAGCACAATTCCCTAGGGTTGGCAGGCGGCTCCTTATTTTGAGGAATTTGATTAGGTTAAGTTTCCTTGATTACTATTCTATTTAAAGAGGATCTCTACCTCATTTTGTAATCAATCAATCATCAATAAAACAGAATCCTTTCCCTCAAATTCTCTACAGGTATAGTGTGATCACTGCAAGAAGCAGGGCCACACAAGAGAGACATGCCGGGCCATTCATGGCAAACCCGCCAACTAGAAACCAAGAAGTTCGGACTGGGGATCGAAGGGAAACAAGCAAATCGGAAAGTCGTGTGTCTTCGATTCACTCAGAGCATTTAGAGCAAATCACTAAACTTATCCGGCCTGACCACCCAACCCTCACGTGGTACATCCCGCTCTCTAGTTGAAAAAGGTAATCCTTCTTCCTTTTCTTTTCCGGGAGTAAGACAACCCGATTATCGGGTCATAGATTCGGGGGTCACCGACCACATGACCCATTGTTCACGATTTTCTCCTCATATTTTCCTTGTGCGGGAAACCAAAAAGTAAAGGTAGCATACGGAACCTTTTCCACTATTCCCGGGAAAGGAACCATTGTTATCTCACCAAAAATCCCTAAACTATCTTGCAATCTCATGTCCGTTAATAAACTCATTTCGACACTAAATGCACTCGTTTCTTTCTCTCGTTTGTGGTTGTAAGTTTCGGGACACTCATACGGAGAAGGAGATTGGCGTGCTAAGTTGGTGGGAGGACGGTATATCCTTGAGGAAGATAAAGATTTCAAGAATAAAGTGATTCCTATGAATCTATGTCTTCACTTTGTTCATGTTGATAAGAATAAAATCATGTTGTGGCACTTGAGACTAGGGCACCCCTATTGTAGGCTATCTGAAAAGGATGTTGCCTCATCTATTTTTAAATAAAGACCAAGAAATTTTCCAATGTGAAATTTGTGAACTCTCTAAACATACAAGATCTTTTTTTTATCCTCAACCTTACAAGCCTACCTAACCCTTCACTATGATACCGATGTTTGAGGCCTGGAAGGGTGAGTACTGTTTGGAAAATGTTGGTTTGTAACCTTTATTGATGACCACACAAGGGTATCATGGGTATATGTGTTAAGACAATAAGTCGGATGTCAAACAAGTCTTTACAGATTTTTACAATATGGTTTGTACTCAATTCCACACCAAGATTAAAATTTTCAGAAGTGACAATGGGACTGAGTACTTTTACAAAAGGGGATAATTCATCAAAGGTCCCGCCTAGACACAACCCAACAAAATGGGGTGGCTAAAAGGAAACATACATATAGTTGAGGTGGTTAAGTCATTAATGCTGGCCTCTAGAACACCCAAGTATCTATGGGGAGAAGTTGTGTTAACAAGCATTTACCTTACTAACGTACATTCCTTTCAAAGTCCCTTGCGCAAGTAAAAAACGGTCTATCCAAGTACCAGGATCATATTCGGGATCTCGCTCCCGAGAGTTTTGGGTGCATCGCATGCACACATGTTCATCACCAAGGGATATTGGATTCCAGGTCAAGAAAATGTGTATTTGTTGGCTATGCACCCACTCGGAAGGGTATAAACCGTTTGATCCTAAGACTCAAGAAATTGTCATTAGTAAAGATGTGACAACTTTTTGAAATAAAATGTTTTTCTACACTCATGTTCCGGGGGAGTTCTTCAATGAACACGAGTCTATATCACAAATCTTGCATGAAGAAGATAGCGAGTCTAAATCCACCAAGTGATGCTTCTTATAAAAATGAAAACAATGTGGACAAAACTTCGATTCACTAAATCCGGGTCAAACCAAAGTGATAGAGGTAAATCGAAGTGAGTCGCCTCACGATAAAACTTACAATAGAAAGATCTCACTCAAAGATAATGCGATTCTCACACAGGCACCGCACTAACCAACCTCCTCCTCCAAATGAAGATCCGGAAACAATCCCGAAAAACGTATGAGGAAACCGATGCATATATGTTTGAAACCGATGATCAAAACATGAGTCCGATAATCTACCCTTTACGATGTCCCTACTAAAACAACACCTCCGCATCTATTACCGGATGTGCCGACACCATAAAAAAACCTCCCAGAGAATGTACTAACACCCATTATATACCATCAGTAAGTAGGTATCCAACCACAACTTGTCCCCAAACTATTGTACCTTCTTATCAAACTCGTCCATATTTCATCCTATCTGGGAATGACACTGATGAAATATGGCAAATAAAGAATTCTTTATCCCAAGAATTTGAGATAAAAGATTTAGGGAGACTAAAGTACTTTCTGGGCATGGAGATTATCAGAGACACCAAAGGTATTTATATATCTCAGAGAAAGTATACCCTGAATCTTCTAAAAGAAACAGGAATGCTTGGTTGCAAACCTGCTGACACACATGTTGAATTTGGATTAAAACTTGGGACGGAGAATGATAGTCCCTTGTTGACAAAGAGAGATGTGCAAATATGAAATATGGAAATCAGGAAGAAAAGATTTTATTATTGATTGATTGATTGAAAGAGGTTATAGTCTCCTTTATTTATACTAAGGGAAGGAGGACTCCTCCCTATTACAACTTCCTATAAATACTACATTCTATAAATAGACTTCTACATTCAAACTCTTAAAGCAAATGTTCGCCACTCACAAATACTAGGTAATTTAAATAGAAGGGAATGACAGCCTTACCCTTATTATTACAATAATGTACTAACATATAAATATAGAATAAAAAGGCATGAATCTCTACACTCCCCCTCAAGTTAAGCATGGACATTCAACATGTTTAACTTGCTTATAAACCCATCAAATCCAGGCTTTAGCAAAGCTTTGGTCAACCCATCTGCCACCTGCTGTGCTGAGGGCAAGAATGGCATGCATATCACTCCATCATCCAATTTTCTCTAATAAAGTGTCTGTCAATCTCTATAAGCTTGGTCCTGTCATGCGTACAGGATCATTAGCAATATCAATGGCGCCTTTGTTGTCACAAGAAAGCTTCATAGTAGTTTCACGGGCATTGATAAGTCCTCTAAACTCTTTTAATCCATAATTCTTCACATATCCCAAGTGCCATGGCCCCGAATACGTGATTCAAGCGGACTCTTAGACACCACCCCTTGTTTTTTGCTTCTCCAAGTTACTAGATTGCCCCGGACAAAGCGACAATACCCGGTTGTGGATCTTCTTTCACCGACCCCCCGCCGACATCCGTGTATATTCAATGCTCCCGCTAGTGTCTTTTCCGAACCATAGAACTTCACCAACCGTTCCTTTTAAGTAGCTCGCATTTCGAACACGGCTTCCATATGTGGTTCACAAGGAGCATGCATGAATTGGCTTACAACACCCACTGCATAGGATATGCCAGGTCTAGTATGAGCCAAGTATATCAGTCTCCCTACAAGTCTCTAATATTTACCCTTGTCCACAGGGACTTGATCTTTCTTTTCCCAGAGTTTGAGGTTGGCTTCCATGGGAGTGCTGGCTGGTTTGCAATCACTCATCCATGTTTCTTCAAGAAAGTCTAGTATGTATTTTCTCTGACATACTACCAATCCTTTCTGATTTGGCAACCTCGATTCCTAGGAAGTATCTTAAACTTCCTAGCTCTTTTATCTCAAACTCCCTGGCCAGGCTCTTCTTAGTTAGACTGATCCCAGTCATATCATCCCCAGTGAGATGATGTCATCCACATAGACTACCAGCACTATCATCTTGCCCTTTTCTGATCTTTTGGTGAATAGGGTATGATCTGATCGACCCTGCTTAAATCCTTCTTTCTTCAGGAATTTCATAAATCTCTCAAACCATGCTCTTGGATATGTTTCAGCCCATATAGAGCCTTTTTCAACTTGCATACTTTACCATTGTCTTTGCCAGAAAACCCAGGAGGCATATCCATGTAAACTTCTTCCTTCAGAGTTTCATGTAGGAAAGCATTTTTTACATCCAACTGTTCCAAGGGCCAATCCAAGTTCACTGCTATAGACAAAATTATCATCACGGTATTAAGCTTAGCTACTGGTGCGAAAGTTTCTAAATAATCTATCTCATAAGTAGTGTACCCTTTGGCCACCAACCTTGCTTTATACCTCTGTATGGACCCATCTGAATTGTATTTTACAAAGGAAAATCCATCTACACCCCACCGTGGTCTTCCCAACCGGTAGGCTAGCAACTTCCCAGGTGCCATCCTTTTCGAGAGAACTAATTTCTTCATACACAGCAGCCTTCCATTCTGGATGGGACAAGGCTTCATGGATGGTTTTGGGTTTTGGTTATTAGATAGGCAAGTAGTAAAGGCTTGATATTGTGGGGAGAGTTTGGTATAGGTTACATACCCGCTCGTAGGGTAGAGGGGTGTTTGGTTTATTCTCTTGTAGGTTTTCTAAGGGCAATTGGGAGATCGATCGGTTTGAGTGATCAAGTGGTTCGACACACCCCGAGATGGTGACTCGAGTGAATGTGCTCGTCGATTCGGATTCGAATCGGATAGAGAATTTGTAGCATTACCCGTCTCTCGAGCTCTTTTCGGAGTTGCACTTAAGGAGGGAGGTTGCTCAGTGCTTGGATGAGGAGGTTGCTCAGTGAGTAGTAAACCTTTCCTGGAATAAGTCTTTCCTGGAAATTTTTGAATTCTAGTCTTGGGACTAGGGCTAGCTGATTTGTTCCCCTGATCAGGTGTATTCACCTCAGTGGGATTATCTGCAGTCTGATCCCCTAATTCCCTATCTTGATAGTAATCATCATGATGTGGAGAAGTGTTGTCAGGTTCATTAATCAAAAACTGTGAAAAATCTTGTTGTGAAAAATCATGTTCCTTAAAATTCTCCCCCTGAACATGAGCTTTGAAAAACATTTGACCTTCAAAAAAGGACACATCACTGCTGACATACACTTTCGGTGTTTGTGGATCAAAACATTTATACCCTTTTTGTGTTGGGGAATACCCTACAAACACATTTCTAGCTCTGGGATCCAATTTACCTTGGTGATGAATATGTGTGAAGGCAGTGCATCCAAAAACTTTGAGGGACAGGTCTTGAATTATTCTAATGTTGGGGTAAAAAACTTTTAGCTGACAGACAAGGGTTTGGTACTTTAAAATCCTTGAGGGGAGCCTGTTGATCAAATATATGGCAGTTAGAACTGCCTCCCCCCATAGATATTTAGGGTTATTGGAGGTTATCATAAGAGCCCTAAAAATTTCTAGAATGTGTCCGTTTTTCCTCCTCTCGCCACCCCATTTGTTGGGGTGTGTCAGGATAGGAGCTTTGGTGGACAATGCCATGTTTGAGGAAGAAAGGCCCAAGGATAGAAATGAAATATTCTGTGCCATTATCACTTCTGAAAACTTCTATTTTAGAGTGAAATTGTGTCAAAATCATTTCATAAAATTCTATGAAAACTTGTTTAGCTTCAGATTTGTGTTTTAATTTATAAACCCAAGAGACCCTAGTGTGGTCATCAATGAAAGTAATGAACCGTCTTTTCCCTTGTGGTGTACTATTCCTTGCAGGCCCCCAAATGTCACTATGAATCATAGTGAAAGGCTTTGTTGGCTTGTAAGGTTGAGGCGGGAAAGATGATCTAGTGTGTTTATATAATTCACATATTTCACATTTAAACAAGGATGGAACTTTATTGATGAAAAAATCTGGAAACAGTTTCATTAAATAGAAAAAACTAGGGTGGCCAAGTCTATAATGCCACAACATGATATTATTCCTATCAATAAAAGTAGACTGAAGACAAACATTTCCAGAATTCTTCTTATTCCAATATTCCTCTTCCTCAAAGAAATATAGGCCTCCCATCATCCTAGCACTGCCAATCTCCATCCCCTTGTGAGTATCCTGAATTTTACACCCATTGACAGAAAACACAACATTACAGTTAGCATCTGAAGTGAGGTTACTGACAGACATAAGATTACAAGACAGAGATGGTACATGTAGGACATTCTGGAGAGTTAAGGTAGGAGAGATAGTGATGGATCCTTTTCCTGCTATAGCAGACAAAGATCCATCTGCTATCTTAACCTTCTGATTTCCAGCACAGGATTTATACGTTGAAAAAAGATGTGAATAGCTTGTCATATGGTCTGTTGCTCCTGAGTCAATGACCCAAAAGGAGGACTGGTTGACACCAAGAAATGATAAGGTAGAACAAGTACCTTTTTATACCAAGGAACAGGAAGAGTCACCTTTGTTTTGAATGGTTTGGGCTTGAATCAGTTTGGTCAACTGGTCCAGTTGTTCTTGAGAGAATAGCTGTTGTGTACTAGAGCCAGTACCTTGATCAGATGATACCTTATTAGCCTGCCTTGCCTCTGAGCAACCTGTTCCACCACCCCTAGGCTTCCAGTTTGCAGGTTATCACCCAACAATTATGCTTGGTGTGACCTAATTTCATGCAATGGTCACACCATGTCTTTGGTTTCCTTCCCTTCTGAGCATTTTTATTAGCCACCAATGCAAGAACTTTATGTCCCAACTGAATTTCCAGATGAAGGCCCCATGTGCATCACTCTCCTTCTAGATTCTTCCCTCATAACCTCGGCAAAAACCTCACTTAGTGAAGGCAGGGGAGATTTTCCTAGTATCCTTCTCCTAACCTCATCCAATTCCAGATCTAGACCTGCCAAGAAGGTATAAACCCTCTCATTTTCTTCTCTTTTCTGAGCCATTACTCCATCTCCAGTACATTCCCAGGAATTGTCATAGGACAGATCCAATTCCTGCCATAATCCCTGCAATTCAGTGTAATAGAGAGCGACTTCTATGTTGTCTTGTTTGCAAGCCCAGATTTTAGTCTTAAGTTCATAGATTTGGGATGTATTCTCTAGATCAGAATACATATCTTTAACCATCTTCCATATGTCTTTGGCTGTTGGCAGGAACATGTGAGGCTTTGCTACAAATTGCTCCATGGAGTTGATCAACCATGCTCTCACCATCGAGTCCTCAGATCTCCATGTTGCGGATTTGGGATCTCCTGCAGCCGGTTTGACGCATTCTCCAGTCAAGTACCCTAATTTTCCTCTGCCATCAATGGCCAATGTCATGGTTTGTGACCATTCTAGGTAATTTTTTCCATTGAGCCTCTGTGTTGTTAGCAGAATGGAAGAAGATGAATTGCTGGAGTCATTTCCAGTGGATTGATCATCTCGTGGTATGGATGATCCAGTGGTAGTATTGGATGATGCAGTCGATGCTGTGCTTCCAGTCATGGCTGCGCGTAGATACATGGATATGCGTTGATCATATGACCCGCTCTGATACCATGTGGAGAATGAAATATAGAAATCAGTAAGAAAAGATTTTATTATTGATTGATTGATTGAAAGAGGTTACAGTCTCCTTTATTTATACTAAGGGAAGGAGGACTCCTCCCTATTACAACTTCTTGTAAATACTACATTTTATAAATAGACTTCTTCATTCAAACTCTTAGAGCAGCCGCCACTCACAGCCCTAGGTAATTTAAATAAAAGGGAATGACAGTCTTACCCTTATTATTACAGTAATGTACTCCCTCCGTCCCGCAATATAAGTCTTTTTAGTTTTTTTGTGGTGTCCTAAAATATGTCTTTCTCACATTTCAATACAAGATTAATGCATTACTTTCATTTTCACACTAAACAATGCAATATTATAAGCCATTTCTAAAAAACAATACAATATTTTGCCTTGAAATATTAAAAATTAACTCATTTATTATTTTTCTTAATCTGTGTGAAAAAACCAAAATGACTTATAATACGGGACGGAGGGAGTACCAACATATAAATATAGAATAAAAAGGCATGAATCTCTACAGGAGATATCAGAGATTGTTTGGCAATTGACCCATTTATCTCACACTAGACCTAACATATGCTTTGTTGTAGGTATGGTTAGCCAATTAATGTGCTACCCTACTGAATGGCATATACAAGCTATAGAGAGTGTTAAGATTATCAAGGAAGAGCCCTAGTCAAGGTCTACTGTTAAAGAAAAATGACTCAAGAGATGTCCAAGTTTATATTGATGCTTACTATGCAAGCTCCATCTCAGACGGGAAATCTACTTCTGGTTATTGCTCCTTTGTTTGGGGTAATTTGGTAACCTGAGCGGTAAGAAACAGCATGTGGTTTCCAGGAGCAGTGCTGAGTCTGAACTCAGGGCTTTGGCTTTGGGAATTTGTGAAGGAATCTAGGTACAAAAGCTGTTGAAGGAACTTGAAAAACCTAATTCTACACCTATTCAGATATTGTGTGACAACATATCAGCCTTATGTATTGCAAAAAGCCCTACTCAACATGACAAGACTAAACATGTTGATATAGACAAACACTTCATCACAGAGAAAGTGGATAGATAACAAGGATATTTATCTGATTCATGTTCCCTGAAGAGAACAAGTGGCTGATATTCTAACCAAGGCCGTGCCTTCTCAAATCTTCCAACATCACCATTAAAAGCTTTGGCTGCATCAACATATACAACTTGAGGGAGTGTTGAAATGTAGTTATTTATCTTAATTAATCTTGTTTAGCACCTTAGATTAACTACCCAATTCGCTCCCTAATTGCTTAGGTGGTTCTAAGTTTGCTGGCCCAATTTTTACTGTTCATAGCCGTTGCACATCAGCGACTTGAATTTCTAGCCGTTGGTGACCTTCAATAAAGTGTATTCTTCCACTTATCCTACCCGATAAGTGTTTTTTATAATACTGAATCATTTTCTCCTGTTTATCTCCGTAAAACCTCTTTATTTCTACAAATGTCTTAAATTTTGGACTACAATGCATAATACACTCTTTGACTTTCATTAATGCAATGGTTGGATGGATAGTAAGGAGAAGTTGGTAAATATATTAGGGTAAGATGTGGAAGAAGGTTGATAAATTCTCTCTTGGCATTGTAAAACGATTTACATTAAGGGGAAGAAATTTTTCAAAACGACTTACCTTAAGGGAAAGTAATGTCCAAGAAAGTATGACATATGATTAAAATCTTTAGTTTGACTTGGTAAAATTGTAAACTTAGAACGAAGTCTGATTACTTAGAGGACACAAATAAGAATGACATTTACGCATAAAAAATGGTAAGATAAGTAATCCCACAAACTCGTTAGAACATCATCCAGGTGTCAAACTACTCAAAACTCGCGAGGCACCTCGGATCCGTCACCCGTATCGTTATAAAGATCCCGATGCATTTTGACATGACATAGTTTCTTTAAAACATTTATATCTTCCTACAAAAGGCATTATTTCTTTTTCTATGTTCAAAATCCAGTGAGAGTTGCACTATTTTCTATCACATTTAGCGGGTAAACATCTTCGGTATGGTTCACGGGCGTAATAGGTTTTTGAAGACCCTTCCCCCGACCATGAAATGATTACTAAAATGACAAGCATGCCGTAAGAAGGGGAAAAAAGGATTTCTTGATGCCTAGCTAACATCACTATGATATCACAACTTAACACCATGCACATGAAGAAATCAGTAGCTGTTGACATTCAAAATTTTCGTGCACCATGTCCACAATGAATGGATTACATTGCCAATAGAATACTAAAAAATCCAGCCACCTATGTACATGGGAATTTCTTATGCATATAATATATCACAACCATAACTCGGGGAGAAGCCGCTTACTTGCGTACGTAATATTCGCTTGTCGACTTCTATTTGTTTCTCACCCATACCTTTCACCCGGCCTCCACCGGCGCTCAAGATGCGTCCACATTTTAGTCGGCCGCGGCAACCGGTATTCCATTTGGGCCGTGAAACCCGGAATATTGTTAATATGTCGGCATCATCGAATATTCCAACTTTTGTTCGGCTAACCAACTCAAAATTACAACAAAAAATTGCCCGTAAAGCAAATTTTTCACGTGTTGCGGCACGGCGATTAAAAATATCCGTAATGAGGGCGTACGATCACAAACCCCGACATCTCCTCCAAATATTTTTTCTAGATTGCGCAATTGCCTACATATACAACAGGAAAGGGATGTAATTTCTTGTTGTTCCGTGTTCAGCAAAAAACAAAACAAAAAAAAATAAAAAATTCGGATCCACATCATAAATTTACTGTTAGAATTAATCATCATGATTGTTCCTAATACTCTCTTTTTCTGGCTTAATTAGATAATTAGCTTAATCCCTAGTGGTTAGTTCTCTATCGGGTCGGTGGGTCACAAAGGTTGGCCGCAAGTCCAACTAGCCGTTGCCGTTGCGACTTGACGCCCAACGGCTAGTTTCTTTTTTCTAGCTTTCTAGCGGGCCGGATGTGTATATAAACATCCAACCCCTTTTGTAATAGTTTAAGTTTTACTCTATGAAATAGTGCAAGTTATTTCTCTTCATCTTTCTTAAGCTTCCGTTCTTGCCTAGTATCGAGCCTTAGGCTCATTTACATTCAAATTTCGGGAATTTTTCTTGATCCTCATGGTTGAATCTATCGCTACAAGCAATACGCTAGAGCAGACCCTATCTTCGAGCCGCCATCTACTAACAATGGAGATCTTCAAAACATCCAGAGCGACTTACAAACTCAATGGAAAATATTACTTGAAATGGTCCCGCTTTATTAGGAACTTCTTCAAAGTTAAAGGCAAGTTAAACCACATGAATGGAACTGGACCAATTCAACATGATCCTATGTTTGTTGTCCGGGATGAACAAGACTCCATGGTGATGTCTAGGCTATGGAAGTTCATGAGTCCGAAATAAGTGACATGTGTATGTTTCTAGCTAATCCTAACGAAGTATGGGACACCGTGAAAGAGACCTATTCTAAAGTAAATGATGCTTTGCTCAAATATATGAGGTCAAGACAAAAATCTCAAACTCCAAACAAGGAAACAGTTATATCACCGAATATTCCAGTCTCACAAGTGTCTAAAAATCGCAAAAGCGATCGCCTAGGCGCTAGGCGCACCCCGAGCGTCTCGAACATACCCTAGGCGACCTCTCGCCGGGCGATTGGGTCTTCCGGGCGGTTCGGGCGGTCTCGGGCGCCGCCTGGCGACCTAGGCGATTAGGGGTTCCATTTGGGCGAACATCCAAGTTTTCCCAAGTGTTTAGACAAGAAAGACGCATATAGAACACTCATACCTTGATAGTTGATACTTCGCCGGGGCAATAATGATGACGTAGTGTATCAATTTCCCACAATGAGCTCCCGGCACAAAAACACAACTCGTTAAAAGCTTTGTAAACTAGAATTCTTAGAACCGGTCTCATGCAAAGCATGTGGCAAGAACTTGATCATTATCAATGCATTTAGATGCATAACAAGGTGAAGATGCGATTATCCTAAAAAGGGTGTTTGAGAAAGACAGAATCTATTCCTTTTTAGCCGGTCTAAATGTGTAATATGATGTCGTTAGGGTTCGATTCTTGGGAAGGATGACCCTCCAAGTTTGAATGAAACTATCTCCATTATCATAGGAGAAGAAAGTAGGAGGAGTGTCATGATTGAAACCTCCTCTCGCCGAAAGTTCTTCTCTCGGTGACTCAAAGTGGAAGAAACACCGATAAGAATTCTTCTTATCAAAGGAATAGCAACTTGAATCAAAAAACCAATTCCAAAAATGGAGACGAGAGATTCTCTGTTTGCTCCCGTAAGAAAAGCGAGGCATACTAGAGAAAAATGCTAGAAACTCCACGGGAAACCATGGAATGATAATGCGAACAACAAGGGTTTCAATATTGCCAATGGCGATGACATTCGACGAAGAACACGAGAATGTCCGAAGGTTGGAAGCCGAATCAAAACTTGAATCTGGGACCTTCAAAGATTGAAAAAATGAGGAAGTTTATTGAGTCCTTAGAGAGCTCATCAACCTCCTTAGCTTTTTCGAGTATGACTGGTTTTAATAAACAAAAGAAGGCCCAACAGAGAGGATAATTGATTCGGTGCCACGGACCATATGGTCTTCTCTTGTGACAAGTTAACCTCTTATAGAATATAGAGCCCGTGACGTAAACAGATCGTCTATGTGGCGTATGGTTCATCTATCCATCTTATGGGGTAGGTGACTATGCCTTATGTACCACATGTGCCAAACCTATCTACTAACCTGATTTCTAATCAGAAGTTAACAAAAGATTCAAAATGCTTGGTTGTTTTCTCTTCTAATCTTTGCTTGATACGAATCTTGTAAATGAGGAGAAGATTAGGCTTGCTAAAGAAAGTTTATACTTCGGGAAGATCATGGGATTAATAAGGATAGGAAACCACATTCTTCAACCGCTTTTTTTATCTCAATCTAATCTAGATAAACTCGGGTGTATCCCTATAGATTGGGACATCCTCATTTTGCGCTTATAAAGAATATGTTTCCCAAAATTCTTAAGAACTCGTGATATTGAAAAGCTTCATTGTAATGTTTGTGAAATTGCTAAACATAAAAGAGCCTCATATCATGTTCAAGAAATAAGATGTACTGAAGCTTTCACTGATATTCATAGTGATATTTGGGGTCCTTCCCCTATTTCTAATATAAATGGTTTCTGGTTTCTCTTCTATTGACGACTGCATCATGCTACCTAGATTTACTTAATGAAACAGAAGTCTGATCTTTTGGATATCTTTCCCAAATTCTATAATCAGGTTCTAACCCAATATGATATTAAGATCAAAAGGTTGAGAACTGACAATGCAAGGGAATACTTTAACAAGTTGTTGAATCCTTTCCTTGATGAGAAGGGTATAGTACATGAGTCCTAACGTGTGTATACCCCACAACAAAATGGACTGGCAAAGAGGAAAAATAGACACTTAATGGAAGTGTCTAGGACTATTATGTTCCAAATGATGGTTCCAAAAAATTATTGGGGTGAGGTTGTTCTAACAGGTGCACACTTGATTAACAGACTTCCCACCAAAGTCTTGAATAACAAGAATCCCATTGAAAGTCTCACCAACATGTATTCTAGCATGTCCAAGTCTGAAAGTTTGAATCCAAGAACTTTTGGATGTGTGGCATTTGTCCACATACATGCTCCTAACAGAGGAAAATCAGATCCTAGAGCTATGAAATGGGTGATCATAGGATACTTTAATACTCAAAAAGGCTGGTTGAAAGAAAATTGGACATGAAACGGTTATTGCATCCTTAGGGACTCAGACGATTGGATGAAAATATGAGTCTGCGGTGCCCTCACATGTTAACATAATAGTAACAGACGAGATGATAATTCACAGCTACTTTACCAGAGTAAAATTTTCAAATTACAACTAAACTTGAGTAATTTTACACCGTAGCTAATTAGTCCATTCCGTGAACAAGCCTAATAAGTAAACAGAAGGGAGAACGGAATCAAGAAAATCTCAGACCCCAAGAGTAAAATGGAAGATTTTATAGAGAGAAGAAATAAATTGCTATCAAGGGTATGCACAACAAATATTAACTGCATTTGAAGGACAATTAAGTCTTACAAAAAAGCAAGGATATCATGAGAGCATAACGCAAGAATCGATGTTGAACACTCGATCACCAACATACAGAAATACTTTACATGCACCATATGTTGTATAAACTCATTGGCAGTTCAGCACTAAAACTTAACATCATGCATCAGAGAGGGCATCACAACAATATTGCCTTCACAAAAAGAAGACCTATAATAGTTTACACCAAGAGACCTTTTTTTTATTTGAGGGTTACACCAAGAGACTTAAATTAAAAAGAAAACATTATTTCTACACAGCATGGCAAAGTAAAATTAGAAAGATACAGAAGCATACCCAGGTGAAAGTTCATCATCAAATATAACAGTCTCAACTTCCAATCCTCTAATTGCGCTCTTGATTTCAGCAACCTTCCCAGATCCTATATATGTCTTTGGATTAGGATTAGACAACCTGCATAAAATTCAAACAATCAATCTTAAGAGAGAATGTGGACAACAAGCAATATATACATATAAATAAATAAATCACACACGCCCTCAAATGTAGACAGAATAACAACTTTGGCAAAGCAAAATAAAAACTCACTTTTGATAAGTGGAACCAACAACAAACAAGCCAGCAGTGTCAGCAAGCTGTGCAAGTTCGCTAAGCGATTCCTCTATACCAAATAAGTCCTCGGTATCACCTTTACGGTAAACAGCAACAAGGTACGCTTTTTCCTCAAAAACCTAGAAACATTACAACCAAGTCAGAAAATTCAGAGGAATTCATCAAACAGAGCAAAAGGATACTCAAAACAACAAAGTGATCTACCTCCCTCCCATTTCGCAGCTTGTACCTATTGGCATAATCGTCCACCTCAATTTGCTTCTTTCTTTCGATCCTTCTAGGAGAGTTTTGGTCTTTCACTCCCTCTGGAATAGTTCCAACATCTTCTGCAATGCTTTCTTTCCCTTCAGCCACGAGCACGGTGTCAGGCGGAAAACCAATATCCTCAGGTGATAGAATTCCACTTCCATCTTGAGCAAGAGCTCGCAAGTGACTTGATTTACTCGAAACATAGCAGTTTGTATGGTGTGAAGGAAAATGTTGAAGCAGCACCGGCGATTTAGGGGCGGGAATCTGCCGTGGAATAGTGAATTGGAGAGGTGGGAATGGTGAATTTGGAATTGGGCAAAAGCATAAGCTCATTGTCGTTTCGGGAATTTGATTGAGAGTAAACAAATTGGAAATGAAAATCTATTAACGACCCACGGCCACCACTCATTGAAAAAACTTGCCAAACCTCCATTACTAGGGATTGGGATCCTCTGCCGTGAAGCTGTGCCTGCTGTGCCTGCCGTGACATGAAACGGCGTCGTTTTGCCTCAAAACGACGCCACACGACGCCGTCCAAGTGTATCCGTCCTCGCTTACTTTTAATTTTAATCTAGGATCAAAACGACGCCGTTTTGACGTCACAGCACCGCCTGCCGTGAATGCCCTACGGCAGAGGATCCGCCCCCATTACTAGTGTACCAGGGAATCACCGAACTTTAATCTGTCAGTCGTTTGTCGTGTTCGGACACATTTCAACATGACTCCGAAAGATGTCGATCGATTAAAATAATAGATTGTTTTAATTTTCAATATCCGACACGCTGATCACATCTTCGACACGATACAGATAGTTCTGAAAGTAAATATATTCATTTATTTTTCTTTATTTAAGTTTTTTCGCACTTCAAAAAAAAATATGTTAACATACACTATTTTTTTCACCAAATTTTTTTCACCAACACGGAAAGGATAAAAATACACGATTTTTAATTTTTATTATAATTTGACGAAAAATATGGGTTAACTTTGGGAAAAAAAATTATAAAAATATGGGTTAATTTTTAATCATCTTTTACTAATTTTAATTTTTTAAAAATCAATCACATTTTTGTATTTTCGTCTGGAACCACTATTTTAGATATTTGAAAGGTTCATGTATAAGATATCTTACTTCGTCTAGTTATTCAGTGATAATATCGGAATTATCACAAATAAGATTAACCGATGGATATCTAGCTAATTATGTGGGAAATTGAGTATTTTATGCCATTTAATCTCAAGAACAGTATGGAAATCAAATACAATAAAAATGGGGTGTTGGGGGGATTTTGGATGGGCCGATGTGGCTGCCTACGTACCCTTGAATGTAAGGCATCATGCAATGACGTTGTCGGGGGGGTAACGTCGTGCGTAGTTCTAGTGTGTGAGGGGACACCGCTATTTATAGATGACATAGTCGGTGTTTACAATGGACGGGTAGGGAGATGCGCATCTCGCTCGGCGAGCTTGTTTGGCGGGCTTATGCTGAGGCCGTTGCGAGCTCTCTCACCCTTAACTGACGTGCACGCATGTTGCTGCCGGCAGACCAGGCTTTGTCCGGGTTGATAGTGAGCGACATATGGGTGAGTAGGTCGGTCCTTGGTATTTGGGCTGAATGGTATGTAGGTTGGTCATTGTCTTTCGTCTCGGCTGATGGTGAGAGCTTGTGGAGGCATAAGGCGGGCTCTATTTCCTTGGCGTGACTCAGCTTATGTTTGGGCGAGCTAACAGGGCCGCGGACTTTATCCTTTGTTGGGCTTACGCATGGACCAGACTGCAGATTATTGGGTTGTTTATCGGGCTTGGTGTACCATTCAGGTTTCTTTGATCTTAATTCTTTTTTATAAATCGAACCCTATATACATCATGTTGAAATATATGAAATAGAAAGCAAAACACGAAATAAAATTCAAAATTCATTTAACCCTATTGCCAGCAGTGGCTCGGTCTTACTAATGGGTCGGACCGCTTTGTGTTGAAGCTTGTTTCCAAGATGAAATCGGCCAGGGCTTGTGCCTTGATTGCTTTTTGAGGCTGGTAACGAATGTCAAATTCCGTAAGCTCAATTTCCCATCGGAGTAGGCGACCTTAAAGGTCGGTCTTGTGAAGCACTTGACGCAATGGACTATCTATGAGAACAACAATAGTGTGCGAAGAGAAATAAGCTTTTAGTTTTTGGGCAGCGATGACAAGAGAGTAGGCCAATTATTCTATATGGAAATATCGGCTCTCAACCGGACTGAGGGCCATACTCATATAGTAGACGGGGTTTTGGAGGATTCCGGCCTCCTTGACAAGAATGGCGGCAACAGCCCGATCTGAGGCTGATGTGAGTCAACTAGTTGATGCATTTCACGATGTTTTATCCTCGTTTCTAATGCATTTATTGATGTTCTTGTATCAATTTGAGTCATTAGTTGCTTAGTTTCACCCAAATGTGTAGATAGTAATTATTATATAAAATATCATGTTTTGATAGTTTTGTACCGGTTTATAGTAACCGGAGCGTCGTGTCGGATTTACGCTTGGTATTTTTGTATTGTATTGCAGGATTATAGGTTGACCAAGACCCCGATGGACGCCTCGTGTTTACCATAAACACGTCTCGTGATGGCTAGGAGAGTGTTCCGGAAGCGTACGAGTTCAAACGGGTCATTTGTCTTTTGCGTTTCTACTGTAGCATACATTCAACGGACATTTGACCCAGCTTAGAAGCATTTTCTGGAGAAGACTTCTGAATGAGAGTTGTAGATGATGAAATGAGATTTCCAACGCAATTTGAATGACTTAAATTGGAGCTCTACAACTCAAGTTATGGCGATTTTTCTGAGCTGCTGTGAAATTGGCAATTTGGAGTGAAACTCTCTGAATAGCTACAGTGACGTTTGGCGCGTTCCAGACCTTTTGTGGCGCACGCCAAGCGTCGGAAAAAGCAGATTTTCAGCATAAAATATCATTTTTAGATCGAATTTCCCCAATTCATTGAACCCCAACTTCATCTTCTCCATTTTCCCCTTTCTCTTGGTGGCACCACCACCCCCAAAGGGGCTGTCCTAGCCGGATTTTGTCACCAAAATCATCTCTTGATTTCAATTGTAATATTAAGGACTCTAGTTCAATTTCTTCTACTTTTGCTTGGAGGTAGTACACTTGTGTATCAACTCCATTTTAAGGTTTGGGAGCTCGAATGAAGGACATCAATTTCGAGCATCTTGCTTGTAATTGGTAACTCTTAATCTTTATTTTGATTCAAGTGTTCTTATGATTATGAATGTTAATCTTGACATGTTAATGCTTGTAGTTATGAGTGGCTAGGTTAACTAGCCAAGACTATGTTGTAGAATTAGTTAATCTCTTATGTTGATTGGGAATGGTTGTTTATGTTGTTTAGTTTCAATTGTTGTGAATCTTTTCCTACTTGTATTGCATTGTTTGTTGACATTGGAGTAATTGCCTAACGTTAGCATTTACACGTTTAACGGATATCGAACGGAAATGTTAAACGTGGGATGAGGGTAGGTGAACCGGAAGGTAAAATCGACCTTTCGAGGCATTCGATTTCTTATCTGGGGATAGTTGGCATTGCCATTGCATTCACGTGCGTAGCATACCGATTCATTAGGTTTAGGACGCCTAGACCAAGGAGGAGGTAGAGAGTAATTCCATACACTCGTATGAGGGGGAATTACTTGCTTAGGAATGCACTGTTTCACACTTTTGAACACCATTGGTAGGTTGGAAGGAAATCATTCCCATGACACTATTAGAGGTTGCTAGTCTACACATTGTTTTGGCTTGGTCTTTTATCATTTTATCATCTTTTAGTAGTAGATTTTTAGATATATCTATCTTATTGCAAAAATTGCGACTTGGATCAAAAATATGAACCTAATCGGTGGTTAACCAGTACACTCCTTGTGGGATACGACCTTGACTCACCAACTAGGCTACAGTTGACCCGGTACACTGCTGGTTAGACTGAACACCCAGTAGGGACACGTCAGAGGCCACCGGGTACAAGAATAGTTCATCTCCTATCATTGGGCTAACTGGAAGAGGCGGCTTGCCCATGTATTCCTTGAGAGCCTAAAGGCTTGTGCGCACTCTTCGTTCCATGCGAATGTTCTGTCTCCCTTTAAGATTTTGAAGAAAGGTAGGCACTTTTCTGTGGACTTAAAGATAAATCGCCGAGGGTGATGATTCTTCTGTTGAGCCGCTAAACCTCTTTCATGCAGGTGGGTTCCTTCAAGCTGAGTAGCGCTTGTATTTTCTCGGGATTGGCCTCGATCCCTCGTTGACTAACCATAAATCCAAGAAACTTGCCCACCTTGACACCAAGTACACATTTGGCCGTATTAGCTTCATCGACTGTTTTTTAACATTCTCGCGGGTTTCTTGGAGGTAGGTGTTATGGCCTTGACAGGATGATTTGACAACCAAGTCGTCGATATAGGCTTCCATGTTGCGACCAATATGCGAAGTGAAGACACGGTTAATAATTCTTTGATATGTTGAACCGGCATTATTAGCCCAAATGGCATCATTTCATGATAATAGAGGTCCCCAACATCTAGGAAGGCATTTATCTCTTTCTCGCAATCGGCTATCTTCACTTGATGGTATCCGGAGTAGGCATCGAGGAAGCTAAGCATTTCAAAGCTGGAGATGACATCGATCATTCGATCAATCCATGGTAGTGGGTAAAGATCTTTAGGGCATGCTTTGTTGATGTCAGTGAAGTCGACGCACATTCATCATTTCCCATTGTGTTTCTTGACCAGAACTACGTTATCTAGCCATGTTTGATAGGCGAGCTCTATGATGATGCCTGCCTGTAGGAGCTTGTCAATTTCGACCCTGATAGCGGCATGTTTCTCGTGGGAAAACTGTCTGGCCTTTTAATGAATATGTTTAAAGGTTGGGTCGATGTTCATGTGGTGTAGGTCAATGTCGGGTTCAACCCCTCTCGTATATGTTCAACCCATGCGAGGCATCCAGGTTGGCTTTGAGTTGGGATGCGAGTTGTTCTCTTCCCGTATCGGGCAAGTGGGCGCCGATCTTCACTTTTTGGTTGGGATAAGCTTAATTTACCACGACTTCCTCCAGTTCACCTTTTGTAGTGAACTCTGGCTCGTCCCTTACTTGTAGTGTCTCACACTCAATCTCGGTTAGGACGAACTCTTTTACCATATTAACATGATTAGGGCCGAGAAAGAGTGCGGTCCGATTGAGGTGGGCCCTTTTTGGAGCGTGGTTCTTGTATGTGCTTCGAGCGTTTTCCGGGCCGGCGATCGCGATTCCAACCCCGTTACCGATATGGAACTTGACCCTCTTATGCGTAACGAGACGACCATCTAAAATTTTCCGAGGGCCTGGATTCCTAGGATCATGTTGTAATTTGAATGATGGTCGACCACTTGGAAAGTTGTCATTTCAGTTCTACATGGTTCATGTTGGTCCCAAAGAAGGGTAAAAGTATAGTCAGACGGGGGTGAATGACTATATGGAGTTTCAAAAACTTTTCTTGTATTTAAAAGCTTTTGGGCAGCGGATAAGTCCCTTCTTAATATGTTGTTTCAAAGTAGATTATGCAATCACAGATATATGATATAATATAAGCAATTAAATAAATGCAGTAAGGTAAATTGCTGAAAGTAAATTGACACAAAGGTTTATAGTGGTTCAGGGTGGTGTAATCCCTTAATCCACTCTTCTCCTGTGATTATTGGAGGAATTTCACTATTGTTTTCACAGATACAATAGCCTGATTGTCCTTGACTACACAATCTTCACAATCTTCAAGATTATCACTCCCTGGCTTCAACAGCTTCAGTGACTCAATCTCTTTCACTGCTCCTTGGGAACAAATCCTTCATCAGCTATCACAAACACAAATCCTTCTCAGATGGCTCTGATTCTGTTGCTTGATTGAAGTGAATTGGATTCACAAAACTTGTTGATCAGACTCAATGCTTGATGTTGGAATTGTAATTCTGAGTGTTGAGTTGATCACTAGATGTTTCTTTTTCAGCACAGACAGAAGGCTTTTCAATTTGACAGAGTTTTTGCTCAGATTTTTCCGTTCTCTAATTATGTCTTTTTGTCTATCAATGCCTTCTATTTATAGCCTTGATAATCCTTGATTTGAATTTCTGTCTGTTGGCTATAT
Organism: Gentiana straminea; assembly: GCA_036785695.1. Lineage (NCBI taxonomy): Eukaryota > Viridiplantae > Streptophyta > Magnoliopsida > Gentianales > Gentianaceae > Gentiana > Gentiana straminea. Next base: position 3,948,525 of record JAVUPR010000407.1, on the reverse strand, counting down.
TAATGAGGGGAATAATCCTTGATTTTATTCTTGATTCCCTCTTAATTATATTCTCCTTAATTTCAGTGATCGGATTTTTCTTCAAACGTTTACCAGAAAATCCGTATCCTTAATTGATTGTGCATTTAATGCTTGATCCTCTGTATCTTCTTCCTACTTCAAAATCTGATCAAGTAAGATTTACTTGGCCATTCGTTGAACAGTGAAGTGACTATCCGACTTTGCCGTTTAGATCTTCCTTCACTGCTTTGTCTTCACTTAGCCGATAGTAAGTTCACTTTGCCGATTCACTGTTTCCTTCATTCTTTTAGGTTCAGGAGAATCTTTGTACTTCACTGATCCTTGATATGTGTGAGATCAGTGTACACCATATTTAAACATTAAGTTTTATCTCTTGGAATGTAACTTACACTTATCCAAGGTCATCACAGACTTCTTTGGTTAAAAGTCATACCATAATGTCTTCATGCTTCTCTGCTGGTACTTGACTGGCTTCACTCTGCCGAATATCTGTTCTTACTTAGCCGTCCTACCAACTAGTACAATACTTGTCTGACTCAACTTATACAACATGTCGGACTCTAAGTAAAGACTTATACGAGAGAATTCTAACTTATTTCGGGCTTGCTATAACAACTAGTATGACCATCATCAAAACATAACAAATGTTCCTAACAATTTCCCCATTTTTTATGATGCCAAAATCCTCATAAGCCCGAACATAAGTATACCAAAATTTTTCATAATAAACAACGGAATAAAACTCAACAATTTTATTCATCCATTTAAGGGCAATAAGGTATTGCATTATAATTATTCAAGGGCATTTATATCAGTAAATAAATCAATATAGAAAGGGCTACTACTGCTTTTTTTCTTCGAACCTGATGCCTTTGCCTTTGATGCCCTTGCCCTTATTTGTTGGGCTTGCCTTCTTTCCACTGGAGCTCTTAGGCTTTTGAGCTTCCTTCCCCCTTTTTGGCAGCACCAAATCGTGCTTCAAGAGTTGCATTTGCTTCTTCAGACTCAGGGAGAGGACCATACCTTTTCTTCAAAATTTTGTTGTTGGCCTCAGTGACATTTATCAGGGTTTCGAGTTGATGGCCAAAATATTCCATAACCTCATCCAGATGGTGAAGTTGATGAGTGTGAGCATTTAATTTATCCACCAATGGTTTGAGACTGTTATCAATCTTGTCAACATGAAACTCAAGATTGATCTGGACATGGTAGGTGATGAGATGTTGCAGGTTGCAAAGCAAGTTGCCCTGTTTCTCCATGACCTCATCCTGAACCTTAATGTGACTGATGAGGGCTTCAATTTTGTGGTTTAAGGAGGTTGCATCACTCCTTAAGGCAACTTTCATGTTTTGCCTGTTGTGATACTGCTTTTCCATGTCTACAATTAAAGGTTGAATATCCAAATGTTGACCAGTCAAAGGGAATACCTTGATAGATAATTTCCACTAATTTGACCCGTAACTTGGTCAAATTTTCCATTGATCCTTTTCTGCCTTCAATGTTCTTGGTGGTAACTGGTGCAAACTCAGCAAATGGAAGTTTGAGTACTGATCTTGGTAGGTTGTATGTTTTGCTATTCTTTTTGGGACTTTTGGCTATCTCAGCCCAGAAGTTGTTGATGTCAATCTGCACAAGCTTCACATTTGCCGGACCAATCATGGGTAGGTGTAAGAATTTGTTGAGAAGACCAGGCGTGATGACCACTTCTTTCCCAAAGATTGAACTTTTTAGACAGTCATGATCACTCTTCTTTACGCTGGGCACAAACTTTGCATTTTCCAAAATGCAATCAGGTTCTCATAGCATATTCCAGTTATTGGGGGGTTTAGGAATGTCATTAACCCCAGATTTTTACAGCCATCAACCAATCGTTGGGCTTGTACATCATTATCACAGAAAGAAAGATAATGTTCAGGCCTAAAAAACGATCCAGTGATGATCGATTTTTCAAAGAATCGTTCTATGGGAGATATAGAGGAAGATGAAGCCATTTGTTGAATGTGATGAATATTTGAAAAAGCTTTGATTTTTCAAGGGAAGAAATTAGGGTTTATGTTTGCAAAAAAAGCGTAAAGAATTCTTAAAAATCTCTAAGTGTGGTTTATATATGATGATTTGAGTAGTGTGAACGTGGTTGTATATGGAAGGATTTTATGACGTAATGGCATGATTTTATGTATATAAATCGCGGTATTTGAGTTTAGTGGGGGAGTGGATTGAGGTAAGTAATGATAGATCCCAGGAATCAAGGCGTTTGTAATTAAAAAAAATAATACAGTTACCTCCACAATTATAAATTGATTTCCACATGTGTAATCTTCCATAGTAAAATCCTCCATAACTTCTTGATTTCACATGTTTATAATGTTGATTTAGTTCACACTTTATTTTGCCGTTGATTCCAATATATTCTTCGGTGGAGTGACTTGGCTGGTCACTAAGCCGGTGTAGTGACCTTTTCACTGAGCTGCTGTATATAAAATTTCCTAACGATCAGTGAAGTTGACTTCGCTGAGTACCAGTGCCTTACCTGCTACATCTCCTGTAATGGCAAAGGTTTAATCAGCTAGTGAAGTCACTTAGCTGATTACTCCAGTTAGCCGCTCTTTAGTCGATTTCTATCATTCCTAACTCAGTTTTCAGCTTACTAAATCTTTCATGACTGAGTGGTTTTGTGAAGATGTTAGCCAATTGATCTTCAGTAGGTATGTATCTTAGTATGACATCTCCTTTCTCAACATGATCTCTGATGAAATGATGTCCTACATCAATATGTTTGGTTCTTGAGTGTAACACTGGATTTTCAGTAATAGATATGGCACTTGTGTTGTCACACATAATTGGAATTGTCTTCTCCTCCATTCCCTAATCCCTTAGCTGTTGTCTGATCCACAGTACTTGTGCGCAACAACTGCCTTCTGCTATATATTCTGCTTCAGCTGTTGATATGGATATGGAGTTTTGCTCCTTACTAAACCATGATACCAGTCTGCTGCCTAGCATTTGACATGTTCCAGAGGTGCTTTTTCTATCTATCTTGCATCCAGCATAGTCAGAGTCTGAATATGATATAAATCTGAATCCTCCATCTTTTGGATACCAAATTCCAACGTTGATGGTGTTCTTCAAGTATTTGATTATTCTTTTGGCTGCTAGCAGGTGTGATTCTTTAGGTTGAGCTTGAAATCTTGCACATACTCCTACTACAAATGCTATGTCAGGTCCGCTTGCAGTTAGATATAGTAGGGATCCAATGATTCTTCTATACATTTTTTGATCAATATCTTTTCCAGCTTCATTTTTTCCAAGAATAACTCTTGCACACATGGGTGTATCTGCTGTCCCACTTGTGTCCATGTCCATACCATACTTGTGAATTAGGTCTTTAGTGTATTTGTCTTGATTGATGAAAATGCCATCTTTCATCTGCTTTACTTGTAGTCTAAGAAAGTAATTCAATTCTCCCATCATGCTCATCTGAAATTTGCTCTTCATTAGGTTTGCAAATTTCTCACACAACTTTTCATCCTCTGATCCAAAGATAATGTCATCAATATAGATTTGTACTAATAGGGTGCTTGTTCCTTCCTCTAATTTGAAAAGAGTCTTATCTATATAGTTCCCTTGTTGAATCTCTTGATCAAGAATTGTGATAGCGTCTCATACCAAGCTCTGGGTGCCTGTTTAAGTCCATACAGTGCCTTTTTGAGCTTGTACACCTTATCTTCTTTCCCTTTAAGTTGAAAACCAGGAGGATGTTCCACATATACTTCTTCTTCCAAAACTCCATTCAGAAATGCACTTTTGACATCCATTTGGTAAACTTTGAAGTCTTTGTGGGCTGCAATAGCTAGAAAGAGTCTGATTACTTCCAATCTTGCTACTGGGGCAAAGGTCTCATCATAATCTATTCCTTCTGCTTGAGAGTAGCCTTTAGCAACTAGCCTTGCTTTGTTTCTGACAACTGTTCCTTGTTCATCCATCTTGTTTCTGAATACCCATTTTGTTCCAATGATGTTGGCTATGTCTGGTCTGTCAAAAAGTTCCCAGATCTCATTTCTTTCAAACTCATTTAATTCTTCTTGCATTGTTGTAATCCAATCAGCATCTTGGATTGCATCATCTATTGTTTTGGGCTCTACTTGAGATAGAAAACATGTTAGCATATGCTCCAGTTGTCTTCTGGTTCTGACTCCTGTGTGAATGTCTCCAATGACTTGATCTACAGGATGATCTCTTAGCCAGTTGAGATCTGGTTGAAGTTGTTCTTGACTTGGTGCTTCCACAACTTCAGCTTGTGTATCAGCTTCATGCTCTTGTGTTGGTACCTCTTCTGTTGTATTGACTGGTGGTTCATCTTTATTTCCAACATTGTGATTTAGAATAGTAGCTGGTATTGTTGTATTCATGTAGACTTGTCTTGGTCCTACTTCTTCAAGTTCTTGAAGGTTTTCACCATTTGTGTTTGACTCGTCAAAGACTATATGAATTGATTATTCAATCACCAGGGTCCTTTTGTTGAGTACTCTGAATGCTTTGCTGGTGTCTGAGTATCCCATGAAGATTGCTTCATCAGCTTTTTCATTAAAAGTGTGTAACTGATTCCTGTTCAACACACAATATTTAGATCCAAACATATGCAAATATGAGATATTAGGTTTTCTTCCATTCCATATTTCATATGGAGTTTTTCCATGATGTTTGTTGATGATTGATCTGTTTTGAGTATAGCATGCAGTATTTGCTACTTTAGCCCAAAATCTCTTTGGAAAACATGCTTCTGCAATCATTGTTCTGACTGCTTCTTTGAGAGTTCTGTTTCTTCTTTCTGCTACACCATTTTGCTGTGGAGTTTCTGCTGCTGATAGTTAATGTAGTACTCAATTCTCTTCACGGTAGGTTCTGATAATTTCATTTAGAAACTCTGTGCCTCTATCTGATCTGATCTTGATGATCTTCAGTTCCTTCCCATTTTGAATTCTTCTTAGCAAGTCTGGCAACTTCTTGAGTGTCTCTCTCTTCTTGTTCATGAATATAGTCCAGGTGTATTTGGAGAAGTCATCCACCACTACTAGAGTGTATTTCTTTCCACTTATACCGACGGTGTGACCGGTCCAAAAAGATCCATATGCGAGAAGATGCGAATTCTTGTTGTTGATTGGTAGAGCTTTGATTTGAAGGAGCTTTTGATTTGTTTTCCTTTTTGACATGCATCACAGAGACTTTCCTTCTTGCATGTGATCTCTGGCAGGCCTTCAACTAACTTGTTCTTTGATTGTGTTGATGGTCTTAAAGTTTAGGTGATTTAATCTTCTATGCCAAATCCAGCTGAATGACTGTTTATTTTTGACAAGCGAACATGTTTCTGCTATTGCTGTCTTCCGGTCTACTACATACATGTTGTCTTCTCTTCTTCCTGCAAGTACAACTGTGTTGGTTTGGTTGTGAATCACTTTGCATCCTTCCTTGTTGAAGTGCACATTGTAGCCTTTGTCACAAAATTGACTAATACTCAGTAAGTTGAAGTTCAGTCTTTTAACATAGGCCACATTTTGAATCTTCAAGTTGTTTTTGAGCATTATGCCTTCCCCCTTAATTTTACCCGGGTTATCTTTGCCTCCAAAGGTGACTTTGGGTCCATCAAATGCTTTAAATTCAGTGAGCCATCTTTTGTTTCCTGTCATGTATCTGGAACATCCTCTGTCTATGTACCAGACATCCTACAAAACAAATTAAGTATGTTTAGGTACCCAACACTGTTTGGGTCCATACCTGTTAGCAGTCATGCCTCCTACTCCAAGTGTAAATCCAAATGATCTTCTTTTTGGATAATTAAAGTCATCAACTTCATATGTATAAGGCATTGCAGAATTGCTTTTAATATTTCTACTGAAGGTATTCTGATACTTTTCTCCACTTTTTGGTGCATTAGCATCATTTTTCACTTTCCAATATGCAGTAGGAAACCTATGTTGCTTCATGTCTCTAGGAACAAACCTTGGTTGTTTTTTCTTAAACACATGATGCATGGCATGAAATGGTTTCTTCTTGTATTTTTGAGGTGCAACATTCCAATCATCTTCTGAAGGGTAAAGTCTTCCTTTACCTTTCAGAAAACCTTTGCTTTTGGTTGACTGAATTGAAGGTTTGGTCTGCTGTTTCACTACTGTTGGACATATTTTAAGTTTTAGTGATGAGTGCCAGACTAGCTGTTATAGAGCAAAGGCAAAAAGATGTCTAGATCAAATGTATAGGCTTATTAAAGTTTGATCTTTGTATAGTTTTGATCAAACAAGCACTGTAAAAGGTCAGCTGACTTTCATCAGCAGACCTGTCTAGGTCAGTAGGATACCTGAGTCAGTAGACTAGTTTAGGAACCTGCTGAAGAATGAAGGCTGAGGGCTCAAACTCAGTTATTGAAGGCTAAGGGATCAAACATAGTATTTAAAGTCAAGGATATGGGATCAGAATTTAGGGAAGTCTGTGATGACCTAAACTGATTGCATATACCTTATGTACAAGGTCTAAGTTCCATAAGTTAAGTGGTGATTGGAACTTGGTTATGATCAAAATGGTGTAATCTAACTTCATAATAAAAATTTAGATATAAGAGAAGTCAGCTGCAGTGTTTTATAAACACAACAACCTTGGAACAGTTGACTGATGTGTATCTCAACAGACTTATATACACAGGAACCTGCTAGATATATGTTTCGAATTAATCAAAGGCTACATTGGAAGATTACAAGGAAAAGGACAGATAACAACTTTTGATTTTGTCAACAAATCAATGGTCAAGATTAAAAGAACGTTGGAAAGAAACAAAGGTTTATCCAATGGATACAAGTCAAAGGGTGGACAGTCTGAAAACTGTCAAAAAGTAAACTGACAAATGTCAGTACTATGTACAGGGACATAATGCAAGTCATGAAAGGGACAAATCTGAAACGGCTATGTTTGAATTTCAAACATAAGTCACAAGGATTCTCACCTATAAATAGAAGACCCCTGATACAGAAACTGAGGATGAAAATTGATGAACACAACAAGATAATTTGCCTAAAGCTATCAAGTTTATTATCAAGAAAATCACCCCGCTGACCCTACTGAACCAAAAAGCTACTGATCCAGTAATCTCTTTGAGTGTAATCTGTTATCAAGCTACATCAAGTTTACACATTTGAAGTCATCAAGCTGCTAATCATTTCATCCTGATCAAGTTGCTGAAAGCTGAATCACTTACTTGATTCAAACTTTCTTTTACAAGAAACCCGCTGAAGACAGAGAAGCATCTTTTGGTGTCAAGGACTGTTGTTTGTGGTGGAGCTGGTGAAGAGGAAATCCCACCCTTCAAGGACTAGTGGAAGACTTTGGAGCAGCAATCCTACCTGTTCCAAGTGTTCAGTTTGTGAAGCCATAGTTATTGGTGAAGGACAAACAACTTAGGGATTTTTGTAACTGTAACCTCAAAGATCTCTAGTGAATTACCTCCAACATCACAGGAGAAGAGTGGACTGACAGGATTACACCACCTAGAACCATAATAAAAATTGCCTACATATTTTCTGCATTTAGTAGATTTAGCACATCAACCTACTGGAACTAGCAACTGAATCACACACTCACACTACTGAGTATCCAATACTTGGTATCATATTTTAACAACAAGCAATAAGGCTTAACTTGAATATATTCCGCTGCAACAAATTCAGTAAATTCAACAGTCAGTAGACTACTAAGTGTCAGCAGACTACTGAGCAGTCAGCAGGCTACTGAACTTGCTGAGTTTGTTAACTCCAAAAGTTTTAAGTGTTAAGTTTATTCACCCCCCTCTAAACTTAACCAAAGCCTTTTCAACGGACCACCAATTGGTATCGGAGCAGTGCTTCTGTTCTGAAGTAATCATACTTGTTGTGCTTGTGAAAATAATTTGAAAACTTTTTCAAATCATAGATAACAACCAGTATGCTAGAAAAATGTTGATGTGTTCTTTAGATCGTTTTGATGAGTATAAACGTCGTATGCGGCTTTTCTAGCCGCAACACATGATGAGATGATGGATGTGTCGACGAGATGGACCACCGGAGATCACCAAGCCGGTAACAATGGGAAATGAGACACAGTATATTCCAAAACCAAAAAGAGAATGGAATGCTGAAGATAGGAAAAGAGCAAACCTCAACAATATTGCTATTGATATCATATACAGAACCTTGGATAGCAATATGTACATGAAAGTGAAGGATTGCAAGACTGCAAAAGAACTTTGGGATAAGTTCAATTAATCTGTGAAGGCACTGATGCAATCAAGAAAAACAAGATCAGTGTGGTCAAAAAGAAGTTTCAAGATTTCAAAATGAAACCAAATGAAACCATTGAACAAATGGAGTCAAGATTCAATGCAATCATAGATGAACTCACCCTACTGAGTGTAAAGTACTCAAAAGAAGAAATCAATTCAAAAATCTTAGAAGCATTACCTGCAAAAGAAGTATGGGAAATGAACGTGACTGCAATAGAAGAAATGAGAAGTCTACATGAAGAGGACACCTTCAAATTGTTTTTAGATCTCAAAGCTTATGAATTCAGTAAGAAACTTGTACCTGAGACTGAAAAAAAAGAACCAAAGACCACTGCATTGGCTGCTACACATCAAGAAGAAACATCAGGAGCTCAAGATGATCTACTGGATGAGATGCAAGAGCAAATTGCCCTACTGAGCAAAAAAATCAGAATGACGAAAAATGGAAGGGGTTCTCCAAGGAATTTCACAAAGAAATTTAGTGAAAAAAAGAAGGAAGAATCCAAGAAAGACAATGATTACTTGTGCTATCAATGCAAGAAACTAGGACACTTCAAACCTGACTGTCCTGAACTAAAACAGAAAAAGGAACCTGATTATCTTTGCTTCAACTGCAAGAATCCTAGCCATTTCCGACCTGATTGTCCAGACCTACCGAAGAGCAAAAGTCAACAAAGAAGATCTGGCAAGAAAGCTATGGTTGCTGAAGATGAATCAGGATATGTAGTTGAATCAGAAAAAGGGAAATGAATCTGATGATACTGCACTTGTTGCTAATATGGATGATTATGCTTTAATGGCAAATATGGATGAAACAGAGGAGGTATACAATTCTGTATCTATAAACACTCCTGCCGAAAGTGATTGTGAATCAACTTGTGGTTCAAATCCTAAAAATTCTGACAATGAAGAAACTTTGGATGCCATCCTTAATCAACTGAGGATAATACAATCTGGTTATGAGATTGTGATGGCCGAAAAAGAAGCTTTTCAAGCAGAAGTTGAAAGGTTAAAAGCTGAATTAAGAGTTCTCAAAGGAAAAGAAAAAGAGTTTGGACAGAATCAACATAAGTCTGCTATACATTCAGTAGCTGCTGAATCTGCTGAACAATCATGTTCCTCCACTGCATTCAAATCTGGAAAACCCTATGGTGATAGAACAAGCCTTGGATTTGGAACTCTACAATCTAATAAGAGTGGATCCAGTAAGGTTACTGAACCTAGTACCAGAATTGGTCCTAAGTTTGTACCTGCACAAGATCCAACTCCTAAAAAGGTTGATGAGGCAGTGAAGCCTACTGAGAATACTTCAAAGAGGCAAAATCAGAAGTCAAAAAGGACATCAGTACCTAACAAAAAGAATAAATCTAAGAGTAGGACTGCTGCACCTTCTAGACCTACTGATAACAGACCTGCTACCAAGTCTGCTGGACCACAAAAGGACAAAAATCAGAAATATTCCAAGGATAAGAATCCTAAACCTAAAAATGTCAATCATTCTAGGGATACTTATCTCAGGGGGAAAGGTAGATTATTCCCTACTGATGATGATTGGAATATTCCTGCACCTACTGCTAGAAACAGTAGATATAACCATGCTGCTAGGGTAAATCCTCAGCAATGGAATCGGTAGAGGACTCAGCAGAGGACTTATACAAGACCTCAGTACACACCTCATCAGACTCCATATTACAGGGTTGTTCCTAACGACAAAGAAACTTATGGTTATGCTAGTGCTTCTAACAATAGAAATCACTCCAAACAGCATTACATACCAAAAAACCAGAAAGCATATGTGAGTCCTACACAACCAAATGTTCGACCTTATAGATGTGTAGAATACATATATGAACAAAAGTATGGCACTTTTCAGAGAAGACCTTATGGAAATTTGCCAAGGGTCATGCTTACCACTGACCACTATGGACCCAAACAGTTTTGGGTACCTAAAATGCATTAACTTTGTTTTGTAGGGTGTCTGGTACTTTAACAGTGGATGTTCCAGACACATGACAAAGAATAAGCACTGTCAGTCAAATTTTGTGGCAAATGATGGTCCAAGAGTAAATTTTGGCAACAAGAACACACCAGGATATACAAGAGGATAGAGGATATGACACACTTGTGAGAAATGGATTAACAATCAGGAATGTTGCATTTGTGGAAGGACTGGAGTATAACCTACTGAGCACTGGACAGTTTTGTGACATGGGTCACTTTTGACAAGAGCACATGTATTGTCATTAGTGAAAGAGGTGATCAAGTTGTGTTGGTAGGAAGAAGACAACAAAACATGTATGTTGTGGATTGGTCTACTCGCATTTCCGGAGACATGACCGATTGTGCATACCAAGTCGAACTAAATTGGTTATGGCATAAGAAGTTGAATCATCTAAACTTTGATGATATCAATCAGTTGGTGAAGAAGAAACTAGTGATTGGCTTACCTGAGATCAAATTCAAAAAGGATGCTATATGTGATGCTTGTCAGCAAGGTAAACAAACAAAATCTAGCTTCAAGTCAAAGACTAAGCAATCAACAAAAAGAGTTTTGGAGCTGATGCACATGGATCTATTTGGACCAGTAACACCAACAAGTGTAACAAGAAAGAAGTACACTCTAGTAGTTGTGGATGATTATTCAAGATACACTTGGGTAGTATTCATGAACAAGAAAAGTGAAACACTTCAAAAGATGCCTGAACTTTTGAAGAGATTGCAGAATGAGAAAAGTTTGACAATAGTGAAGATCATATCAGACAAGGGTACTAAATTTCTCAATAAATCTATAAGAGAATACTGTTAGCAGAATGGTGTACTACATCAACTGGCTGTTGCTGGTACACCTCAGCAAAATGGGGTTGCTGAAAGAAGAAACCAGACTTTGAAAGAAGCAGGAAGAACTATGATTTGTGAAGCTCTATTGTCTGAAAGATATTGGGCTGAAGCTGTCAATACAACATGCTATACACAAAATAGGACCTTAGTGAACAAAAAGCTACTAAAGACACCTTATGAGATTTGGAATGGAAGGAAACCCAATATATCTTATTTCCATCCATTTGGAAGCAAATGTTTTTATTTTGAATCATAAGGAGCAATTGAAGACATTCCAACCAAAGTCAGATGAAGGAATTTTCTTGGGATATTCTTCTGTCAGTAAGGCATTTAGGGTACTGAATAAAAGGACACTGAAACATGAAAAAACAATACATGTTGTATTTGATGAACCTAAGTTCACTGGAATGGAAGATGAAGCTTTAGAACCTTCTGAGAATCAACAACTCATTGATCCAGAATGTGTTGATGTTTTGGAAAGGATAAATGATTTAAAGATTTCTGACTCTGCCCCTGCTGAACACCCTGCTGGTAATACTACTGATGCAACAACTGAGGCAGTTTAAGGATCTGCTGAACCCCTTGCTGAAGCAACAACAGACCCCACCGAAGATGATGTTCCTGAGAATCAATCTAATCAAAATCCTAAATGGTTAAGGGATCACCCTGCTGAGCAAGTTATTCGCAATATACAACAAGGTGTGAGGACTAGAAGACAATTAGAAGCAATGTTTACTTGTTTTATATCTCAAATGGAACATAAAGTTGTTGAAGAAGCAATATAAGATCCAGATTGGATAATTCTATGCAAGAAGAATTGAATAAATTTGAAAGAAATCAAGTTTGGACACTAGTGGAAAGGCCTAATCATGCAAACATAATTGGTACAAAATGGGTATACAGAAACAAATTGGATGAATCTGGTACCATTGTGAGGAATAAGGCCAGACTAGTAGCAAAAGGCTATTCTCAAGCAGAAGGAATAGATTTTGATGAAACATATGCCCCAGTTGCAAGATTGGAAGCTATAAGATTATTCTTGGCATATGCTGCTTACAAAAACTTCAAAGTATACCAGATGGATGTCAAGAGTGCATTTTTGAATGGAATTCTAGAGGAGGAAGTTTATGTTCAGCAACCTCCTGGTTTTGAAGTTAAAGATCAAGAAGATAAAGTGTACATACTCAATAAAGCACTTTATGGTTTAAAACAAGCACCAAGAGCATGGTATGAGACACTATCTCAATTCTTGGTGGACAATGGTTTTACCAAAGGAACCATTGACAAGACTCTTTTCAGAATCAATGAAGGAGATAGCACCCTGCTGGTACAGATTTATGTTGATGATATAATTTTTGGTTCTGAAAATGAATTGCTGTGTGAAAATTTTTCTAATATGATGAAAAGTAAATTCCAAATGAGTATGATGGGAGAAATGAACTATTTCTTGGGATTACAAGTCAAACAGATGAAAGATGGAATATTCATTCATCAAACCAAGTATACCAAGGAGCTACTGAAGAAATTTTGTATGGAAAACCGCACCAAGGTATCAACTCCTATGAGTACAAACATTAGATTGGATAAAGATAAAGAAGGCAAAGATGTTGATCAAACTCTAGACAGAAGGATGATAGGCGTTTGCTGTACCTTACTGCTAGCAGACCTGATATATCCTTTGTTGTAGGTGTTTGTGCAAGATTTCAATATAAACCAAAAGAAAGTCATCTAGCTGCAGTAAAAAGAATTCTCAAGTATCTAAAAGAGACTTTGGGAGTAGGGATATGGTATTCAAAAGATGGAAGCTTCAAAGTTATATCGTACTCAAGTTCTGATTATGATGGTTGCAAGATTGATAGAAAAAGCACCACAGGAACCTGCCAGTTGATGGGAAATAGACTGGTTTCCTGGTTTAGCAAGAAACCGAATTCTATATCAACTTCTACTGCTGAAGCTGAATACATTGCTGCTGGAAGTTGCTGTGCACAAATACTATGGTTAAAACAACAATTAAAGGATTATGGAATTGAAGAAACATAAATTCCTATAATGTGTGACAACACAAGTGCAATTGCAATCACAGAAAATCCTGTTTTGCACTCAAGAACCAAGCACATTGATGTGAGACATCATTTTATAAGAGATCATGTTGAAAAGAAAGATGTGGTGGTTCTTTACATCCTTACTGAAGATCAACTTACTGACATTTTCACAAAACCATTGGATAATGAAAGATTTGCTAAGTTAAGGACTGAACATGGAATCATAAAAGTTGACTGATCAGCAGTGTACTGGAATTCACCAAAGGGATTAGTCTTTGCTTTGTTGGGTGAGCTCACTTAGCAGACTAATCATTGGTATCAACAATTCCATGTATCTATTTGTGTTTGGACAATTGAGCAAATGAAGTTGCCAAGGTGATTGGTCTTTGTCCTGTTGGGTGAGCTCACATGACAGATCAGTTATTGGTATTAAACTTCATCTTGTATTATCAGTTGGACAAAACAAGAGGAATTAAAGATCAGCAGAGTAACACTGTCAGCAGGCTGGTGAGCCAAGTCTACTGATGGCAAAAGCTACTGAAGCATACGTTACACAGTCAAACTTCAACAAAAGTCAAAAAGCAAAAGACCGGGATATTTATTCTATCTTTATAACCGCAGTTACACGATCGAACGGTTACAACTCTTTATGGATCAGTTATGGGACACGTGGCAAGATCTCATTAATTCCAAATTTAATCGTGGTTAATGCTACAGTGCGTGTACAGTGCATTATCTGAAAGTTTCAACCACCTTTCTCTATATATACAGACATATACACAGAGAAGTTACTTATAACTCTCAAATTGACATTTCTTTGAAATTACACTGTGTGAACATAGATTTGAAACCTTCCTCTTCTTCTTTTTCATTTCTAATGGCGGATAAAAGTGATGTTCATATTGGATCAAGTCAAAGTGTGAGAGAGTACGTTACTGACTGTCACACCACTGAGTTAGCCATCAACATTGAAAGAAGAGAAGGGTTGCTGGTTTGGAAAATGTTATTAATAGAAGATTGGAAAGAATTTCATACATCAATGTTTTGGAATTCTGGAAGAACATAGTCACACACGAAGTAGAGAAGCCTTTACTACAACGGTTAATGGCAGAGGAATTGAAATCACTTCAGATCTACTGAGAGAAGTATTTCATTTTGGACCTGGAAATGGTGCTCCTACCAATCCTGAAATGATGAACCTGCCAAGAATGAAGTTTGTTGATGCAATAAAGACAAATGAGACCATACCATCATCTCTAAGCATTAATGTGAGGCACATTGGATTTGAGTATAATCTACTGAGCAAGATTGTTGCCAAGAACATTCTGGGATTCAGTGGGAGTCTAGATACAATTTTTGGACCCAAGATAGACATACTGATCATCATCTGTAGAAGTATGAAGTTTGATTGGGCTGGATTCTTTATACACTATATGAAGAAGGTGTTTACTGAAGATAGAGATGGTATAAAGAAGTCCAAAACCAAGCCCCTAGGTCTACTTTTTCAGACCTTGCTGAATCATTTTCAGATACCTGCTGTTGCACCTGAGAAACTCAACAAGTCCAGATATAAGAAGGAGATCAACTATCATATTCCTGGGTTAGATGATGATGAAGATGTAGATGTTGAAGCAACAGAGAGTGACAATGATGGAGATGATGATACTGGCGGTGAGCAGGTTAAGCAAGTTGTTAAGTCTGCTGCACCTAAGAAAGTTGCTGTAAATAGAAAGGCTGCTGATACTAGAAAAATCACTGAGATTCTAAAGCCTAGAAAAACAAGAAAGCAATCAGTAGAGACTACTGAGTATACTGAGGGTCCAGTTGAAGTTACTGACCCTGTTGAAGTTACAAGGAAGAAGTCTGCTGCTGAAATTTTGAAAGAGCAACAGAAGGAAGATAGTAGAGAAAGGAAAGCTACTGAAGTTGAATCTGAACAGCTTTCCAAGAGGATGAAGGAAATTGCAAAGAAAACGAAACATGGAAAAGGCAAGGAATTAAGGACTCTAGAAGAACAAAGGGAAGTAGAAGAAGAGGTTGTTGAGCCTACTATTGATGCTGGTGTTGTTGTTGAGCATCACATTGAAGAACCACATCAGACTGCTGTACTTGAGCCTGTTGTGGAAGTTATTGATTCCACACCTCTAAAGTCTGCTGAGCCTACTGAAACTGCAGAAGTTGTTGTTGAGCAACTTACTGAAGAGCCACAGCAGACTACTGAATCTGCACCTGCTGTGGAAATTGATACAACGGTACAAGACCCTGCCATTTCTGCGATAGTTTAGAGGGAAGAGCAATCTGTTGCTAACCCTGTTGATGAGCATGTAAGTCAGGGGGAACCAAGTGTGGAACATATGGAGGTGGAAGGTACAAATTTACAACCAGAAGAACCTACTGACCTTGATGCATCTATTGAGGAAACATTGAATCTTCTTGTTGAGACCTTTGGCGGACAACAAGTTGAACAACCTGCTGCAAGAAAGCCTTCAATGCCATTTGAAAGAAAGGAGAAGAAAAAGAAGGAAGGGTATGTTGATCCTAAACTCTAGCTGGTTGCTGAGCCAATGACAGATTTTGAGGAATGGGCTTTTGAAAAGTTAGATGTGGAAAACCTACTTAATCTGATTGATACTTCACTGTTGGAAATGAGGCCGATGGAACTCATTGATGAAGAAAAGAAAGAATGAAGTATCTTGTTTAAGGATCCTAGGGATGGACCAGATAGTGATGATTCATCATCATCTGATTCTGATGATGATCATCCCTCACATCAAGGAGAAGCCAGTGGAACTGCATTGTTAAATGAACCTAAAGTAGAACAGCCTACTGGTGCTGGCAAGTCTACTGAGGGCCAACAAACTGAACAAATGGATAAAGATCTGGAAGATCTCACTATAGATGACATGAAGGCTCTAATCAATGATGGTATAAACCTTGAAGGTAATAGGTTGGTTGGCACATCTGATACATTCAAGGCTGTGGAGTCTGATGTGAATCCTGATGATCAGCAGACTGAAAATCTGGATAAGGAGAAGGTTATTGAACATAGTGAGCCTGATATCACTTCTGAAGATTCAGCTCAGTATAAGGCGTGGATTGATACTCAGGGCACTATATCTAAATTTGCTGACACTCTACAGAAGATTGCTGATGCCAGTGGATTTCTAGAGGAAAACATGGCTACTTTTCCTTTCATCTTTGTGGAAGAGATGGTCCTACTCACTGAGGAACAAACAATGATTGGACAGAGATTGGACTTGGTGATGGGTTTTGAAGAATCACCACTACTTTTTAAGGAGGTTCAGGCTGCTGAGGAACAGACAGCACCTAAACAAAGGTCGAAACTGGTGGTACAGGTTGCTGAGGATCAAACAACACCTGGACAAAGGTTGGAACTTACAATGGGTTTGAAGGAAACCCCTGTAATTGTTGAAGAACATGCTGCTGTAGTAGAGCCTACTGGAGTAAAGACTACTGAAGGAAAGGATAGTCAGCAGATTGCTATTGATGAAGATGAACAGCTGCTGGACTATGACTTCAGTGATGAAGAGTTTCAAGTGCCTGAGGAAGAACCTATTGCTGCTGAACCACAACAGGCATTTGTACCAATTTTTGTGGAACCTGCCCAAGATCCAATTCTGGAGGAAATTTTTGGAAATGTAGTTGAGGAAGGTCCTGACCCTGCTGGAAGGGATATGAGTTGGGCCATGGTTGTCAGCAGACAGAGGGCACAATACAATGTTGAAGAGCCTGCTGAGGATGCTGCTGGACATATGGCTGGAGGTGTGGCTGGTGCAGTACCAGCACATGGTTTGGAGGAGTTGAGGGCAGTCATACATGACATTACACAGTTAAAAACTCAACTTGACAGACAAGAGCAAAGGTTTGAAGATTTGATGAATCTTGTGGACAATAACAGAAGGTCCACTGAAACAGTTGCTTCCAACTTCACATCCACTCAGTATGCTATTGCTGACTTAACAAAGGATGTGAGAGGTATCAAACAAGGCAATACCCTCCTGCCTTAATCGTGCACTTCCTAAGCAGACCGGCAGGCATCTCTCTAGTTCTATCAACGAAATTCATGGTTCTGGTTTGATTCATAACGACACGAAGCTTAATCTTTTGGCAGAGGGAAAAAGGTAGAATGTTGTAACACGAGCCAAAGTCACTGAGACCTAATCCCACTGATATACAATTAACAGAAATTGGAAGATGGAACGTGCCAGGGTCTCCTAACTTCACCATGGTGTCTGAGTCTGGGTGATCCTCAAGCTCAGAGAACATCATGTCAGGATCCTCTTCAGGATCATCAGAATCATAATGCGGAAAGATATTTCAATTAACTCGATAAGGAACTTGTTGGTCCCTTGGAAAGGCTAACACAAGTTTAGAGGGGGGGGGGGTGAATAAACTTGTCACCAAAAACTTTCCCAAAACATAAAAAGCCCCAGGAACTGAGTTTTTGCCAAACTCAAAACTGATGCTCAGCTCAGTTTTGTTCCTGTCCTTTAACTTGTGCGGAGTTCAGCTAACTCAACTGAGTATAAGTCAATACTGACTTATATTTAGTCTTGTTAACTGGCAGCAGATAAATTTTAGCCTTTAACAACTAGTTAACTTAGTTTCAGAGTGAAAACCAGATACATATAACTACAATAAAGTAAATGAATGCGTTAAGTAAATAAACACGAATTATAGAGGTTCCAGGTGGTGTAATCCTGTACGTCCTCTCTTCCCCTGTGATGCAGAGGAAAATTCCACTAGAACTTCTTTGAGATGGCCCGGTTACAAAAAGTCCTAAACTGATAGTCCTTGACAAATCCCTAGCTTCACTATCTAAACACTTGTAGAACAGGTAGGATTGCTGCTCTCCAACTGTTTGAAACACTGGTCCTTGGAGGGCAGAATTGCTTCTTCACCAGCTCATCACAAACACAGTCTTCCTGACTGCACTCAACTGTCCTTCACACCTTCTTGGTGTTTCACAGTCTAACCCTTTGATAAATTCAAAGTTGAGGCTTGAATCAATAACTATGATTCAATTGTGATTAGAGCTTTTCTTCTGAATAAATAAATTTAGTACGGCTCTGAATTTCTCTAAGTGATAGATTCTTGATTTTGCTTGAATGTGCTTGGATACTTGAAGAAATTTTCATGATCTTGCAATTTAGCACTTAGCAGGAATTCTTTCGAAAATGGCTTTCCCCCTTAATTAAATCTTTTCTTGACTAGATAGATTCTTATTTTTAATTCCTCCTGCCCTTACTCTTGTTTTTGTAGATGTAGTCTATTTATAGGGGTTTGTTTCTCCTGCTTGAATGTTGTAACGACTATATTTTGTGACCGTTTTGATTTGTCAGTAGTTCATCCAATAAAATCGCTTCCTTTATAACGTTTGACTGTACTTGTCAGTTCATCGAATGACTGTCCTATAAAACTGAGTATCCTTATCGTTTTATACTGAGTTTAATACTTGTCAGTTTCTTGACTAACTTGGAGCGTTAACTGAGATTTTACTCTTCTTCAAATATCAGTACTCCAGTTTCATCTGATTATAATTGACTTAATCAGAGTACACCATAACGAATTATCTTCTAAGAATTCACTGTCCTTATGATTCTTAGGTCTTCATACAAGATCTATAAAGTCATTTCAGGTCATCACAATCTTGCATGAATTCTAACTTTACAGTCTCGACTTGTAATCTTCATAACTGAGTTTGAACCCTCAGTTCTTCAATCTTCAATAACTGAGTCTGTGACCCTCGCTTCTTCGCCTTCATAGATAAGCCAACCGAGTCTCGTGTCCCTCGCCGAACTTACCTTCTTCGGTTTCATTGTAAACTCGCTTTCTAGTTATCTCGCTTTTCTAGTTTTCTCGCTTCAAAACCTAGAACTATTACAGTGCTAGTCTGATTTAACCTATACAAATATCAGACTCTATTAAATCCTATACATTGATATCTAGACATCTTTTTGCATTGCACTATAACAGCTAGTTATGACACTTCATCAATGGGGTTAAGAACAATAACTGATTAAGTGATGAATCATCATCAAAACATAAATTTTATTTCCAACATAACTCACCTAGACGATACGTATTATACTCCCTTAAGTTCTCTTCAGGCTCTAGCTTGATTGCGTCTTTCTCATTTTCCACCCGCTTCTTAATAGCTTCATAATGCTCTCTGGCTTCTCATCTAGGGTACATGGAAATCGGTGCGATGTTCAATATTGTCCGAAGCATATTGCTTGACTCGTTTGTTCTTTTTCAACTCTGGTTTGATCGAATCTTTGAAGTGTTCTGATCTTCCTGCCAAAGAGACAAAATAAAACAAAGAAAAGGGTTAGCAACTTCCGCTTCAGGTGGGTATGATCCCAACTGGTGTGGACCTACTAACTAAAATCAACAGAGAATAACTCAGAATAACAATGACTGTTCAGAATTTGATTTTTCAGGCCTCGGTAACCCAGTGGTAAATTACGGTAAACAGGCCCTAAAATTTCTCATTCTTACAGTTTAACATATGCAGGTTTGATCTAGAACGACTCAAGACTCATAATAAAATAAAATAAAATAAAATAAAAAAGACTTCTTAATCAGAATTAAAACGTTTATCTTTAAAATTGGCCATTGTCCCCGGCAACGGCGCCAAAAATCGTGATCGTGTGTAAGTCACTAACGTCGATATTACTAGCAAGAATACTAGGTACATCGTAGTATAGTAAATGCGAGTCAAGGTCGATCCCACAGAGACAATGTAACTATAAGTATAAACGATTCTAACTTAATTAAGAAGCAACATAAAATCGGTTATTGACCAAGAATAACATAAAAGAAAACAAACATGGTATTTCTCTCCCTCTTCTCACCGATCTACTAACTTGGATTAGTTAATCGTTACGTTTACTTCCCTACATAATTTCCTTAAATTAATCGAGCGAGCGTTTGATTTAATTATCATCATCAGCTACGGGTGCAACTCCTAACCCTATCTACTCCGACAATGGTAGTAGACAATCTATACGCAAGCTACCCTCCTTAATTGGTCTGTAATAGCACATACGCATAAATAACTATAATTTCCGATATCGAGCACTAACTCATACCTCTAACCCGCCTAGACACCAGTCGACATTGATCAGCACGTTCCTAGGGTCCATCGGACTACTTCCAAACTAACACTTCACCTTGCAAGTTCTTCATGTTAATTACGAATACAATAAGCAGATTGGCCAGATAACCTACTGTTAATTAAACCTATCGATCAATGTAACTGTAGTGAATCCCAGTTTTAGGTTTTCTAAATAATGCCTCGGTAAACCGGTATAGACCGCCGGGTTACCGGGATCAACTTTTTCTATTCCTAGATCTACATTGCTCACATACGATTAAATTAAGTAAATCGTGGGGTCTTTAAACATGCAGATTAACTAAAACACATAAAAACGAGCGGATCTACCATATTGAAGAAAAAAGGAATGTTCTAAGCTTCATACCTTCAACAATGGAGATTTAGCTCGATCTACTCAAGCTAGAGATGGTAGAGAAAGAGAGAAAACTAGAAATAACTCCTCAAAAGCTTGGAATAACTTTATTTCATCAAATCGTATAATGTAATTGAATATATTTGATAAGATATGAAAGCTTTCGGTATATAAGGCTTTATATAGATACAACAGCCGACTTATGACTCTCTAAAACCCTAACCAACCTAGATAATACGGCAGAATCAATTTCATGTCCTACAAGTCCTCGGTTTACCGGCCCTAGCCCTCGGTAAACCGACTGACTTTTCTTCTTTTTCTTCAACATACTTCTTCTTGGGCTTTAATCACTTGGCCCAATATACTTATTCTGGTCCAGATCCTTTCTCCAATTCTCCAAATCTGGTACATCCTATAAAACATGCAAAACGAGACAAAACTGTACCAAAACCTTGGGAAAATAGCATAGATGCAGAATTACGATCCTTGAAACACGCAAATAGAATTTAACATATTCCACACAATAACGAGCCTATCTATCTTCTCTTGAGCAGAATTCGAGGTGAATATAAGTATAATTAATGGTACCATTTAGGGCGTTATCAGTACCTTTTGACTTGATCATTTGGAGCATGATATGAAGATGGTCTGAGTCCCCACGGATAGTGATCCGTTCACGCTTAGGTTTTGGTTATGAGTATTGCATGAGATTCTTGTGTTTCAACTTGGTCTTGTGTGTGCGAGTGATTGGCTTTAGGCCAAGTGGGAGATTGTTGAAATAGTGTCCTAAACCCAATCGGGTTGGACCGATCCGACCGGGTTGGATCATTTCTACTATTTCTTTATGTTTGTACATATAATAAATGGCTTTTATGTTATTATATATTTGTTCGTTTAACGGACCAATTACAATATTGTTATATGATAACGTTCTTAGTGTCAAACTGTGAAAGAGAAATCATAATGGTGATTATGGTTGATGAGATCTCGACTCACTCTAAAAGGTTTGATACTTAAATGTCTCTTGTCGTATGTATTTTTAAATGGGACATTAATAGTATGATTAGACTAGTGCGTATTGGATGTCTTCTATCTTATTGAAGGTAGGGATAGATCTTGTCTATCAAAGTGTAGAGACACTTGGACTATAGGTGGAAGTGTATTAGTGAATACATACGTTAGACTGACCCACTTACTTTATTAAGTGTCGCACTATGTGTCGGTTGTGTAATTATCCAAAGACCAGAGTCTTCATGACATCACGGTGTGGATTGTCATACTTTGACAATATGTTGAAATAGTGTCCTAAACCCAATCGGGTTGGACCGGATCCGACCGGGTCGGATCATTTCTACTATTTCTTTATGTTTATACATATGTTAAATGGCTTTTATGTTGTCATATATCTGTTCTTCTAAAGAACCAATTATGAATTGTTATATGATAACGTCTTTAGTATTAAACTGTGATAGAGAAACCATGATAGGCGATTATGGTTGATGAGATCTCTAATCACTTTAATAAGTTTGATACTTAAATGTCTCTAGGCTGATGTACTATTAAACAGGGCATTGATAGTATAAACAGACTAGCACGTATTAGATGTCTTCTGTCTTTAGGGCAGGGATAGATCTCGTCTATCGAAGTGTAGAGACACTTAGACTGTACTTGGACGTGTATTAGTGAATGCGTATGTTAGACTGACCCACTTACACGGATAAGTGTCACACTATGTGACGGTTGTGTAATTATCCTTTTGACCGGAGTCTTCATGGCATCACGGTGTGGATTGTCATGATTTGACACTATTGAGGTTTCCTCTAACCACGGGGCGATCATGCGGTAGTGATTGGGTATGATATTGAAGCATGCGGAGTATACATGATTGGTCGTCCGGGAATCGCGTATTCTATGATTGGGATCGAATATCCGAAATGGCCTTCTTATAAGGAATGTCTTACTCTCTTGAATCTTTGCAAAGTGGGAGTAACGAGTTACTTCGAGAGAGCATGATATCCAGATTATAAGATACGGTCGTTGATGTTTTGACACTCGACTAACGACCGTATGGATATTATTACAGTGATAGGATTGTAAGTTACACGGTAACTGTTTCACATGAAAGGTAGTAGTCATTGCATTTGACTCTTCCGATGATTGGGGGTCACGGTGTGTTGCTAGACGTTATCCCGTGATCGTTAGGTATAAAGGGCATTTTCGTAATTTGCACTTTGTGTCTACGGCCAACATATTCGGAAGCCTTTCGGGTCACACACATATGAACATCTAGCCGGATTAAAATATGGTTATAGATGATAACCAAATAAGGAAAGTTTATCTCAAGACTACAAAGGTTATAGTGGTAAATTAATATGGTGGTATTTATTTATTATGAATAAATTAAATACAAGATATTAATAGTATTATATTAATTAAAGAATATTCCGGAAGCCAATTTGTTGGTCAAAGGGGCGGCACATTTAATGTGTATAAGATACACTTGGATTGTGCAATTTAATTAATGATATTACCATATATTAATATTAGATATTAATATATATACATGTATTTGTGTACATGCGTGTACCATGCATATATGTGATATGCATGTGCACTTGTGTAATAACTATATTTGTATACAGATTTATTTGTGTACTACATATGTGATATATACACATGTGTAAATTGATTTATGGTAATAAAATAAAGATAGTCAATATTAGATATTGACAATATCTTGGAAATATTCAATATGAGATATTGACAATATCCTAGATTTATTTAATATAATATATTATAATAAATGAGATAAATCAATCAAATATATTTTCCTTATTTTATTGGAAAAGGTTTTCTTCTCCTCTACTCTACTAGGGGGCGCCCCATACACTATAAATATAGTATGGGTGTCAAGCTCTTTTGTACATCATAATTGCAAGAGCTCATAGTTCTTGTGTAAAATAGAGAGCATCTTTTAGAAAGTTGGAGAGAGGGGAAAGGGGCCGGTCTAGCAACCAGAGTTTTCCAATAGCAATCTATGATGGGATTCCGGCGGGCTGTTCGTGTGGACTAGCGGTAGAGGCCGAACACTTGGGCGGCTCTATGCAGAACTACTCTCCTTAGACGGTCAAAGCGTCGATCTTTTAGATCAACCAAGGTAACCACCGTCTACTACTTGTTTGTTTATTGCTTATACGAAGTCGATCTTGGGTCGATAGGAAATAAATTTTTGAATTCCGCTGCATTCCCGCGTAGATTTCCTAACACAATATTGGGGTTTCCCCTAGCCATGGGGCGATCATGCGGTAGTGATTGTGTGTGATACTGAAGCATGCGTAGGATTCATGTTGCTCATCCGGAAATCGTGTATCCTATGTATAGGTGTAAATATCCGAAAGAGCCTTCTTATAAGGACTGTCTAGCTCTTGTGAATCTTTGCAAAGTGGGAGTAAATGAGTTACTTCGAGAGAGAATGATATCCAGATTATAAGATACGGTCGTTAATGTATTGACACTCAAGATACGACCATATGAATATTATTACAACGAAAGGATTCTATTTACACGGTAACCATTTCACATGAAAGGTAGTAGTCATTGCATTTGACTCTTTCGATGATTTGGGGTCACGGTGTGTTGCCAGACGCTATTCCGTGATCGTTAGGTATGCAGGGCATTTTTGTAATTTTCACTTTGTGCCAACGGCCAACATATTCGGAAGCCTATCGGGTCACACACATAAGAACATCTAGCCGGATTAAAATGCAGTTATAGTGATAACCAAATAAGGAAAATTTTATCTTAACTATAAAGTGTTATAGTGGTAAATTAATATGGTGGTATTTATTTATTATGAATAAATATAATGCAAGATATTAATTATGTTGATTAGTTAAATATATGTATTTAATATATTTGGGGCGCATAAATGATGTGTATATGACACACATGGAATTTGCAAATTAATTAATCATGGTATTATATTATCTAGTATTAATATAAGATATTAATATATATATATATATATATATATATATATATATACACACACACACACACACACACACACGTGAGTGACATGCATAAATGATATGTTTGTGCACATTTGTATTTTATATATATGTGTGTGTGTGTGTGATATATACACATGTGTAAATTTATTTATGGTAATATAATAAAAGATATATTCAATATTATATATTATAAGATATTGAGTATTTAATGAGATAACTATAGAATATCTATTTTCCTTATTTTACTAGCAAAATGTTTTCTTTCTCCTCAATCTACTGGGAAGCTTCTCCCAATCAGATTGGGATTAACAAGGGGCGCACCAACCTCTATATAAGAGAGGGATTGACTAGCTCTTTTGTACATCACAATTAGAAGAATTCTAATTTACTAGAAAATTGAGAGCTTCCTAGAGAGATTTTTGAGAGAGAGAGAAAAGGTCGGTCTAGCAACTGAGTTTTTCTGGTAGCAATCTTGATGGTATTCCGCCGGCTGTTCATGTGGATCAACGGTAGAGGCTGAACGCTTGGGCGGCTTCGTGCAAAAACTACAACCGTAGATAAAGCGGCGATCTATTTTACATCATCCAAGGTATATTCTACGTCTACTTATTTTATGCTTGTTGCTTAAACGAAGTCGATCTTGGGTAAATAAATTTTATTTTAATTCCGCTGCGTTCCCGCGTAGATTTCCTCACAAATACAGCCAACGAAGGAGATTAACTGCACATAGACGTCTATTGTCTTTTCAATGGAAGTAGATAAGATTAGGAGAGGGCACTCGTAGCTAAAACTGAATTAGAAAATGTTCTGGTTAATCTAGGTAATTACGAGAAAAAAGTAGACATAAAGATTAATGACACCAAGTTGGGAGATCGGAGAGGAGAGATAGACCAATTACCTTTTCTATATTTATGTTGGTCAAGGGACCATGTTTGTCTTCTTGTCTAGATTTAATGGTTATTATCTATGTTGCATTGTCTCAGTGGGATCGACCTTGACTCGCATCTACTATACTACGATTAACCTAGTACTCTTGCTAGTATTTCATGTGTATTAGTGCCTTACACACGGATCATTAACACAGAAAAAATAGAGAAGTGATCAGATTCAGAGTCACAGGATCTCGCGACTGCGGCAGTACATGTCGCGGTCTCAGAAGTTGTTTCCCTTCATCTGATCATAAAAATGTTGAATAGGTGTCCTAAACCCAATCGAGTCGGACCGGATCTGACCGGGTCGGGTCTGTTACAGTCTATTTAAGTTCATGTAATGACTTTATTATGAGTAATAAAAGCACTTTTGTTATTATATACTTTGTTTATTTAGTAGACCAATTTGTGATATTGAGTATATGATAACGCCCTTAGTATTAAACTGTGATAGAGAAAACATGATAGTGATTATGGTTGATGAGATCTATAATCACTTTAACAAGTTTGATACTTAAATGTGTCTAGGCTGATGTACTGTTAAAAGGGGCTTTGACAGTGCGTACGGGCTAGCACGTATTAGATGTCTTCTGTCTTTAAGGGAAGGGATAGATCTCGTTTATCGAAGTGTACTGACATTTGGACTGTACGTGGACGTGTATTAGAGAATACGGACGTTAGACTGACCCACTTACACTGTTAAGTGTTACACTATGTGACGGTTGTGTAATTATCCTTAGGACCGGAGTCTCCATGGCATCACGGTGTGGATTGTCATGCTTTGAAACTATTGAGGTTTCTCTCACCATGGGGCGATCATGTGGTAGTGATCGGGTATGATACTGAAGCATGCGGAGTATACATGTTAGGTCGTCTGGGAATCGCGTACCCTAAGAGTAGGAGTGAATATCCGAAAGGGCCTTCCCATAAAGAGTGTCTAGTTCTCGTGAATCTTTACAAAGTGGGAGTAAATGAGTTATTCCGAGAGAGCTTGATATCCAGATTATGGGATACGATCAAGTTACGATCGTATGGATATTACTACCACGATAGGATTCTATTTACACGCTAACCGAGCACATGAAATGTAGTAGTCATTGCATATTGACTCTTCCGATGATTGGGGGTCATGGACGTGTTGCTAGACGCCATCCATGATCGTTAGAGGTGAAGGGCATTTTCGTAAATTGCACCTTATGTCTACGGCCAACACATTCGAAGCCTATCGGGTCCCACACATATGAATGTCGAGTCGGATTAAAATGCGGTTATAGTTGATGACCAAATAGGGAAAGTTTTATCTCGAGACTATAAAGGTTATAGTGGTAAATTAATATGGTGATATTATTTTATTATGAATAAATTAAATACAAGATATTAATTATATTATTAATTAAAGAATGTTCCGGAAGCCAATTATTTGGCACATGGGGCGCAGGTCACTAGTGTATAGGATACACTTGGATTGTGCGATTTAATTAATAAGATTACCATAAAATTAATATTGGATAATAATTGATTTTTGGAAAATAGATTTATGGTAATAAGATAAATATAGTCAATATAAGATATTGACAATATATTGGAAATATTGAATATTAATGAGATAAATCAATCAATGATATTTTCCTTATTTTACTAGGAAAAAGGTTTTCTTTCTCTTTACTCTACACAAGATTTGTTCCCCAAGGATTTTTGAGAGGCTTGGGGCGCCACATCTCTTATAAATAGGGAGGGATTGGCTAGCACTTTTGTACAACATTATTCCAAGAGCTAATTGTTCTTGAGGAAAATAGAGAGCTACTTTGTGAGAGTTTTGTGAGTAGAAAAAGGTCGACCTGGCAGTTGAATTTTTCTAATACCAATCCGGGAAGGGTTCCGGCGAGGAGTTCGTGTGGATAACTGATGGAGGCCGGACGCTTGGACGGCTTAGGCACATCTACTTCTACCGGACTGTCAAAGCTTCGATCTTTAAGATCAACAAAGGTACAATCTTTGTCCACCTTCTTATATTTTTATTGCTTAAACGAAGTCAAACCTTGGATTGGAAATGGAATTTTAATTTTCAGCTGCGCTACTCTTTTGATTTCCTAACAAAAACGGTGCCGGATTGATACTGAACAGACTCTGGACTCTAAACTAAAACAATAAACATAAAACATATAATTCTTAATTTGATTTAATGAAGTAATTATCTATATTGGCCATCATCCCTGGCAACGGCGCCAAAAACATGATCCGCGTGTAAGCCACAAATACTCACAAAATACAAGCAAGAGTACTAGGTCAATCATAGCATAGTAGAGGCAAGTCAAGGTCGTCCCACAGAGACGATGCAACACAGATAATAATTCATGAATCCAACAAAGAAGACAAATAGTGGTCCGTAGACCAACATATGAACAAAAAAGTAATTGGTGCATCCCTCCTCACCGATCTCGTAACTTGGTGTAATTAATCCTTATGTCTAATTTTCCCTATAATTACCTAATTCAACCAGAACATGTCTCTAATTCAGTTACTAACTACGGGTGCAATCTCCTAGTCTTATCTACTTCCATTGAAAGGACATTAGACATCTTGGTGCAGTTAAACTCCTTCGTTGGTTGTATTAACTCATACGCAGTAAGTTCTAGAAAGTGTCGGCTCAAGACCGAGAACTTAGCTAATCAGCTATCGTGGATTGACTAGCACATTCCTAGGGATTGATCCAGACTATGTCTTAACTAACCCTTCAATTTCTCGTCTTTCATGTTAATTTACAATGTTCGACAAGCAGATTGGCTAGATCTAACCTATCATGAATTAGACCTATCGATCAACGTAGATGATGCTGAATTTTTAGATTAGGACCTAGAAGGTGTCCCGCAACTGTGATGTAGACCATCTCTGTCACGGTGGTGGTGCTTCCTAATTTTGAAATTACATCGTGCTGTTCTGGTTAATTAGGGTTAATTATTGTTCGTTTAGACATGCAGATTAATTACAACACGTTAATCTAACTTAATCTACCATGATTAATGTATAAAAGGAATGTTCAAAACTTCATACCCTCTTTGATGGCAGATCTAACTTGATCAACTCAAGCTAGTTGATGGATTGAGAAGGTAACCAAGAGAAAACACATGCAAAGACTCAATGAAACCTCTATTTCATAAAAGTGGATAATAGTTGTAGACTAATTCAAGTATATATGTTGGAAATAATTTTTTTGTTTTTATGATGATTCATCACTTATTCAGTTGTTAATTTAAACCCCATTGATGAAGTGTCATAACTAGCTGTTATAATGCAAAGCAAAAAGATGTCTAGATATAAACGTATAGGATTTAATAGAGTCTGATATTTGTATAGGTAATCAGACAAGCACTGTAATAGTTTAAGGTTCAGAACTGAGAAACCGAGAAACTTACTTGATGAACAGATGAAGGATGAGGAACTGATCTGCTGAGTTTACACAGAGAAAAGAAACTAACGTTATTAAAGGAACTGAGTACACAAATAGAATCTAAAGAAGGTAAGTTCACTGAGGGACACAGACTCGGTTGGCTTATCTAGAAGTTGAAGGCTGAGGGAACAAACTAAGTTTAGAAGGCTGAGGGACACAGACCCAGTTATTGAAGACTGTAGAACTGAGGGTTCAAACTCAGTTTTATGAAGAGTTAAAGCCGAGACTATAAAGTTAGAATATATGCAAGTCTGTGATTACATGAACTGACTTTACGGATCATGTATGAAGACCTAAGATACATAAGGACAATGATATCTTAGATGATTTACATGTTATGGTGTACTCTGATCAAATCAATATAAAATCATATGAAGATAGAGTACTAAGCTTTGAAGAAGAGTAAAAACTCAGTTAATGCTCTTGAAACTGATACACTAAGTTATACCAGGTGGGAACTAACAAAACCCCAAAGGCTCAGTTTTAAGCTAAAGTCATTCGAGCAGAAGAAGAATCTAACCGTTATAAAGCAAGCAATACAATTGGATAAAAGAATTGTCAGAAAGGACACTGACATTCAACAGAATAACAGGACCACCAACGGATACAAGAATTCAAATTCAAACAAGTTGAACGTTAGAATAACCCCTGTAAATAGACCACTTCTACATCAAGAAGAGGTGCGGAGTTCAAGAGAAAAATTCATTAAGAAAGATTCAAGTAAAGGGAAAAGAGAATTTAAAGAACTCCTGCTCTATTCTATATTGCTATATCCAGATCAAGAATTCTTCAAAGTGTTCTTAAGTATTCAAAGAAACACCAAGATTCACACTTGAAGAAATTAGCATACTGTGCAAATTATATATATTCAGAAGAAGAAGCTCAAATCACAAGTTGAATCATAGTCATTGATTCAAGTCTCAACTTTGATTTTTGTCAAAGGTTTAAGACTGTGAAACATCAAGAAGGTGTGAAGGACAGTTGAGGTGCAGTCAGGAAGACTGTGTTTGTTATGAGCTGGTGAAAAGGCAATCCAACCCTTCAAAGAATAGTGGAGCAAGCTTGGCTTAACAACAATTCCACCTGTTAAAGACTAAGGCCCAAAGATTGTGAAGCTAGGGAATAGTCAAGGACAATCAGTGTTTAAATTTACTTTGTGTCTTGTAACTGTAAACCTCAAGAACATAGTGAATTTCCTCCAACATCACAGAAGAAGAGAGGATTGACAGGATTACACCACCTGGAACCTCTATAAACTTTGTCTCATTTACTTATTTACTTTACGTATTTATTTACTGTATTCTAGTTCATATCTCATCAGAACACAAACTCAGTGAACATAAGAAACTGAGTTAGCACTGCATTCATCTTTACAAACTGATAACTGAACAATCAAAAGGCTTTAATATATCCGCTGTCGGTTAACTCAGTTTGAGCATAAATCAGTTTGATTTATACTCAGGTCAGTTAGATCAACTCCACACAAGTTTACAACTGAACCTAATTTGTTTTAAGATCTAGTTTTAGTTGACAAGTTTATTCACCCCCCTTTAAACTTGTGTCAGCCTTTTCAAGGGACCAACAATTGGGTTCGGAGCGAGAGATTCTGTTCCGAAGAGATCATTAGTTGTTCTCTATATTCGTTTGCTTGGATAACTTGTAACTCAGTTATTTCTGATACCAATCCAACAATTGGTATCGGTGCAGTTCTTCCTTTTTGGAAGTGATCCAAAGTTGTAACTTCTTCGAGATATGAGCTCAAATAACTAGTAACTCACTTATAGGTGTAGGCCTTCATTTATGAAGAAATCATTTGTTGAAGCAAGCTGTTTTCAAAAGATTTTTCAAACCTGCATCATGGATTCATAAAATCACTTTAAAATTTTACTCAGTTGTTCATTTTTAACATTTGATGAATACAAGTATAAATTGCCGGCCTTCGTTGCTGACACTCAAGAAAGGTTGATTGAGACATTTATTGAAGATCCAGCTATCACTGCAAGAAAAGAAAATTTTGAGACATTACCTGTAAGCTTTTAAGCAGAAGATCATACTGAAGAAATCATATTGTTTAGAACCAATCTAGTAAACGATGTTGCTGAATCAAGCAAATGGAACAAATAATGGAATGTTAAACTGAGAACTTATTAATCAAATGTTATGAGGTAAATGCTTCTACATCCAACGTCACACTTCCATGAACAATCATAGAAATAAAGATTTCAATGAAAATTTGGACATACTCATGAAGGAATTAGAGGAAATTCAAAACAATTATGAGAATGTCAAAAAGGAAAAAGAATTATTGAAATATGAAGAATGCTGAAAATAACCTTATCGAAGCTAATAACAGAACTCTAGGTGCTGGCTCAACTGATGAAGTAAGAGAAGTAATAAACATCACAGAATCCTCAGTTGATCCAATCACTAAAGTTCAGTTCAAACTAGAAAACCCATTTGGAGACAGATCAGGTTTAGAGTTTGACAATCAACATAATTCTAAGATCAGACCTAGTTCAGCTGCAGCTAAATTTGCAATTGCATATAAGTCTAGAACTCAAAAAGCTTTAGAAATGATAACAGTTCAGCACAACCTCGATAAAAAACTGACAAAACTGTAAAATCAGTTGGTGGCATCTAGCAAACTGACAGATCATACGGAAAAACTCAGAAAGCTGAAAAAGGCAAAATTGATTCAAGATCAGTTAACAAAACCTTCAAGTCTTATTTACCCAAGAATGATTCTTATTCAAAGGTTAATATATTCAGGGGAAATGGAGACTCTTTCCAACCGATGAAGACCGGAATGGTCATACGATCAACCGCTAGATCAACTCAATTTCACAAAATTCATAAGGAAAAGACTGAAAAGCCAAAACAACAGAATTATGTGAAAACTGACAAATCTAGCAGGAATTCTATTAAGTCAAGAAAGATATGTGAGCTCAATTCTCAAGTTGCTCAAAGCTCTTAAAGATGAGATTAATTCTAAGAAAAGGAACCTTCTTTAAAAGGTTCAAAAATAATCTAAAAACTAACTAGAAAGGACCCAAACAAATATGGGTACCAAAAAGATCTTGATTTGTTTTTCCAGAGAAAACTGACTACTGAGAAAATATGGGAACTGACTCAATCAAAACTGAGTCATACATCGTGTTTTTAACTGAGTCTTTGGTACTGACAAAAACTGAAGGCTGATTAAGATGTTGATAAGATCAAAGCTGAACTCTTACAACTGGAGATATAGTGTATTAGATACATTTATTGATACAAGCTACGGGTGGCAAAAAAATCGTAATCTACATAGATCTCAACCATCCATATCCTCCACTGACCATCTTTTTTGCATCTCAACGTCAGATGTGATTTATGACAAGATGTTTCAAACCCACTCAAATTCTCCTAACTACACTTCTACCACCTATAAATACCTTCGTACTATCTTTATCAAAATATTTACACTCAGTTTTGTTCGACCCTTAGTTTGAAGAATTATCCTTGTCTTCAATCTATTCAAATCCTTCTTTATACTAGAAATTATGACTTTCGCTAGAGTTGAATCCGGATTGATCATGCCACTTGATCAATATCTTGAAAAACATGGCAACTCAGACCTTGCCAAGAAAATCATGGAGAAAATAAGAAAAATCAAAGGAGATTAAGGTTACTGAGAACCTTATTGCAGAAAGCATATAAGACTTCTATGAGTTCGGAACAATGGCCATAGAAGAAGATGTCTACACTTACACCACCAGAGTCAATCAAAAGGAGATTAAGGTTACTGAGAACCTTATTGCAGAAATCCTTGGATTCGAAACTTCTGGATATTCATCTGCAATCAA
The DNA here is from genome assembly GCA_036785695.1 of Gentiana straminea. Classification (NCBI taxonomy): domain Eukaryota; kingdom Viridiplantae; phylum Streptophyta; class Magnoliopsida; order Gentianales; family Gentianaceae; genus Gentiana; species Gentiana straminea. The sequence continues at coordinate 3,915,597 of JAVUPR010000407.1, read as the reverse complement.
ACTAAATAAAGAGCAAAGAGAGAAGTTGTGGAAGGATATTGCATTGAAAGAAGATTCAAATGTATCATTAACAGGGAAGACATGTTTCCTCAAACCTGAATTTGGCTATCTAACCCAGATGCTAGCCAAATGTGTAATTGGAAGTGCTTGTAACTTTAGTAATCTATTAGGCGGCAAGATAGATTTACTTTATGTGATATGGTTTGAAGAGAAGTTCAACTGGCAAAGATACATTCTTGACCAGAAGCAGGACAAGTTTCATCTAAAGTACCAAAGAAGAAGACATATGTGAAGAAAGGGAGATTCTACCACAAAAAGACTCTTGTCTTGTTGGTACAAAGAATCATCAATCACTTTGGGATTCCCATGCGAAAAACAAAAGCAATTGTTGATGGAAAAGTTGCAGTGAAAGAAAAGAAAAGCAAAACTGGAAAGGGGAAAGCTGATGGTTCTGGAACTGAACCAAAGAAGGAAAGAAAATCATCAAAGAAAGTGCTCACATGCGATAAAGAAATGGAACAAGTTGAGGAACTGAAATAAAAGAAAAGGAATTTAGAAGAACTGGAGAAAGTGAAGAATGCTGAGGCAACTGAGAAAAGAAAGGAACCTTCACCTAAAAAATCATTGATCTCTGACACAGCAAGTCAGACAGCAAAGAAGTCAAGAACTGATGGTGAAACCCCCACAAAACCTACAGCTGAAAAGGAATCAGTTTAAGAAGCTCAAGTACTCATTCCATCCCTGCCTAGAACTGACACTCAGGGGGAACAAACTTTGAGAACTGATACTGATGGTGAAGAAACTGAAAGTGATGAAGAGCTGATTACACCAGAGATAGAAAACATGCTCAATTTGCTATCTAAAGCCAAGTCCACACCGCAAAAATCAGCATTCAAATTGGAATACGAGGGATCTATCAAGGAATTTGAAGCCTCTCAGTCAGAAAACAAAGAAGAAGTTGAAAAATCTGTTGAACAACAAGTCATTACCTTGGATGAGCTTGTTGAAAAAGAAAGTCAAAGAAGGGAAGCGGATAATGTTGCAAGTATTGAGAAAACTGGAGAGGAAGCAATGGTAGAACTAAAAGAGGATCCTGAACAGGTTTTTGAACCTGTAGCTGAAGTTGGAAAGGAAGATGTTGCTTAAGGGAATCTAGAAACTGAACAGGCTACTAAATCTTCAATAGTACCTGAAGCTGATACTGAAATATCTGTAATCCCAGTTGTTGCTGAAGGGGAATCCAGCAAAACTGAAGTTGAGAGAGTTGATGAACCTGTTAGGACTCTAACTGAATCTACCTTAGAGGCTCCCAAAGAAACAGAAGTTGTCACAACCTTATCTGATCCTACAGCTGACATTGGAAAATTGATTGAAGCTGACTGCAGAAGACTTGATGCATATCAACATTGGAAGTTCAGTTCAATCAGAGATCAGAGAGAACATCAAGAACTCATGGAAGCTGAAGAAAAATGGGTTTTTGGTTTGTATGACATCACTCATTTGTCACAGCTGTTCAATACCAAAGAATTTTTGAGTAATGGATACTCATTGATAAGAAATAGTTATTGGAAGAGATTCACAGGAGGTGAATTCTCAAGATCAAAGAAAGATGACAATGATGATGTTGATGATTCACAAGGAGACCCTGACCTAGAAAAAGGGATCCTTGCCTCCTTTCAAACAAAAGAATCAAGAAAAGCTTCTAAAGAAGGAGAATCAAGTGAAGATAGTTCAGAAAGAAGTAGTGATTCAGACTCTGAAACTCAATCTGAATCCGAAAAAGAAGAAGATCTAGAACAAAAAGGTTATCAATCACCAATCAACAGAGAATTCTTAGAGATTGCAAAAGTTATGGCTGATGAAGCCAGAGAAGAAACTGATGACGAGTTTGATGTGAAACTATCACCTGTAAGGAGAGAAGAAGATCAAAAGAATACAAAGAAAAACTGATCGAAGAACTTAGATCTGAAGAAGTTCAGAGAACTGTAGTTGGATGTGAACCTCAAGTTGAATCAGATAAGAGGCCAAATGCTGATAACAAGAAATTGATAAGAAAGATGTGCCCACACAAGCTGAGATTATCAAGTACAATTACAATGAGATTGTGAAAATAAAAAATGAAGATATGGACATCTTTGGAAAAGTCCTGAATTCTATGGAAGAAAACAGAACTGAAAGAACTGATCTGGTGAAGAAAATGGATACTGTCAAGAAATACTGTCATGACACTCTGATCGAAATAAGAAGAACCACCATTGAATCAGATGCAAGAAAAACTGAGACTCAACGTTCTTTTGTTGTATAGTCAGTTTGAATTAAACAGGGCCTTAACTCAGTTTTCTACTGAGTACCTTGTATATTTAATATCCGACTTCAATTGACTAAGTCAGAGTACACCAATCAAATTCTTCTTATCTAGTCAACTGATAATCTTTGTCCTTAAGACTATTCAGTTTTACATGATCTATAGCTCAGTTTCAGGTCACCACAGACTTGCCTGAATCCTGACTTATAGTCACGACTTAATTAGCTTCCAACTGAGTTTGCCACCTTAGTTATTCAGTTTCCTGTAACTGAGTCTGTGTCCCTCAGTTCTTCAGTCTTCTAGATAAGCCAACTGAGTCTGTGTCCCTCAGCGAACTTATCTTCTTCAGTTCTAGTTTCTTTGAAGATCTCTTATTTGACCAATTCTTCGAGCAGAATGTCAATTGCTCCTTCATTCTTTTGAATAGATAGAAGATCAATGGTCTGTAGATCGGTATCTATTTGTTCATCTTGTTCTTTGATCAACCGTTTGGCATGGATTTCTTCAGCTGTTTCGGCTTTAGCATCGCTTCCACCAAGATTACCGCTTTAACTTCATCACCAACATTATCATTATCTTCCCCTTGTTTGAAGATAAGCGATAGCAATCTTCAAATAATCTACGAAGGGTGATGAGGTTAGAGTATTCAAATAGACCTGAGAAATGTGATCTTCCAATGAAATCATGTAGGTCGAAAAGCTTCTGCTCTAGGGTGTGCATTACGCCCTTAATGATTTCTTCCACATTTTTCCTTCTTTCAGATTCAGTTTCATGATGCTGAGATTCTTCTATTGCCAATTTGATTGTAGATGCCTCAGGGGCCTGAGATGAGGTGCTGGCCTCAGGATAATAAAAATGAACATTAGGAATTGTCAGTTCCTTTTCATACTCAGCCTGGCAGAATTCTGCATCAACATCACCTAAATTCCTTTATCAGGAATTTGATTCAAAAGGATGATGCCAAAAAAGGGGAAAGTTTGGATATCTTAAAAGCAAATGCTGAAGATATGATAGGTGTTCTTAGCTGCATAGATGAGAAGCTCAATGAATCGAAGAAATCCAGAGCTGACTTGGATGATGAAGAAATAAAGCTGATTGCAAAATTTGCTGAGCCTTGGATTGGTCTCAGAGCTTTACAGCATTTTCAAAAGTTCACCCCCTAAAGAAAATGAAACTAGAGAGCAATCTTTGGAAAAATTTCTAACAATGAAGAAAGTTCTTGATCATTACTTGGACAAACTGATTAGATGAGAAGAATATGGGACTCTTGAAAAAGTGCTGGAAAAGTTGATTTAGGGTTTGTCAAGGATGTATTGGAGAAATCAACAACTGATGAAGACCTTAGGAAAATTGTGTCGAAGTTCAAACATCTGGTAATGGACAGAAAAGCGTGACCGCTCAGTCTTTCCAACATCCGATAGATAAATGGTAGGGAAAATGATCTTTTGGAGTTGCATCCTCCAGCTTTCCTAAAGTCGATACAAACTCGATGTCTAGTAATCAACCTCGCAGGATTAACTCATCAAATTCATTTGGTTGTATAGTGAATCCTCCTTTCTTGGGCTCCACATGAATCGGGCTTACCCTCTCACTATCAGCAATAGGGAAAATGATTCCCATTTCCAACATCTTTATTATCTCCTCTTTTACCACATCTTTCAACTAAGGTGTCAACATTCTCTGAGGTTGAGCTACTGTTTTTTCTCCTGATCTACAGAGATCTTATGCATACAAACAAGGGGGCTAATCCCATGAATATCTGGAATATACCACCCAAAGGCTCCTTTATGCTATCTCAGCACACCTAATAGTTTCTCCACCTCTAAAGGTGATAATGACGATGAAATAATAATGGGAGAGCATCATCTTGTAAAAACACATACTTTAGATGAGAGGGAAAATGTTTCAACGTTAAATTCTTTGATGGTTCCTCCAATGACGACTTTAGTAATTTACCGGTCAATTGTAAATCAAAAAACTTATGCCACGAAGGTCTATGAATTGGTCCACCTATATCCACAGAAGATACAGGGGCTACTTCTTGCAATCTCTCTTCGCTGCATGCAAGCCAGGTATTCTTATCACTTTCTTCTCTTTCTTTCAAAAGCAAAGTCTCTTCTACTTTCGGATCTAGTGACACTTGCTGTTGCAATTTCAGGACAATCTCATCAATGGCATCTATCATGTAGCATGCTTCTCCTTCATCATTAGCATAACCTATTGTCTCAGCACATTGAAGACCATATTGTTTTCATTCACTCACTCTCAAAATCAGCTCCCCATTATGGACATCTATCATTGTCCTACTACTCTCTAGGAAAGGTCTCCCTAGGATTACGGTACATCGCTATTGGCTTCCATGTCCAACACCACAAAGTTACGGAAACACAAACTTGCCAACTTTCACTATAACATCCTCAACAACTCCACACGGTTGCTTCATGGATATGTCTGCCAACTGAAGGGGTATTGATGTTTCATTAAGATCTTACATGACTAACATATGAAAAATGGACAATGTCATTAGATAGACGGTTTTCCCCTAGATCACATAATGCTTTGTTCAGGCAAACTCCTCCAATGGTACAAGGTATGAGGAAGCTTCTAGGATCTTCACACTTAGGAGGCATGTTGGTCCCGCAGAAGGGTGAAACTATAGTCGAGGGGGGGGGGGGGGGGGTGAATGACTATAGTGGAGTTTCAAAAAATTTTCTTTTGTTTAAAAGCTTTTGGGCAATGGATAAGTCCCTTCTTACTATGTTGTTTTCAAATCGCTTTAGGCAATCACGTATATAAGTTATGATCTAGGCAATTTAAATAAATACCGTAATGTAAATTGCGTAAAGTAAATTGACACAAGGCTTATAGTGGTTCGGGGTGGTGTAATCCCTTAATCCACTCTTCTCCCGTGATGATTGGAGGAATTCACTATTGTTTTCACAGATACAATAGTATGATTGTCCTTGGCTTCCCAAGCTTCACAATCTACAAGACTATCACTCCTTGACTGCAACAACTTCAGTGATCCAGTCTCCTTTGCTGCTCCTTGAGATCAAAATCCTTCAACAAACCTATCACAGACTCAACTCCTTCTCGCATTGCCTCGATTCGGTTGCTTCAGCTTGATGTGAATGTGATCCACAACCTTGCTTGATCAATCTCAGTCCTGAATATGAATTTGTAGCTCTGATGTCTGAGTTGATCACTAGATGTATCCTTGTAAGTTCAGAGAAGGCTTTTTGAATTGACAGAGTTTCTGCTTGGTTTTTTTTGGATCGTTGTTCTATTTTTCTGTCAATGCTTCTATTTATAGCTTTGAATAACCTAGATTTTGAAATTCCGTCCGTTGGCTATATTAATGAGGGAATAATCCATGATTTTATTCTTGGCTCCTCATTAATTGCATTCTCCTTGATTTTAGTGATCAGATTTTTTTTTCTTCAAACGTATAACAGAAAATCCGTCCTTGATAGATCCTCTATTGATTGTGCATTTAATACATGATCCTCTGAATCTTCAACATATATTAAATCTGATCTGGTAGGTATTACTTCATTGTTTTCTGAACTGGTCGAGTGATCCTTCTGACTTAGCCATTTTGGCTCTTCCTTTACCGTTTTGTCTTCACTCAGCCGAAAGTTAGTTTACTCACCGATTCACTCGTTTTCTTCTTTGCTTCGGTTTAAGGAGAATCTTTGTACTTCACCGATCCTTGATTGGGGTGAGATCGGTGTACACCATATTTGAATATTAAGTTTCATCACTTGAAATATGACTTAGACTTATCCAAGGTCATCACAGACTTCCTTGGTTATAAGTCAGACCATAAAGTCTTCATTGTATCTCTGCTGGTGCTTGGCTGGCTTCACTTTGCCGAATGTCTGTTTTACTTTGCCGTCCTACCAACTAGTACAATACTTGTCTGACTCAACTTATACAACATGTCGACTCTAAGTAAAGACTTATACGAGAGAATTCTTACTTATTTCAAAGCTTGCTATAAAAGCTAGTATGGCCATCATCAAAACATAATAAATGTTCCTAACAATTTCCCCTTTTTTGATGATGCCAAAACCCTCATAAGCCCGAACATAAGTAATCCAAATTTTTCATAACAAACAAAAATTCAAAGCAATTTTATTCATCCATTCCAGGGCAATAAGATATTGCATATTTTTATTTAAAGACAAAGGCAAATAGAAATAGAAGTAATCTAGAAATAATTCAAATTGAGTGTAGGGTCTACTTCTTCACATCTTCAAACCTGATGCCTTTGCCTTTGCCTTTGCTGCCCTTGCCCTTTTCTGTTGGGCTTGCCTTCTTTTCACTGGAGCTTTCCGGCTTAGAACTTCCTTCCCCCTTTTTGGCAGCACTAAAAAAGTGTTGGTCCCTTGGAAAGGCTAACACAAGTTTAGAGGGGGGGGGGGGGTGAATAAACTTGTCACCAAAAACTAATCATGAGCTGAAAAAGCCCCAGGAACTGAGTTTCTCTGAAACTCAAACTGATCTTCAGTTTTGTTCCTGTCCCTTAACTTGTGCGGAGTTTAGTTAGCTTAACTGAATATAAGTTAATGCGACTTATATTTAGTCTTGTTAACGCGCGGGATAAAATATTAGCCTTTAGTGCAATAGATGTGTGAATAGAAATCTAGACCTTCTATGTATCGCTTCGTGTCCGACTCAGTGTCTGGTGTTTGCTGAGTGATAATGCAATAAATATAACAAACACAAATGCATAAAGTAAATCAACACAAGATTTGTTTATGGAAGTTCCGGGTGGTGTAATCCCGTACGTCTCCCCTTCTCCTGTGGTGTAGGAGGTATGACTAGAATAATGAGATAACCGTTACAAAATCCTAGCACTATGACAGTCCTTCACGACACCCAAGTTTCACTGTCTACACAAAATGAAGAAAGGTGAGATTGCTCCCTTCATCCTGCACACTGATCTCTCGGAGGTGGAATTGCTCTTTCACCAGCTCACCACTACTACCAACACACAGTCCTCAGACTGCACCAACAGCTGTGGCAACCAAGTTGCAACCGTATGAAGAAAGGTAGAATTGCTCTCTTCAAACTATGCACAACCAACCTTTTTTCACAAAGGTTAGGTTTAGAATTAATCAAGGATTAATTCAGTGAGCTGTCTGATTCTTCTGGATCTGACTTTGTAGCTCCAAGATGCCTTCTTTCCCCCTTAATGGGTTACTGGATCTTTCTTTGAAGTCTTCAAGGCAATTCCGATGGCTTCCCTTTTTCTAGATATATCTGATATGATTTTTGTGGATCTGGATTTGGATCTTAGAGTATATGCTTGTAAGGCTCTTTTTCTGATCCTCCTCTCTATCTTCTTTGAGTGATTCTCTTGTGTATTTATAGGGATGATGTAACGGTCACTAGCTCTTGTAGCCGTTACACTTGTCGTTTAGCCAACGTTCACATGTACGATCATTATCGTATAGTCAGTTTGAATTAAATAGGGTCTTGACTCAGTTTTCTACTGAGTACCTTGTATATTTAATACTCCCTCCGTCCCATTTTATGTGTCCAGTTTCATTTTGCATTTTCTGGCACGCATTTTAAGGTGATGATAACTAAGCCAATTTTGACACTATATCGACGAAATTACTCATTTGTTTACACTACAATTACTGAAGAAAGGTTGGGCGGTAATTTCATCAAGATAGTGTCAAAATTGGCTTAGTTATCATCACCTTAAAAAGCGTGCCAGAAAATGCAAAATCAAACTGGACACATAAAATGGGACAGAGGGAGTATCTGACTTCAATTGACTAAGTCAGAGTACACCAATCAAATTCTTCTTATCCAGTCAACTGATAATCTTTGTCCTTAAGACTATTCAGTCTTACATGATCTATAGCTCGCCTTCGGTCACCACGGACTTGCTTCGAATCCCGACTTATAGTCATGACTTAATTAGCTTCCAACCGAGTTTGCCACCTCGCCTTCTTCGCTTCACATGTAACCGAGTCTCGTGTCCTCGCTTTCTTGTCTTCTAGATAAGCCAACTGAGTCTCTGTCCCTCAGCGAACTTATCTTCTTCAGTTCTAGTTTCTTTGAAGATCTCTTCTTTGACCAATTCTTCGATCAGAATGTCAATTGCTCCTTCATTCTTTTGAATAGACAGAAGATCAATGGTCTTTTGATCAGTGTCTATTTGTTCATCTTGTTCTTTGATCAACCGTTTGGCATGGATTTCTTCAGCTGTTTCAGCTTTAGCATCGCTTCCACCAGTACCATCTTTAACTTCATCACCAACATTATCATTATCTTCCCCCTTGTTTGAAGATAAGCGATAGCAATCTTCAAATAATCTACGAAGGGTGATGAGGTTAGAGTATTCAAATAGACCTGAGAAATGTGATCTTCCAATGAAATCATGAAGGTCGAAAAGCTTCTGCTCTAGGGTGTGCATTACGCCCTTAATGATTTCTTCCACATTTTTCCTTCTTTCAGATTCAGTTTCATGATGCTGAGATTCTTCTATTGCCAATTTGATTGTAGATGCCTCAGGGGCCTGAGATGAGGTGCTGGCCTCAAGATAATAAAAATGAACATTAGGAACCGCGCCGGTTCATACCCAAATACCCGACTGACGAGTTCGCATCAACATCACCTAAATTCCTTTATCAGGAATTTGATTCAAAATGATGATGCCAAAAAGGGGGAAAGTTTGGATATCTTAAAAGCAAATGCTGAAGATATGACAGGTGTTCTTAGCTGCATAGATGAGAAGCTCAATGAATCGAAGAAATCCAAAGCTGACTTGGATGATGAAGAAATAAAGCTGATTGCAAAATTTTCTGAGCCTACAGAGAAAAGACTTGGATTGGTCTCAGAGCTTTACAGCATTTTCAAAAGTTCACCCCCTAAAGAAAATGAAACTAAAGAGCAATCTTTTGAAAAATTTCTAACAATGAAGAAAGTTCTTGATCATTACTTGGACAAACTGATTAGATGAGAAGAATATGGGACTCTTGAAAAAGTGCTGGAAAAGTTGATTTAGGGTTTGTCAAGGATGTATTGGAGAAATCAACAACTGATGAAGACCTAAGGAAAATTGTGTCGAAGTTCAAACATCTGGTAATGGACAGAAAAGCGTGACCGCTCAGTCTTTCCAACATCTGATAGATAAATGGTAGGGAAAATGATCTTTTGGAGTTGCATCCTCCAGTTTCCTAAAGTCGATACAAACTCGATGTCTAGTAATCAAACTCGCAGGGATTAACTCATCAAATTCATTTGGTTGTATAGTGAATCCTCTTTTCTTGGGCTCCACATGAATCGGGCTTACCCTCTCACTATCAGCAATAGGGAAAATGATTCCCATTTCCAACATCTTTATTATCTCCTCTTTTACCACATCTTTCAACTAAGGTGTCAACATTCTCTGAGGTTGAGCTACTATTTTTTCTCCTGATCTGCAGAGATCTTATGCATACAAACAAGGGGGCTAATCCCATGAATATCTGGAATATACCATCCAAAGGCTCTTTTATGCTATCTCAGCACACCTAATAGTTTCTCCACCTCTAAAGGTGATAATGACGATGAAAGAATAAGGGGGAGAGCATCATCTTGTAAAAACACATACTTTAGATGAGAGGGAAAATGTTTCACGTTAAATTCTTTGATGGTTCCTCCAATGATGACTTTAGTAATTTACCAGTCAATTGTAAATCAAAAAACTTATGCCACGAAGGTCTATGAATTGGTCCACCTATATCCACGGAAGATACAGGGCTACTTCTTGCAATCTCTCTTCGCCGCATGCAAGCCGGTATCCTTATCACTTTCTTCTCTTTCTTTCAAAAGCAAAGTCTCTTCTACTTTCAGATCTAGTGACACTTGCTGTTGCAATTTCAGGACAATCTCATCAATGGCATCTATCATGTAGCATGATTCTCCTTCATCATTAGCATAACCCATTGTCTCAAAGACATTGAAGACCATATTGTTTTCATTCACTCACTCTCAAAATCGCTCCCCATTATGGACATCTATCATTGTCCTACTACTCTCTAGGAAAGGTCTCCCTAGGATTACAGGTACATCGCTATTGGCTTCCATGTCCAACACCACAAAGTTACAGGAAACACAAACTTGCCAACTTTCACTATAACATCCTCAACAACTCCACACGGTTGCTTCATGGATATGTCTGCCAAATGATGGGGTATTGATGTTTCATTAAGATCTTTCATGCCTAACTTATGAAAAATGGACAATGCCATTAGATAGACGGTTGCCCCTAGATCACATAATGCTTTGTTCAGGCAAACTCCTCCAATGGTACAAGGTATGAGGAAGCTTCTAGGATCTTCACACTTAGGAGGCATGTTGGTCCCAGAGAAAGGTGAAACTATAGTCAGGGGGGGGGGTGAATGACTATAGTGGAGTTTCAAAAACTTTTCTTTTGTTTAAAAGCTTTTGGACAAATGGATAAGTCCCTTCTTACTATGTTGTTTTCAAATCGCTTTAGGCAATCACGGATATAAGTTATGATCTAGGCAATTTAAATAAATACCGTAAAGTAAATTGCGTATAGTAAATTGACACAAGGCTTATAGTGGTTCGGGGTGGTGTAATCCCTTAATCCACTCTTCTCCCGTGATGATTGGAAGAATTCACTATTGTTTTCACGTATACAATAGTATGATTGTCCTTGGCTTCCCAAGCTTCACAATCTACAAGACTATCACTCCTTGACCGCAACAACTTCGGTGATCCGGTCTCCTTTGTCGCTCCTTGAGATCAAAATCCTTCAACGACTATCACAGACTCAACTCCTTCTCGGATTGCCTCGATTCGGTTGCTTCGCTTGATGTGAATGTGATCCACAACCTTGCTTGATCAATCTCAGTGCTGAATATGAATTTGTAGCTCTGATGTCTGAGTTGATCACTAGATGTATCCTTGTAAGTTCAGAGAAGGCTTTTTGAATTGACAGAGTTTCTGCTTGGTTTTTTTTTTTGGATCGTTGTTCTATTTTTCTGTCAATGCATCTATTTATAGCTTTGAATAACCTTGATTTTGAAATTCCGTCCGTTGGCTATATTAATGAGGGAATAATCCTTGATTTTATTCTTGGCTCCTCATTAATTACATTCTCCTTGATTATAGTGATCAGATTTTTTTTTTCTTCAAACGTATAACAGAAAATCCGTCCTTGATAGATCCTCTATTGATTGTGCATTTAATGCATGATCCTCTGAATCTTCAACATATATTAAATCTGATCTGGTAGGTATTACTTCATTGTTTTTTGAACTGGTCGAGTGATCCTTCTGACTTAGCCATTTTGGCTCTTCCTTTACCGTTTTGTCTTCACTCAGCCGAAAGTTAGTTTACTCAGCCGATTCACTGTTTTCTTCTTTGCTTCAGTTTAAGGAGAATCTTTGTACTTCACTGATCCTTGATTGGGGTGAGATCGGTGTACACCATATTTGAATATTAAGTTTCATCACTTGAAATATGACTTAGACTTATCCAAGGTCATCACAGACTTCCTTGGTTATAAGTCAGACCATAAAGTCTTCATTGTATCTCTGCTGGTGCTTGGCTGGCTTCACTCTGCCGAATGTCTGTTTTACTTTTCCGTCCTACCAACTTGTACAATACTTGTCTGACTCAACTTATACAACATGTCAGACTCTAAGTAAAGACTTATACAGAGAATTCTTACTTATTTCAGGCTTGCTATAAAAGCTAGTATGGCCATCATCAAAACATAATAAATGTTCCTAACAATTTCCCCCTTTTTGATGATGCCAAAACCCTCATAAGCCTGAACATAAGTAATCCAAATTTTTCATAACAGAACAAAAATTCAGCAATTTTATTCATCCATTCCAGGGCAATAAGATATTGTATCTTTTTATTTAAAGACAAAGGCAAATAGAAATAGAAGTAATCTAGAAATAATTCAAATTGAGTGTAGGGTCTACTTCTTCACATCTTCAAACCTGATGCCTTTGCCTTTGCCTTTGCTGCCCTTGCCCTTTTCTGTTGGGCTTGCCTTCTTTTCACTGGAGCTTTCCGGCTTAGAACTTCCTTCCCCCTTTTTGTCAGCACTAAAAAAGTGTTGGTCCCTTGGAAAGGCTAACACAAGTTTAGAGGGGGGGGGGGGGGGGTGAATAAACTTGTCACCAAAAACTAATCCAGAGCTGAAAAAGCCCCAGGAACTGAGTTTCTCTAAAACTCAAACTGATCTTCAGTTTTGTTCCTGTCCCTTAACTTGTGCGGAGTTTAGTTAGCTTAACTGAATATAAGTTAATGCTGACTTATATTTAGTCTTGTTAACTGGCAGCGGATAAAATATTAGCCTTTAGTGCAATAGATGTGTGAATAGAAATCTAGACCTTCTATGTATCAGTTCTGTGCTGACTCAGTGTCTGGTGTTTGCTGAGTGATAATGCAATAAATAAAACTAACACAAATGCATAAAGTAAATCAACACAAGATTTGTTTATGGAAGTTCCGGGTGGTGTAATCCCGTACGTCCCCCCTTCTCCTGTGGTGTAGGAGGTATGACTAGAATAATGAGATAACCGTTACAAAATCCTAGCACTATGACAGTCCTTCACGACACCCAAGTTTCACTGTCTACACAAAATGAAGAAAGGTGAGATTGCTCCCTTCATCCTACACACTGATCTCTCGGAGGTGGAATTGCTCCTTCACCAGCTCACCACTACTACCAACACACAGGCCTCAGACTGCACCAACAGCTGTGGCAACCAAGTTGCAACCGTATGAAGAAAGTTAGAATTGCTCTCTTCAAACTATGCACATCCAACCCTTTTTCACAAAGGTTAGGTTTAGAATTAATCAAGGATTAATTCAGTAGGCTGTCTGATTCTTCTGGATCTGACTTTGTAGCTCCAAGATGCCTTCTTTCCCCCTTAATGGGTTACTGGATCTTTCTTTGAAGTCTTCAAGGCAATTCCGTTGGCTTCCCTTTTTCTAGATATATCTGATATGATTTTTGTGGATCTGGATTTGGATCTTAGAGTATATGCTTGTAAGGCTCTTTTTCTGATCCTCCTCTCTATCTTCTTTGAGTGATTCTCTTGTGTATTTATAGGGATGATGTAACGGTCACTAGCTCTTGTAGCCGTTACACTTGTCGTTTAGCCAACGTTCACATGTACGATCTTTTGTCGTATAGTCAGTTTGAATTAAACAGGGCCTTAACTCAGTTTTCTACTGAGTACCTTGTATATTTAATATCTGACTTCAATTGACTAAGTCAGAGTACACCAATCAAATTCATCTTATCCATCACCGATAATCTTTGTCCTTAAGACTATTCAGTTTTACATGATCTATAGCTCAGTTTCAGGTCACCACAGAATTGCCTGAATCCTGACTTATAGTCACGACTCAATTAGCTTCCAACTGAGTTTGCCAGCTCAGTTCTTCAGTTTCGCTCAGGCGAGTCTCGTGTCCCTCAGTTCTTCAGTCTTCTAGATAAGCCAACTGAGTCTGTGTCCCTCAGCGAACTTATCTTCTCCAGTTCTAGTTTCTTTGAAGATCTTTTCTTTGACCAATTCTTCGATCAGAATGTCAATTGCTCCTTCATTCTTTTGAATAGACAGAAGATCAATGGTCTGTAGATTAGTGTCTATTTGTTCATCTTGTTCTTTGATCAACCGTTTGGCATGGATTTCTTCAGCTGTTTCAACATTAACATCGCTTCCACCAGTACCAGCTTTAACTTCATCACCAACATTATCATTATCTTCCCCCTTGTTTGAAGATAAGCGATAGCAATCTTCAAATAATCTATGAAGGGTGATGAGGTTAGAGTATTCAAATAAACCTGAGAAATGTGATCTTCCAATGAAATCATGTAGGTCGAAAAGCTTCTGCACTAGGGTGTGCATTATGCCCTTAATGATTTCTTCCACATTTTTCCTTCTTTCAGATTCAGTTTCATGATGCTGAGATTCTTCTATTGCCAATTTGATTGTAGATGCCTCAGAGGCCTGAGATGAGGTGCTGGCCTCAGGATAATAAAAATGAACATTAGGAACTGCCAGTTCCTTTTCAAACTCAGCCTGGCAGAATTCTGCATCAACATCACCTAAATTCCTTTATCAGGAATTTGATTCAAAATGATGATGCCAAAAAGGGGGAAAGTTTGGATATCTTAGAAGCAAATGCTGAAGATATGAAAGGTGTTCTTAGCTGCATAGATGAGAAGCTCAATGAATCGAAGAAATCCAGAGTTGACTTGGATGATGAAGAAATAAAGCTGATTGCAAAATTTTCTGAGCCTACAAAGAAAAGACTTGGATTGGTCTCAGAGCTTTACAACATTTTCAAACGTTCACCCCCTAAAGAAAATGAAACTATAGAGCAATCTTTTGAAAAATTTCTAACAATGAAGAAAGTTCTTGATCATTACTTGGACAAACTGATTAGATGAGAAGAATATGGGACTCTTAAAAAGTGCTGGAAAAGTTGATTTAGGTTTTGTCAAGGATGTATTGGAGAAATCAACAACTGATGAAGACCTAAGGAAAATTGTGTCGAAGTTCAAACATCTGGTAATGGACAGAAAAGCGTGACCGCTCAGTCTTTCCAACGTCTGATAGATAAATGGTAGGGAAAATGATCTTTTGGAGTTGCATCCTCCAGTTTCCTAAAGTCGATACAAACTCGATGTCTAGTAATCAACCTCGCAGGGATTAACTCATCAAATTCATTTGGTTGTATAGTGAATCCTCCTTTCTTGGGCTCCACATGAATCGGGCTTACCCTCTCACTATCAGCAATAGGGAAAATGATTCCCATTTCCAACATCTTTATTATCTCCTCTTTTACCACATCTTTCAACTAAGGTGTCAACATTCTCTGAGGTTGAGCTACTGTTTTTTCTCCTGATCTACAGAGATCTTATGCATACAAACAAGGGGGCTAATCCCATGAATATCTGGAATATACCACACAAAGGCTCCTTTATGCTATCTCAGCACACCTAATAGTTTCTCCACCTCTAAAGGTGATAATGACGATGAAATAATAAGGGGGAGAGCATCATCTTGTAAAAACACATACTTTAGATGAGAGGGAAAATGTTTCACGTTAAATTCTTTGATGGTTCCTCCAATGATGACTTTAGTAATTTACCAGTCAATTGTAAATCAAAAAACTTATGCCACGAAGGTCTATGAATTGGTCCACCTATATCCACAGAAGATATAGGGGCTACTTCTTGCAATCTCTCTTCGCTGCATGCAAGCCAGGTATCCTTATCACTTTCTTCTCTTTCTTTCAAAAGCAAAGTCTCTTCTACTTTCGGATCTAGTGACACTTGCTGTTGCAATTTCAGGACAATCTCATCAATGGCATCTATCATGTAGCATGCTTCTCCTTCATCATTAGCATAACCCATTGTCTCAGCACATTGAAGACCATATTGTTTTCATTCACTCACTCTCAAAATCAGCTCCCCATTATGGACATCTATCATTGTCCTACTACTCTCTAGGAAAGGTCTCCCTAGGATTACAGGTACATCGCTATTGGCTTCCATGTCCAACACCACAAAGTTACAGGAAACACAAACTTGCCAACTTTCACTATAACATCCTCAACAACTCCACACGGTTGCTTCATGGATATGTCTGCCAACTGAAGGGGTATTGATGTTTCATTAAGATCTTACATGCCTAACTTATGAAAAATGGACAATGGCATTAGATAGACGGTTGCCCCTAGATCACATAATGCTTTGTTCAGGCAAACTCCTCCAATGGTACAAGGTATGAGGAAGCTTCCAGGATCTTCACACTTAGGAGGCATGTTGGTCCCAGAGAAGGGTGAAACTATAGTCAAAAGGGGGGGGGGGTGTGAATGACTATAGTGGAGTTTCAAAAACTTTTCTTTTGTTTAAAAGCTTTTGGGCAGCGGATAAGTCCCTTCTAACTATGTTGTTTTCAAATCAGTTTAGGCAATCACGGATATAAGTTATGATCTAGGCAATTTAAATAATTACTGTAAAGTAAATTACAGAAAGTAAATAGACACAAGGCTTATAGTGGTTCAGGGTGGTGTAATCCCTTAATCCACTCTTCTCCTGTGATGATTGGAGGAATTCACTATTTTTTTCACAGATACAATAGTATGATTGTCCTTGGCTTCCCAAGCTTCACAATCTACAAGACTATCACTCCTTGACGGCAACAGCTTAAGTGATTCAGTCTCCTTTGCTGCTCCTTGAGATCAAAATCCTTCAACAGCTATCACAGACTCAACTCCTTCTCAGATTGCCTCTGATTCAGTTGCTTCAGTTTGATGTGAATGTGATCCACAACCTTGCTTGATCAATCTCAGTCCTGAATATGAATTTGTAGCTCTGATGTCTGAGTTGATCACTAGATGTATCCTTGTAAGTTTAGAGAAGGCTTTTTGAATTGACAGAGTTTCTGCTTGGTTTTTTATTTTTGGATCGTTGTTCTATTTTTCTGTCAATACCTTCTATTTATAGCTTTGAATAACCTTGATTTTGAAATTCCGTCCGTTGGCTATATTAATGAGGGAATAATCCTTGATTTTATTCTTGATTCCTCATTAACTGCATTCTACTTGATTTTAGTGATCAGATTTTTTTTTCTTCAAACGTATAACAGAAAATCCGTCCTTGATAGATCCTCTATTGATTGTGCATTTAATGCATGATCCTCTGAATCTTCAACATATATTAAATCTGATCTGGTAGGTATTACTTCATTGTTTTCTGAACGGTCGAGTGATCCTTCTGACTTAGCCATTTTGGCTCTTCCTTTAACGTTTTGTCTTTACTCAGCCGAAAGTTAGTTTACTCAGCCGATTCATTGTTTTCTTCTTTGCTTCAGTTTAAGGAGAATCTTTGTACTTCACTGATCCTTGATTGGGGTGAGATCCGTGTACACCATATTTGAATATTAAGTTTCATCACTTGAAATATGACTTAGACTTATCCAAGGTCATCACAGACTTCCTTGGTTATAAGTCAGACCATAAAGTCTTCATTGTATCTCTGCTTGGTGCTTGGCTGGCTTCACTCTGCCGAATGTCTGTTTTACTTTTCCGTCCTACCAACTAGTACAATACTTGTCTGACTCAACTTATACAACATGTCGACTCTAAGTAAAGACTTATACAGAGAATTCTTACTTATTTCAGGCTTGCTATAAAAGCTAGTATGGCCATCATCAAAACATAATAAATGTTCCTAACAATTTCCCCCTTTTTGATGATGCCAAAACCCTCATAAGCCCGAACATAAGTAATCCAAATTTTTCATAACAGAACAAAAATTCAGCAATTTTATTCATCCATTCCAGGGCAATAAGATATTGCATCTTTTTATTTAAAGACAAAGGCAAATAGAAATAGAAGTAATCTAGAAATAATTCAAATTGAGTGAAGGGTCTACTTCTTCACATCTTCAAACCTGATGCCTTTGCCTTTGCTGCCCTTGCCTTTTTCTGTTGGGCTTGCCTTCTTTTCACTGGAGCTTTCCGGCTTAGAACTTCCTTCCCCCTTTTTGGCGGCACTAAAAAAGTGTTGGTCCCTTGGAAAGGCTAACACAAGTTTAGAGGGGGGGGGGGGGTGAATAAACTTGTCACCAAAAACTAATCATGAGCTGAAAAAGCCCCAGGAACTGAGTTTCTCTGAAACTTAAACTGATCTACCGTTTTGTTCCTGTCCCTTAACTTGTGCGGAGTTTAGTTAGCTCAAGTGAATATAAGTTAATGCCGACTTATATTTAGTCTTGTTAACTGGCAGCGGATAAAATATTAGCCTTTAGTGCAATAGATGTGTGAATAGAAATCTAGACCCTCTATGTATCACTTCTGTGCTGACTCAGTGTCTGGTGTTTGCTGAGTGATAATGCAATAAATAAAACAAACACAAATGCATATAGTAAATCAACACAAGATTTGTTTATGGAAGTTCCGGGTGGTGTAATCCCGAACGTCTCCCTTTCTCCTGTGGTGTTGGAGGTATGACTAGAATAATGAGATAACCGTTACAAAATCCTAGCACTCTGACAGTCCTTCACGACACCCAAGTTTCACTGTCTACACAAAATGAAGAAAGGTGAGATTGCTCCCTTCATCCTGCACACTAATCTCTCGGAGGTGGAATTGCTCCTTCACCAGCTCACTACTACTACCAACACACAGTCCTCAGACTGCACCAACAGCTGTGGCAACCAAGTTGCAACCGTATGAAGAAAGGTAGAATTGCTCTCTTCAAACTATGCACAGCCAACCCTTTTTCACAAAGGTTAGGTTTAGAATTAATCAAGGATTAATTCAGTGAGCTGTCTGATTCTTCTGGATCTGACTTTGTAGCTCCAAGATGCCTTCTTTCCCCCTTAATGGGTTACTGGATCTTTCTTTGAAGTCTTCAAGGCAATTCCGTTGGCTTCCCTTTTTCTAGATATATCTGATATGATTTTTGTGGATCTGGATTTGGATCTTAGAGTATATGCTTGTAAGGAACTTTTTCTGATCCTCCTCTCTATCTTCTTCGAGTGATTCTCTTGTGTATTTATAGGGATGATGTAACGGTCACTAGCTCTTGTAGCCGTTACACTTGTCGTTTAGCCAACGTTCACATGTACGATCTTTTGTCGTATAGTCGGTTTGAATTAAACAGGCCTTAACTCGCCTTTTCTACGAGTACCTTGTATATTTAATATCCGACTTCAATTGACTAAGTCGAGTACACCAATCAAATTCTTCTTATCCAAATAACCGATAATCTTTGTCCTTAAGACTATTCAGCTTTTACATGATCTATAGCTCGCCTTCGGTCACCACGTACTTGCCCGAATCCCGACTTATAGTCACGACTTAATTAGCTTCCATTTGAGTTTGCCACCTCGCTTCTTCGGTTTCACAGAATCGAGTCTCGTGTCCTCGCTTCTTCAATCTTCTAGATAAGCCAACTGAGTCTGTGTCCCTCAGCGAACTTATCTTCTTCAGTTCTAGTTTCTTTGAAGATCTCTTCTTTGACCAATTCTTCGATCAGAATGTCAATTGCTCCTTCATTCTTTTGAATAGACAGAAGATCAATGGTCTGTAAATCAGTGTCTTTTTGTTCATCTTGTTCTTTGATCAACCGTTTGGCATGGATTTCTTCAGCTGTTTCAGCTTTAGCATCGCTTCCACCAAGATTACCGCTTTAACTTCATCACCAACATTATCATTATCTTCCCCCTTGTTTGAAGATAAGCGATAGCAATCTTCAAATAATCTACGAAGGGTGATGAGGTTAGAGTATTCAAATAGACCTGAGAAATGTGATCTTCCAATGAAATCATGTAGGTCGAAAAGCTTCTGCTCTAGGGTGTGCATTACGCTCTTAATGATTTCTTCCACATTTTTCCTTCTTTCAGATTCAGTTTCATGATGCTGAGATTCTTCTATTGCCAATTTGATTGTAGATGCCTCAGGCGCTTGAGATGAGGTGCTGGCCTCAGGATAATAAAAATGAACATTAGGAACTGTCAGTTCCTTTTCATACTCACCTGGCAGAATTCTGCATCTTCCACGGCTTCTCTTTTCTCTTCAGTGTATTCCCCATACATGGTAGTGGGAAATGCACTTCCTTCAGATTCTTCATCAGTTTCAGTTTCTTCAGATTCTTCAATCTCTCTCTCAGTTTCTTTAGCCTTGCTTCCTTCGCTTTCTTCATTTCCTTCTGATTCTTCAACATCATCAGTTTCAACATCACTTTCATCAATAATTACCGTTAGGTTCGGTTTTCATCGCTTGGAGTTTGTTCCACAACCCTTTCTGTCTTCTTACAGTTCTATCATCCATCCTTATGGTCTCGCTTGAACTGGAGTCAGAAATTTCACTTTCTTCCTCAATGATTTTCCTTTTCTTAGCTTTGATGGACACAGGTTCTTGTTTTACTTCGGTTGGAGTTGATTTGGAGATAGATTAGTGATCTAGCATTCTTTGGACTAGATAGGTGTAGCCATTTTTCAGTAGAAACTTCTCTCCGGTGTCCTTACTTTCTTTGATTCTTTCTTTCTCTTCTGAAATTTGCTTTATCAACTGATTGAGAATAAATTTATTCCAATCCAATTTCTCTCCAAACCAAATAGCATAAATCATCTTCATTTTATCAGTTGAAAGAGTATAGAAATTTCGAACGTGACCAATGATGTTTCTGGTAAGAAGTATTGTTAAGGCTGCGAATTCTTTCTTTTGTTGATAGATGGATCCAATGAAGTTCTTCTCCTTCTTGTTGATTGCAGTGATACTCCAAAGTTTATTCTTTTCTTCATTTCTGAATGTGAAGGATGAAGATCCTCCCATTATGTCTAAGCCGAAAACAAGTGATAGCAAGTGTTCATCAACAGTAAAGCTTTTCTCTTGAACAGTCGTTTTGAAGCTTTTTCCATTGTTGATGATTTTGGCATTCCTGTAGAAATCTCTGATGCCATCTGGACACAAAGTAGTGACCTTTGTATCAATCAAATTTTCCAATCCTAGAATCTTTTTGATCTTCTTTGCAATTTGGATTGAAAGAGTGGAGTTTGAGAATCTTTGACAAAATTAGTCCAGGGTTGTAGTGATTCCTTCATCATTGTTGTAACGATCCATGGATTTCTGATTTGTGAAATTCTGGTGGTGGAATCTTGAAAGTTTTGAAGTTGATTGAACAGGATTTCGTCAAGATTGCATCTATTACTCGTTTTCAAAAATAAGAGTCGTGTCATAATCAATGGGATTTTGTAGGGATGGGCTTCTCTTTTTCTCCCAGATTGACACGTGGCTTCGATCGATTTGTCATGTCAGTCCAAACGTCAGATGGTAGCTGGAAAGTTTACTTCTTTTGACCAATTTGTCCTTCATCAGCCTTTGCCTTCTCAGTTTTGTATATAAGTCAGTTTTCTGAGGATTTTGCAATGTGAACTGACTTTTCCTGCAAAACAGTTTAAGTTTTCTTCGGTACCCATACCTTTTTGGGTTCGGTTAAGTTAGTTACTGAAATATTACTTTCAGTTTCTTTGTTGAGAGAATTAAACCTTCTCAACTCTTTTCTGGATAAACCATTACGCTCAATCTTAGTTGATTTCACAAGAATTCTTTTAGATTTAACATTTTTATTTTCTTTGTGTAATCCACTAGATCTTCTAGTATCTTGATTTCTGAAGTTTATACTTTTTGAAGTCTCAAGACTGGGTAGGGGTGGGGGATTATCATTGCTTTTGTCAAATTTTCTATACATTAATCTCTCAGCTAGATTTGACACCTCAGTTTCAAGAAACTCATTCCAATCTTTTGCTTTGTCAAGTTCCCTGTCTTTTAATTTTAATTCCAACGTAAGTTTTTCAGTTAACTTGACAAGATCAGAGTTTCTTAGACTGAGTTCTGCAAATGATAACTGATTTGAAGAACGTACCTTTCCTTGATGATTTGATGCTGTTTTAGGATTTGAATGTACACTCTTTTGTTGCTGTGATGAATCTTCTATATCAACAACCACTTGCAACAACTCATTTCCTTCTTCTTTTGAGAGGTCTCTTAGTGATGGAACTCCTCTGGATTCGTTAATATGAGCATAGAAGTTTGTATCCACATCATCACTGAGTTGAGGTTCTGAATTAGTATGTAAATTTGACGCACTGAACCTTTCGATCATTTGATCCTGAAAATCAGATATATTTTGCAAGCAATTAGTCAGGGGGTGAATAAGCCAACTTCTAGCTGTAGATGTAGACATTGAAACTAGGTGAACTGATACAGTGAGGGGTCTTCAACAACTGGTTTTAAAAAAGTATTCTTGGATCTCTTCCAGATGAAAGAACTGCTCCGATACCAATTGTTGGTCCCTTGGAAAGGCTAACACAAGTTTAGAGGGGGGGGGGGTGAATAAACTTGTCACCAAAAACTAATCCTGAGCTGAAAAAGCCCCAGGAACTGAGTTTCTCTGAAACTCAAACTGATCTTCATTTTTGTTCCTATCCCTTAACTTGTACGGAGTTCAGTTAGCTCAACTGAATATACGTTAATGCTGACTTATATTTAGTCTTGTTAACTGGCAGCGGATAAAATATTAGCCTTTAGTGCAATAGATGTGTGAATAGAAATCTAGACCTTCTATGTATAAGTTTTGTGCTGACTCAGTGTCTGGTGTTTGTTGAGTGATAATGCAATAAATAAAACAAACACAAATGCATAAAGTAAATCAACACAAGATTTGTTTATGGAAGTTCCGGGTGGTGTAATCCCGTACGTCTCCCCTTCTCCTATGGTGTAGGAGGTATCACTAGAATAATGAGATAACCGTTACAAAATCCTAGCACTATGACAGTCCTTCACGACACCCAAGTTTCACTGTCTACACAAAATGAAGAAAGGTGAGATTGCTCCCTTCATCCTGCACACTGATCTCTCGGAGGTGGAATTGCTCCTTCACCAGCTCACCACTACTACCAACACACAGTCCTCAGACTGCACCAACAGCTGTGGCAACCAAGTTGCAACCGTATGAAGAAAGGTAGAATTGCTCTCTTCAAACTATGCACAACCTACCCTTTTTCACAAAGGTTAAGTTTAGAATTAATCAAGGATTAATTCAGTGAGCTGTCTGATTCTTCTGGATCTGACTTTGTAGCTCCAAGATGCCTTCTTTCCCCCTTAATGGGTTACTGGATCTTTCTTTGAAGTCTTCAAGGCAATTCCGTTGGCTTCCCTTTTTCTAGATATATCTGATATGATTTTTGTGGATCTGGATTTGGATCTTAGAGTATATGCTTGTAAGGCTCTTTTTCTGATCCTCCTCTTTATCTTCTTTGAGTGATTCTCTTGTGTATTTATAGGGATGATGTAACGGTCACTAGCTCTTGTAGCCGTTACACTTGTCGTTTAGCCAACGTTCACTTGTACGATCTTTTGTCGTATAGTCAGTTTGAATTAAACAGGGCCTTAACTCAGTTTTCTACTGAGTACCTTGTATATTTAATATCTGACTTCAATTGACTAAGTCAGAGTACACCAATAAAATTCTTCTTATCCAGTCAACTGATAATCTTTGTCCTTAAGACTATTTAGTTTTACATGATCTAAAGCTCAGTTTCAGGTCACCACAGACTTGCCTGAATACTGACTTATAGTCACGACTTAATTAGCTTCCAACTGAGTTTGCCACCTCGCTTCTTCGGTTCTCGTAACAGTCCGTGTCCCTCGCTTCTTCGCCTCTTAGATAAGCCAACCGAGTCTCGTGTCCTTCGGCGAACTTATCTTCTTCAGTTCTAGCATAATTGAGTTTGAACCCTCAGTTCTTCATTCTTCAATAACTGAGTTTGAACCATCAGTTCTTCATGAGCATATTCAGTTTTCTTGCTATAACTCAGTTTTCTTGTTGTGACTCAGCTGTTCGCATAGTTCATATTCTATTACAAAGCTTGTCTGAAACAACCTATATAAAGTTCAGACTCTAGATAGAACTTATACATTTATCTCTAGACCATTTCTTGCTTCTTCTTTTATTATGCACTATAACAGTTAGTTACGATTTCATCATCATGGGTTGTAAGTGATTTGTCTATCGTTACGAATCATCATCAAAACATAAATAATATTTCCAACAAAAAGGCTTCAAGATATGTTGGTGCTGTGTCAGACTCAGGGAGAGGACCATACCTCCTTTCCAGTATCTTGTTGTTGGCCTCACCAAATTTGATTAGAAGGTCCAATTTCTTGCCAGACTGCTCCATTACCTCATCTAGATGCTTAATTTGTTGAGTGTGAGCATTGAGAGTGTCCACCAAGGGCTTAAGATTGTTGTCAATTGTCTCGGATGAAATTCAAGATTGGTTTGGACATGGTGAGGGATGAGTTGTTGTAAATTGCAAAGCGAGTTTCCTTGTCTCTCCATGACCTCATCTTGGATCTTGATATGATTGATGAGGGCCTCAATCTTGTGGTTGAAGGAGGCTGCTTCACTCCTTAAGGCATTCTTCAGGTTTTGCCTGCTGTAATATTGCCTTTCTATGTCCACAATGAAGGGTTGAATGTCCAGATTGAAAACTCTATCTGGATCAATTTCCTCTGGTGCCACATGGACATCCTCTTCATCTCCATCATCCTCAGCATCTCTATTTTGCTCTGTCTCATTCTCTAGGTCAGCTTCTCTTTCTTCCTTTTCCTCCTCTTCCTCTTCCTTTTCATCTTGTGCATCTTCTTCTCCTTCTTCTATCTGTTGTGTTCTTCCTCATTAGACATTGGGTCATTTAGAGGTTGCTGTTGAGTGTGGACTGCTTCATCTGCTCTTTCGTTCCCCCTTGTGCAATTGTGGGGGAGTTGACAATTTCGGCTGAGTGAGTTTTATTAGCTGGCTCACTGAGCTGTTTGTCAACTTTACCAATGCTTTTGAAAAGCACTTATTGAAAAGTCAGTTCATCATCATTAATCCCCAAATCTTCTTGATTTGCTTCAAGATTTCCACCTTCTAAGTGTTCATCCTCTGACTCATCTTCTTCCTCATCTATCTCCTCCTCTTCAGATGAAGTGATTCTATATCCTTCATCACCTTCCTCAAGATAGGTGATGTTCCTCTTGTTGCTTCTCTTCTTCTGTTGCTGTGTCGTCACTTATTGTCACAGGTTCATTCAAGTTGCTGGTTCCAGGCAGAGAGATGCTTTCATGTGCTGTCTGGGATCTGGTTCTTCGTCCCACTCCTGATCTACTGCCTTCAGGTTGTTTTCTTTTGCTCCCAGCAATGGGTTTGGGCTTCATGGAAGCCTTGATGTAATTAATCATGGTCTTTGACATGTGTGGAGACTGCAAATTGGTGGGTTGTACTTTCAATTCGTTGAATAGGTGTTGAAGAGGGAACCCATATGATTTCCTCTCCCAGAAATCGCCCTTTTTCTATAAACCCTTGCTTGGTGCCGTTATTGATAGATCAATTTCCTTTTGAATTTGATCCTTCAATCGATTGAAAACAAATGTTGCCCAGTCGAATTTGGTACCTTCGTAGATGATGGCAATCAGTCTGATCCGAACCTCAGTTAGGTTTTCCATAGACCCTTTTCTGCCTTCAATATTCTTGGTGATGACTGGTGCAAATTCAGCAAACGGAAGTTTGAGCATTGATCTGGGTAGATTGTATGTTTTGTTGTTTCTTCTGGGGTTCTTGGCTATTTCAGCCCAGAATTTCTAGACGTCAATCATCACAAACTTGACATTATCCGGACCTATTATGGGAAGTTTCAGGTATCTATTTAGTGTACCAGGCGTGATGACTATGTCTCTTCCAAAGATTGAGCTCGTGATGCGATTGACTTCAGTCTTCTTTGTGCTAAGCACAAATTTGGCGTTTTTCCAAAATGCAATTAGATTTTCATAGCAGATTCCAGTGATTGGGGGGTTTAGAAAGGTCATCAGCCCCAAATTGGAACAACAGTCAACCAAGCGTTGAGCTTTTGCATCATTATCACAAAACGAGAGATAGTGTTCTGGTTTGAAAAATGAACCAGTGATGATTGATTTTTTCGTAGTATTTTTCAGTGGGGGAGATTGTGGAAGATGAAGCCATTGATAGTTAATTGATGTTTAGAGAGGAGTTCCTCAAGTTTTCAGTGAAAATCAAAAGTAGGGTTTGTAATTTGCAAGAGGGTGTAAAGATTTCTGAAAATCTCTAAGTAACCTTTATATAGGTTGATTTGGGTAGTGTGAACGTGGTTTGCATGTGGAAGGATTTTATGACATAATGGCATGATTTTGTGTATGTAAATCGCAATATTCGAGCGTAATGGGGGAGTGGTTTGAGGTAAGTAATGATAGAGCCCGGGAATCGAGTCGTTTATAATTCGAAAAATAATATAGTTACCTCCATGATCATAAGTTGATCTCCACGTGTGTAATTTTCCACAGAATAATTCTCCATAATTTCCTTATTCTCCACGTGTAAAAATTGATTTTGTTCACACTTTAATTTGTCCAAGTATTTAATTCGGTGAAGTGCCTTGGCTGGTCACTTAGCCGATATAGTGAATTCTTCACTGAGCTGCTCCATTTAACCGTTCCTAACAATCAGTTAAGTTAACTTTGCTGGATACCAGTGCCTTACCTGCTACATCCCCCGTAATGGCAAAGGTTGAACCAGTTGATGAATTCACTTAGCCAATTACTTCAGTTAGCCGCTCTTTGGTACTTAGTCAATTTCAATCATTCCTAACTCAGTTCTCAACATGATAAATCTTTCATAACTGAGTGGTTTAGTGAAGATGTCGCCAATTGATCTTCGGTGGGTATGTATTTTAGGATGACATCTCCCTTTTCAACATGATCTCTCGATAAAATGATGTCTTACATCAATGTGCTTTGTTCTTGAATGCAACACCGGATTTTCAGTAATGGATATTGCACTTGTGTTATCACACATGATTGGAATTGTTTCCTCCTCCACTCCATAATCCCTTAGCTGTTGTCAGATCCAAAGTACTTGTGCACAACAACTACCTGCTGCTATATATTCTACTTCAGCTGTTGATGTAGATATGGTGTTTTGCTTTTTACTGAACCAAGAGACTATTCTGGTGCCTAGAATTTGACATGTTCTAGAGGTGCTTTTTCTATATATTTTGCATCCAGCATAGTCAGAGTCTGAATATGATATCAATTTAAATCCTCCATCTTTTGGATACCAAATTCCAACACTTATAGTGTTTTTCAAGTAATTGATTATCCTTTTGGCTGCTAGAAGATGTGATTCTTTTGGTTGAGCTTGAAATCTTGCACATACTCCTACTGCAAATGCTATATCAGGTCTACTTGCAGTCAAGTATAGTAAGGATCCAATGATTCCTCTATACATTTTCTGATCAACATCCTTTCCTATTTCATCTTTTCCAAGAATGACTCTTGCACACATTGGTGTATCTGTTGTGCCACTTGTATCCATCCCATACTTTTGTATTAAATCTCTTGTGTACTTGGCTTGACTGATAAAGATACCATCCTTCATTTGCTTTACTTGAAGGCCAAGGAAATAATTTAATTCTCCCATCATGCTCATCTGAAATTTGCTCTTCATCAGGTTTGCAAATTTCTCACATAGCTTTTCATCCTCTGATCCAAAGATGATATCATCAAAATAGATTTGTACTAACAATGTACTTATTCCTTCCTCTAGTTTGAATAGAGTCTTGTCTATAGTTCCTTTGTTGAATCCATTCTTGATCAGAAATTGTGATCGTGTTTCATACCAGGCTCTTGGTGCCTGTTTGAGTCCATAAAGGGCCTTCTTGAGTTTGTATACTTTGTCTTCTTTTCCTTTGATTTGAAATCCAGGAGGTTGTTCCACATATACTTCTTCTTCCAAAAGTCCATTTAGAAATGCACTCTTGACATCCATTTGATAGACTTTGAAATCTTTGTATGCAGCAAAAGCTAGAAAGAGTATGATTGCCTCCAATCTTGCTACTGGTGCAAATGTTTCATCATAATCTATTCATTCTGCTTGAGAATAGCCTTTTGCAACTAGTCTTGCTTTGTTTCTGACAACAGTTCCTTGCTCATCCATCTTGTTCCTGAATACCCATTTTGCTCCAATGATGTTGGCCATAACTGGTCTGTCAACAAGTTCCCAGACTTCATTTCTTTCAAATTCATTTAGTTCTTCTTGCATGGCTGTGATCCAATCTGCATCTTGGATTGCATCATCTATGATCTTGGGTTCCACTTGTGATAGAAAGCATGTTAGCATGTGCTCCAGCTTGTCTTCTCGGTTCTAACTCCCGTGTGAACATCTCCAATGACTTGTTCTTCAGGATGATCTCTTAGCCAATTTATATCAGGTTGAAGTTGTTCTTCACTTGGTGCTTCTATAGCTTCATTATGGGTATGAACTTCAAGTTCTGTTGCTTGATCTGTTGTATATATGTGGCTCCTCTTGATTTTCAAAATGATGATTTAGGATAGAAGCTGGTATGGTTGCACTTGTATAGATTTCCCTTTGTGCTGCTTCCTTTTCTTGATCTTGAAGATCTTCACCATTTGTATTTGGTTCATCAAAAACTACATGTATTGATTCTTCAATCACCAATGTTCATTTGTTAAGTACTATGAATGCTTTGCTGGTGTTTGAGTATCCCATGAAGATTGCTTCATTAGCCTTTTCATCAAAGGCAACTGGTTCCTGTTCAAGACAAAACATTTCGATCCAAACATATGAAAATATGAGATATTAGATTTTCTACCATTCCATATTTCATATGGAGTCTTTCCATGATATTTGTTGATGATAGATCTGTTTTGTGTATGGCATGCTGTGTTTGTAGCTTCAGCCCAAAATCTCTTTGGCAAGCATGCTTCAGCAATCATTGTTCTAACACCATTTTGTTGTTGAGTTCCTGCTGCAGATAGTTGATGTAACACTCCATTTTCTTCACAGTAGGTTTTGATAATTTCATTTATAAATTCAGCTCCTCTATCTGATCTAATCTTGATGATCTTCAGTTCTTTTTCATTTGGAGTCTTCTCAGCAAATCTGGCAGCTTTTTGAGTGTTTCTTTCTTCTTGTTCATGAAAATGGTCCAGGTGTATTTTGAAAAGTCATCCACCACTACTAGGGTGTATTTCTTACCACTTACACTTACGGGTGTGACTCGGTCTAAACAGTCCATGTGTAACGTATGTAGAACTCTTGTTGTAGATTGATAAGGCTTTGACTTGAATGAACTTTTGATTTGTTTCCTTTTCGACATGCATCACATAGGCTTTCCTTTTTGAATCGATCTTCGCGTGGCCTTCAACTAACTTGTTCTTTGATAATTTGTTGATGGTCTTGAAATGCAAGTGATTTAATCTTCTCGTGCCAAATCCAAACTTGTTGATTGTTTATTTTTGACAAACGTACATGTTTCTCGCCTTGGTCGTTCTCCACCCACCACATACATGTTGTCTTGTCTTCTACCCGCAAGAACTACCGTGTTGGTTTGGTGTGAATCACTTTGCATCCTTCTTTGTTGAAGTGCACATTGTAGCCTTTGTCACAGAATTGACTAATGCTCATCAGATTGAAATTAAGTCCCTTGACATATGCCACATTTTGAATCTTCAGATTGTTCTTGAGTATTATGCCTTCCCCCTTAATCTTGCCAGGGTTATCTTTGCCTCCAAATGTGACTTTGGGTCCATCAAAAGCTTTGAAGTCAGTGAGCCATTTCTTGTTTCCTGTCATGTGTCTGGAACATCCACTGTCAATGTACCAGACATCCTACAAAACAAATTAATTAAGTTTAGGTACCCAACACTGTTTGGGTCCATATCTGTTAGCAGTCATGCCTCCCATACCAAGTGTATATCCAAAAGTTCTTCTTTTTGGATAGTTGAAGTCATCAACTTCATATGTATAAGGCATGGCAGAATAGCTTCTGATATTTTTACTGAAGATATTCTGATACATTTCTCTGCCTTTTGGTGCTTGTGCATCCCTCTTCACTTTCCAATATGCAGTAGGAAACCTGTGTTGCTTCATGTGTCTAGGAACATATCTAGATTGATTTTTCTTAAACACATGATGCATATCACTCAATGGTTTCTTCTTGTATTTTGGAGGTGCAACATTCCAATCATCCTATGAAGGATAAAGTCTACCTTTACCTTTCAGAAGGATTTTGTTTTTGCTTGACTGGAATGAGGATTTAGTCTGCCGTTTCACTGCACTAGGTTTTGACTTCACCGGAGCAGGATGATTTGTTGGAACTATGGTCTGTCCCTTTCTAAATTTTGGTCCATTGATGGTCCTGAATTTAGAATTGTGTTGACCATTGTTTCTACTCTCATCCTGACTATTGTAGCCAAGACCAGATCTGGATCCAAACCTTTTTGAAGGCTTGTAAGCTTGTGCATTTAGTGGTGCAGTGGTTACCTTTACTGGTGGGGAGATTTTCTTAACTGATATGTCAATAATAGATGTATGATCATCTGCTTTTTGTTGATCATTTAAGCAAGTCTCCTTACTAGTTAATTCAGCTTTTGCTTTATGCAATTCTTTCTTTAATCTCTTATTCTCTTTTCTTAGATCCTTGCATTCCTTTTCCAGAATTTCATGATTCATTTCGATTTCATCAAATTTAGTCATGAGATTTTGGACTAGGTCTGCTGTATCTAATGGGAGAGCAGAAGATTGTGCAGTGTCAGAAGTGGATGCATTAGATGAAGAGTAAGAGCTAGATGATACCTTAGTTTCATTTGATTCTTTGGTCATTAGACATAAATCAGTGTCTGAGCTGCCACCTTCATCTTCATTTAATTCTTTGGTCATGAGACATAGGCATGCTTTTTCATTTTCTGAGCTATCTTCTTCATCACTGTTATCTGAGTCATTATCAGATGATTCTTCATTCTTTTCACTACTGGATTCAGCCTGCCTTCTTGCTTTTCCTCTTTTCAAATGCTTTGTATTTCTTCTTTTCATCATCTTTGTCATTTTCTTCAGGACAACCAGCCTTCAAGTGACCTTTCTTGTTGCAGTTGAAGCATCTGTATTCATCATTTTTCTTCTTCATGTCTTTGTTTGAGCTTGACCTCTTGTTTGATGATGAGTTTCCCTTGAATGACTTCTTTCTGCTAAACCTGTCAAAACGTTTGACTAATAAAGCTACCTGTTCTTTGAGTTCTTGTGTCTCTCTGCTGATACAATCGGCAAAGTTACTTTGTTGGGGTGCAACCAGTGCAGTGATTTTTTGTGTCTCTACCGGAGCACCATCTTCACCGTTCAATTCGAATTCATGAGCTTTTAATTAGGACATCAGGGTCAGAGTGTCTGTTTTGCAAGATTTGTTGTTCCTCTGATTACTGATGTTATGATCTTCCATCTTTCAGGTAAGCCTCTCAAAATCTTCAAGCATACTTCTTTCTGGGGATATGTGTGTCCAAGCTATTGCAGTTCACTGATAATGCTTGAGAATCTGTTGTCCATTTGATCAATGGATTCACCAACCTTCATTTTGAAGTTCTCAAATTTCTATTTTGCAACAAATAATTTGTTTTCTTTAACTGCTTCAGATCCTTCATTTATCAATGCTAGCTTGTCCCACATCTCCTTTGCTGTTTTGCAGTCTTTGATTCTCATGAACATGTTTCTATCTAGGGTTTTCAAAATCATGTCTTTTGCAACAAAATCCAGATTTGCTCTTCTCCCCGTCATCCTTGGTCCAATCCTTTTTAGGTTTATCAATTTCCTTCCCTTGATCTCGCTCTTGTGCCTACTACGGTAGTGATTATGATTGGTCCATCATTAATTACATCCAAAGATCTCTTCATGAGTTGCTTTGCAAGATGAGACGACATTCTTATTTTATATTCATCAAAATTATTAACATTAAAAACATGTACTTTTGACAAAAAGTTTGAGGAATCCATAAGTGCAGGTGAAGATATAAATGTAAACGTATAGAAAACATAGATTTGAAAACTACTTTGAAAATATGTGATCTCCTTGTTACCAGAAATTAGATCGAACGGTTCGATACTAGGAACACCGCTCCGATACCAATTGTTGGTCCCGAGAGAAGGGTGAAACTATAGTCGAGGGGGGGGGGGGGGGAGGGGTGAATGACTATAGTGGAGTTTCAAAAACTTTTCTTTTGTTTAAAAGCTTTTGGACGGCGGATAAGTCCCTTCTTACTATGTTGTTTTCAAATCAGTTTAGGCAATCACAGATATAAGTTATGATCTAGGGAATTTAAATAAATACTGTAAAGTAAATTGCAGAAAGTAAATTGACGCAAGGCTTATAGTGGTTCAGGGTGGTGTAACCCTTAATCCACTCTTCTCATGTGATGATTGGAGGAATTCACTATTGTTTTCACAGATACAATAGTATGATTGTCCTTGGCTTCCCAAACTTCACAATCTACAAGACTATCACTCCTTGACTGCAACAGCTTCAGTGATTCAGTCTCCTTTGCTGCTCCTTGAGATCAAAATCCTTCAACAGCTATCACAGACTCAACTCCTTCTCAGATTGCCTCTGATTCAGTTGCTTCAGTTTGATGTGAATGTGATCCACAACCTTGCTTGATCAATCTCGGTGCTGAATATGACTTTGTAGCTCTGATGTCTGAGTTGATCACTAGATGTATCCTTGTAAGTTTAGAGAAGGATTTTTGAATTGACAGAGTTTCTGCTTGGTTTTTCTTTTTGGATCGTTGTTCTATTTTTCTGTCAATGCCTTCTATTTATAGCTTTGAATAACCTTGATTTTGAAATTCCGTCCGTTGGCTATATTAATGAGGGAATAATCCTTGATTTTATTCTTGATTACCCCTTAATTGCATTCTCCTTGATTTTAGTGATCGGATTTTTTTTCTTCATTGCTTCAGTTTAAGGAGAATCTTTGTACTTCACTGATCCTTGATTGGGGTGAGACCAGTGTACACCATATTTGAATATTAAGTTTCATCACTTGAAATATGACTTAGACTTATCCAAGGTCATCACAGACTTCCTTGGTTATAAGTCAGACCATAAAGTCTTCATTGTATCTCTGCTGGTGCTTGGCTGGCTTCACTCTGCCGAATGTCTGTTTTACTTTGCCGTCCTACCAACTAGTACAATACTTGTCTGACTCAACTTATACAACATGTCAGACTCTAAGTAAAGACTTATACAGAGAATTCTAACTTATTTCAGGCTTGCTATAATAGCTAGTATGGACATCATCAAAACATAATAAATGTTCCTAACAAGGCAGTTTGCGTTGCAAAGCAACCGAGCATTCCTCATTCAAACAAACAGTCTCGATATCCAACAACATCCATTTAGTAGAAATTGCTTCCTTCAGAAATTTGGTGTACTCTGGCATTCCTACCAGTGCTTCTACTAAGGGGGTGTTATCTTGCAGTTTCTTAAATATTTCAATGAACTTCTTATAATGAGCATCATCATCATTCGGTTAAGAATTACAAGGAAAATACGGAAAATATGCAGGATTAATTGTTACAGTTTTGGATGACTTACTGCTGGAAATAAAATTTATGTTTTGATGATGATTCATCACTTATTCAGTTTTTCTTTTAAACCCCACTGATGAAGTTCCATAACTAGCTGTTATAGTGCAAAGCAAAAAGTTGTCTAGAAATTAATGTATAAGATTCAATAGAATCTGATATTTGTATAGCTAAATCAGTCAAGTACTGTAATAGAATAGGCTTAAAACTGAGAAACTGGTTGTAGGAAACATGCTGAGTTTACAAATGAAAAGTATTCAAGAGAAGAAACTGACCTTAGAAAAGGAACTAAGTTCACATACAGAAACTGAAGAAGGTAAGTTCACTGAGGGACACAGACTCAATTGGCTTATCTAGAAGCTGAAGGCCGAGGGGACAAACTCGGTTTAGAAGGCTGAGGGACATAGACTCAGTTGCTGAATATTGAAGAACTAAGGGTTCAAACTCAGTTTATGAAGACAAAAGCCGAGACTGTAAAGTTATAATTCAAGTAAGTCTGTGATGGCCTGAACTGACTTTATAGATCTTGTAGGAAGACCTAAGATACATAAGGATAATGATATCTTTGATGATATAAGTTTCTGTGGTGTACTCTGATTAAGTCAATCAAAGTCAGATGAAGATATAGTACTAAGTTTTGAAGAAGAGTAAAAATACAGTTAATGCTCTAAAAACTGAAATACTCAGTTATGCCAACTGAAAATTGATAAACCCCAAAAACTTAGTTTCAAGCTAAAGTCACTCAAACTGAAGAAGAATCAGAATGTTAGAATGCAAACAATTTGATTGGTTGAGTAAATGTCAGAAAGGACACTACATTCAACAAACACTAGCAGGACCACCGACGGCCCCCAGGATTCAAATTCAAACACGATGAATGTTGAAAACACCTATAAATATATCACTTTTACTTCAAGAAGAAGTGCGGAGTTCTAAGAATAAGATCACTAAGGAAACATTCAATTAAGGGGGAAAGTAAATTAAAAGAACACTTGCTATTTTCTATATTGCAAAATCCAGATCAAGAAATCTTCAAAGTGTTTTTGAGCATTCAAGAAATACATCAAGATTCACACTTAAAGAAAATCAGAGCTATTTGTACAAATCATACTCGCTCAGAAGAAGAAGTTCATATCACAAGCTGAATCACAGTTATTGATTCTAGTCTCAACTATGATTTTATCATAGGTTTAGACTATGAAACACCAAGAAGGTGTGAAGGACTGTTGAGGTGAAGTCAGGAAGATTGTGTTTGTGATGAGTTGGTGAAGAGGCTATCCAACCCTTCAAGGACCAGTGGAGCAGACTTAGTGAAACAACAATTCAACCTGTTAAGGACTAAGGCTTGAAGATTGTGAAGCTAGGGAATAGTCAAGGACAATCACTGTTTAAATTTACTTTGTGCCTTGTAACTGTAAACCTCAAGAACATAGTGAATTTCCTCCAACATCACAGGAGAATAGAGGATTGACAGGATTACACCACCTGGAACCTCTATAATTTCTATCTTATTTACTTATTTACTTTATGCATTCATTTACAGTATTTTAGTATATATTTCATCAGATCACAAACTCAACAAACATCATAAACTGAGTCAGCATTGCATTTTTATATACAAACTAATAACTCAAGTTTTAATCTAAAAGGCTTTAAAATATCCACTTCTGGTTAGCTCATTTTGAGCACAAGTAAGTTTGACTTATACTCAGCTCAGTTATCTTAACTCCACACAATTTTAAAACTGAACTTGATTGGTTTAGGAATCTAGTTTTTGGTGACACAAGTCCAACATCTTGAGTCAAATTTTGTCCTATACTGCTGAAGTGTGCAAGAAAAGACTAAGCAACCAAAAACATTAAACACAGAATAGTCTGGTTTAGTGCCATAAAGTACTTCGTATGGAGTGCTTTCCTTCAGCAGTGTGTAGGTGTAGCATTAATCAACTTTACGGCATGTAAAAGACATAAACCCATATTCAGTGGGTAGATTACTCTGGAACCTCAAACCTCTTGCAATATTCAGCAGGTGCTGATGTTTCCTTTCAACAATACCATTTTGCTCAGGTGTACTTACACATGTGTCTGATGTATGATACCCTCCTGAGCATAAAAGTCACTGAGTAGAAACTGTTGTCTACCATTGTCAGATCTAATTAATTTGATAATCTTATGAAACTGAGTAGAAACTGTTGGTCCCGTGAAAAGGTTTTGGTTAAGTTTAGAGGGGGCAGGTGAATAAACTTAACACTTAAAACATTTGGTGTTAACAAACTCAGCAATGTCAGTAGCATGCTGACTGCTCAGTAGTCTGTTGACCACTCAGTAGTCTGTCGACAGTTGATATTACTGGATTTGTTGCAGCGGAATATATTTAGTTTAAGCCTTATTACTTGTTAAAAAGATGATACTAAGTATTAGATACTCAGTAGTGTAAGTGTGTGATTCAGTTGCTAGTTTCCGTAGGTTGATGTGATCAGTATACTAAATGCAGAAAGTAAGTAGGCAATTTTTATAGTGGATCCAGGTGGTATAATCCTGTCAGTCCACTCTTCTCATGTGATGTTGGAGTAAATTCACTAGAGATCTTTGAGGTTGCAGTAAAAAATATCCCTAAGCTGTCAGTCCTTCACCAATAGCTATGGCTTCACAACCGAACACTTAAAACAGTAGGATTGATGCTCCAAAGTATTCCACCGGTCCTTGAAGGGTAGGATTGCCTCTTCACCACTCCACCACAAACAACAGCTTCTTGACACCTAAGTGCTTCTCTCCGTCCTCGGCAGGGTTTCTTGTAAAAGAAAGATTGAATTAAGTAAATGATTCGCTTCTTAGCGACTTGATCAGGATGAAATGATCAGTAGCTTGATGTCTTCAAGTGTATGTACTTGATGTAACTTGATAGCAGGTTACACTTGAAGATATTTTTTGATCAGTCAGTTGAAGTTCTATGTATGTCAGCAGGGTGATTTTCTTGATCAGAAATTTGATAGCTTTGAGTAGATTATTTGTTTTTCATCACTTGTATCTGAATCAGGAGTCTTCTATTTATAGGTGAGAATCTTGTGACTTATGTTTGAAATTCAAACATAGCCGTTTCAGATTTGTCTCCATCTTGACTTGCTTTCTGTCTCTATTCATAGTACCGACACTTGTCGCTTGCTTTTGTCGGTTTTCGGTCCGTCCACCCTTTGACTTGTGTCCATTGGATAATCCTCTCGAATCTTTCCAACGTTCCTTTTATCTTGACCATTGATTTGTTGAAAAAATCAAGGCTTGTAATCCAACCTTATCCTTGTAATCTTCCAATGTAACCTTTGATTAAATTGAGATTTATACTCAGCAGATATTTGACTTATTTTAGTCTGCTGATGTACATATCTATCAGCTGGCTTAAGTCTGCTGTGTTTCAATAACACTTCAGCTGACTACTTTACATCTAACTCTTTATTATGAAGTTAGAGTACACCATTTTGATTATAACTAAGTTCCAATCACCACTTAACATATGGAACTTAGACCTTGTATACAAGGTATATGGAATCAGTTTAGGTCATCATAGACTTCCCTAAATTTTGATTCCATATCCTTGAATTTAAATACTAAGTTTGATACCTTATCCTTCAATAACTGAGTTTGAACCCTCAGCCTTCAGTCTTCAGCAGGTTCCTAACTAATCTACTGACCTAGTTACCCTACTGACCTAGACAGGTCTGCTTATAAAGTCAGTTGACCTAATTACAATGCTTGTTTGATCAAACCTGTACAAAGATCAAACTTTAATAAACCTATACATTTGATCTAGACATATTTTTGCCTTTGCTCTCTAACAGCTAGTCTGGCACTCATCATTAAAACTTCAAATATGTCCAACAATTTCCCCCTTTTTAGTGATGATGTCAATACCCTCCTTACAGCAAAGCAAAAAGATAAAAACACAAACAGAACAAATTTAGTCATCTTTCATTAAAATTATATTTGTTCAACAATATTACAAACTGCAATCAGCAAAGTAAAATAAGCAGTGTAAGAGTGATGATCTAGTTTCTGTCTTTGTCTTGTTCTTTCTTTTCATAGAACTCCTTGATTTCTTTGACAACATCCAGCATCCATTGGTTTTCAATTGGGGAAAATTCAACCCAATGATTCAGCTCTTTCCACCACTTCCAGGCTTTTGGTAGAGTTAATATTATATTATGAACACTGAAGCCCTGTCCCACGTAGAAATGTTTGAATTCTTCCAGTGTATCCCTTGCTGCCTAAACTCCCAATCTTTGACCTCTTCCACCTCTTCCTCCTCTTCCACTTCTAAAGGAAGCTCTCAGTGCCTTGACCCTTGTTTCCCAAAGTTGCAGTCCCAAAAAGGAATTCTGTCCCTCATGAAATCCCATGTGATGATAGGGTCTCTTCTTTCCATAGTATAGCTTATTATATTCTTTCAGGAGGTCTTCAGTCAACTGAATCTTGCCAGGTGCAAGTTTCCTGAACTTATTTACATCATCCTCCCATCTCTTCTTGGAAAAAATCCTTGCAGCCTCATTTGCTTCTGCTGTATGGCCCTCTTGCCCCTTATTGACATCATCAATAAACTCCGGACAAGATAGACCATGAACACTCTCATGTGTGATCACTAAGTTAGCAAGTTGACCTTCTATAATCTCTATCCTTGTGTCAACCGCAGGTGATCCTTCCTTCCATAGTTTGTTCCAAAGCAGATTGCTCCTCTCATGTTAACGGTGATTTTTACGGTTTATATGACTTTATTTCGTAACAATTTCCTTCGTGTTTTACTAATTTTTATAGAAAATTAGGTGTTTAAATGGAATATTGAAAGAATGCGTATTGAAATCATTAAAATGCAAAATCGAGCTATTACGTGATTTTATTAGTGATTTTCTATCAATATATATTTTTCTACATTTTGCACGTTTCTATTATCTTGTAGGTACATTTGCATGGCAATGGAATGAGCTTAAACGATGTTCAATTAAAGGTTAAATAGAAGGAGAAAGATGCAAGTGAAGACTGGAATGAAGATTTGAAGTCCGAACGAGTTTGTCCATCCGTCCATATGGACGGGCATCCGAAGAGTGGACGGCGTCCGGAGAGAAGTAACTTGATTCGAAGTTTTGAGATTTTTGCTTTGAACGAGCGTTCGGAATTACATAGGACGGGCGTCGATCCAGCTCGGCCCGACTCGAAGATTTCAAGCATACGACGGGCGTCCATTGCATCCTTGGACGGCGTCCGGCCACCGACTTAGCTTAAACCGACTTAAAACTTATAAATAGTGCGTATTTTTTTAAAGAACCCTAATTAGCCACAACAATTCGACCCTAGGCCGGCCACAAGTCCTTGGGGCGCCCTAGCTGCGTTTCCCTGCTACCAAGAACACAATTTCTTCTACTTTTTATTTATATTATTTGCATATCAACGATGTTTAGAGGCTAAGCAATTTGAACAAGCCTTGTGACGCCGATCGTGCAGCGTTTTGATTTCAAATCTTGGATGTTTTGTGAGTTTTAAATAAAGTTTGTATCTTTATTATGCTTTTATATTGTTATGCAATTATATCGATGGATTGTTTCTATTTGATGTTTAACGTTTGATGAGAATCGTTGTTAGACCTAGATCACCGTAGTAAAGATTAGATTTTTAACCTAAAAATAACGAGAGTTGCTAGGTTAAATTTCTAGGTTGCTAGATTGAGAAATCTTACACCTTTGTTATGGAAGCGTTAATCTTTAAGATCGAGAGATGAAAGATTAATAGGCGAATTATCTACGAGAGTAGGAATTCATACCTTTGATAGGTGAACCACATCT
The DNA here is from genome assembly GCA_036785695.1 of Gentiana straminea. Lineage (NCBI taxonomy): Eukaryota > Viridiplantae > Streptophyta > Magnoliopsida > Gentianales > Gentianaceae > Gentiana > Gentiana straminea. The sequence continues at coordinate 3,876,462 of JAVUPR010000407.1, read as the reverse complement.
TTATTAAATCTTCACTAAACGATCTAGAGTAGAAATTGAGGGTTGCGGGATAGGTGGATCAATGCTTGTTCTTCGTTAAAATTAATTGAAATTATCTTTGTGCCTTGTTCTTCGTTGTTAGTTAGAAGTTTATTTTTTCTTTTTAGTTTATAGAATAGAGTTATTTTCGTTCGCAACTATCTTTCCCGGCTTTGGATTGACAACCCTCTGTCCGGTTTATTGTTTCTTTTAGTTCTCGTTTTGTTATTTTTCGTGACAACCTTTAGAAAAATTAAGAACTAGACCAACCTCGATTCCCTGTGATTCGACTCCGGTTTTAATCGCTATACTACGATCCCTGCACTTGGGGTAAACCGGATTTATTTTATTACTTGTTTATTTTGCTTAGATAAAATCCGAGACAAGTTTTTGGCGCCGTTGCCGGGGAATCGGTACGGTTGTCTAGTTTATTAATTTTTCGATTTTCTTGTTATAAGTTTGGATAAAAGGGATCGTTAGGGCACATGGTAGTATTTTGGCCATAACTTTCGGCTCCGGTGTCGGTTTGGCGCGCAGGACCCCAATTCGGAAAGCTCGTTCCGACGCCGACGACGTGGCAAACGGCCAAAGCCGTTTTCGAGGTCAAAATCTGCTGTTTTCCCTTCCATTTTGGGCTCGAAGAGACCAACACGTTTTTCTCCCTTTTATTGTTTTCTTGTTTTCTGTTTTAAATTTTTCGTAGGTAGGTTTCTGTTTAAGTTCCGTATTTTTTTTTTATGTTTCTTTATCGTTTATAAAAAAAAATCTAAAAAAAAACAAAGGGGTCATACAATCTTCTATCCATGATTGAGGACATGGATGAGCAAAGTCAGATCGCCATGCTGCAACAGCAGGTGGCAACTCTTATGATGTTACGCAATCCTATGAATCGGACCCGCCTTTTCCTCAGAACTCACATGTTCTGTTCTGTGAAAGTTGTTGTCAACCTGGCCATTTGGTTGGCCAGTGTCAACTTCTTTCCCCTCCTGCGTATCAAGTTAACACAGTCCAGAATCAGGGACAGTACAGTCCAGTCACATGTCAGAATTGTGACAATTTGGGACATACTGCTCGTTTCTGTCCCAATAGTGGACAGAACGCCTTCTTTGGCCAGAATAATCAGAAATTTAACGATCAGTTCTCTGGCCACAGCAATTTTCAAAATCAGGGTTTCAATCAAAACCAGAATTTTAATCAAAACCCGAACTTCAGTCAGAACCAAAATTTAAATTTTTCCGATCAAAATCAATGGTTCAACTATAATTGGCCGAACAATCCCAATTCTATATTTCAGAGTCGGTCTAGTCACTCGTTTCCACAAAACTTTCAAAATTCTCAAGGCCCCTCGCACTCTAATGATATCAAAGCTCAGTGGGACTCCTTTCGGGAGGAGCAAAATAGAACAATGAAGAATCTTGAGAGGCAAATCGGGCAATTGGCCGAGCAGTTAGCTTCCAGACCCTCAGGGCAGTTGCCTAGCTTTACGGAGAAGAACCCTAAGGGCGGTCAGGTAGCTCAGACCGATTTAAATCATAGCCAATGCACTGACCTAGCTCCCACACTCCCTTATGGTGGAGAAGAGGCTAGTGCTATGAATGTAAGGCCCGACACTCAACTTAGTGGTTTCCCGTTCGGATGAGAGTACTCGTGTGGGCGATCCCCCGAGAAATAAAGAATTTAGTGGAAGTCGGGAGGCCGATCTCCCGACCGGGTAAGGAAGGTGGAAACGAAGTAGATGATCATATGTCTAGAATGAAGGATGAAGAAGAGGAAGAACCTGAAGGGATAGACCTTTACTTTCCTCTCCAGAATGTTATGCATCTAGACAAGTGCACTCCTGATATTCCTTGGTATGCTTCTATCGCCAACTTCTTACATTCCCAGTACTTAAATCCGGAATTTTCATATCAGGAGAAGAAGAAATTTTTCTCTGATGTGAAAACCTTTGTATGGGATGAACCTTACCTCTTCAAGATATGCAAGGACGGATTGTTAAGAAGATGTGTTCCTGAATCTGAGCAACGTGACATTATTGAACAATGCCACAGTGGACCTACTGGGTGGTCACTTTGGTCCCTGGAAAACCGTTGCCAAGATCTTTCAATCTGGTTTCTATTGGCCCACGATCTTCAAGGATACGAAGCTTTATGTAAAGCTTGTGATAGGTGCCAACGAACCGGAGCTCTAACAAGGCGTTTTGACATGCCATTGAAGCCCATTCTTGAATGTGAAGTCTTCGATGTATGGGGGATTGATTTTATGGGCCCGTTCCCATCTTCCTGTGGTAATAAATACATCTTAGTCTGTGTCGATTATGTATCGAAATGGGTGGAGGCTCAAGCCACTTCTCGCAATGATCATAAAACGGTCATGAATTTTCTTAAGAAAAACATCTTCGTGAGATTTGGGTGTCCACGTGCCTTGATAAGTGATGAAGGGACACACTTCTGCAACCGACCACTAGAGAAAGTACTTGAGAAATATGGTGTCCGGCACAAAACTGGCACACCATATCATCCTATGACTAGTGGTCAGGTTGAACGAAGCAATCGAGCTTGAAGAAGATCCTGGAAAAAGTTGTGAACAACATCATAAAGAAAGGATCGGAGTCTTAAATTGGATGATGTACTATGGGCATACCGAACTGCCTATAAGACCCCCATGGGCACATCACCCTATCAGATGGTGTATGGAAAATCATGCCACTTGCCAGTCGAATTAGAGCATAGAGCGTATTGGGCCATTAAGTTCTTAAACTTTGATGCCAAATCATGTGGTGAACACCGACTGCAGCAGTTGCATGAGTTAGACGAGTTTAGACTCCAAGCCTACGAGAGTGCCAGGATAAGTAAGGATAAGATGAAACTCCTTCATGATACCAAGATCAAGAAGCGAGAATTTCAAGTTGGGGAGCAAGTTTTATTGTACAATTCCAGGTTACACCTGTTTCCTGGAAAGTTGAGGACACGTTGGTCCGGCCCCTTTGAAATTCTACAAATCATTCCTGGAGGTGTTTTAGAACTAAGAGGTCATGGTGACCAGCCGTTTAGAGTGAATGGTCAAAGGTGTAAGCATTATATTGGTCAACCCAAAGAGAAACCTTTGATTGTTCATTTCCTCGACATCCTCGGGTGTGGTACTTCGGAAGTCAATGAGTTTGACGAATTTTCACCCGACTTGTTTTCAGAGGATGACGGCAGTGGTTTGGTAGAAGAAGTTATGACCGGTAGTTGGGATATGGAAGAGTTTAAACGGGAGGCACAGTTAAAGAGAAGATTGAAGAAGAAGAAGTCTACAATGGGGAAAATTAAGAATGTTTGGAAAGCGGTAAAGAACCTGACCCCATGTGTGAGATGTTGTTTCTGTAGCCACACTAATGACCAGAGCTTACACGAAGTAGTGGCCGGAAGGAAGATTAAGTGGCCTGATCCAGGCTGAATAGTACGTGTGTCTAGCCAAAGACACTAAACAAAGGCGCTTGTTGGGAGGCAACCCAATAATAAGAATAGTTTTTATTGTTATTATCGTTTTGTTTTTGTTGGGTAAACGACGAAAGATAGTTTTCTTCTCGTTGTAATAGTCTTGTTTTGTTTTGTTTTGTGTCGTCTTGGGTTTTGGTGTCGGTTTTTGTGGCCAGGTAACTTGCATGAGCTGAATTTGAAAAATCCATGTGATTCCTTCCTTCCTGCCGATGTTACATTTGTGCACTACTTTTCACATAGATTCGGTTTTTGTCAATTTTTGCATTGCTTATGCTTTGTTCCATGATAATGCCTTGTCTATCATCTTTTGTGCCCCTACCCCCAAGGTCCGTCTTGTTTTGTTTTTTTCAAGTGTGCAGGATATTCGCGATAGCACTTGTGAGCTTTCAGACGATGCCAGTTTTCCGGTGGATGGTCCACAATCTAATTGATTTCTTCAAGCGTTTCGGATCCGACTCGCGACCACTTCCAGAATTGCCAAATTCGAACTACAAACCGCTAAGTTTTTCTTATTCTGCACAACATGAGGACATGTTGTTATTTAAGTGTGGGGGAGGGATTGGTTGTACCTACAATGTGCTTAATTTATTATGCTTACCACCATTCTTCAAAAATTCAACAAATTTTGAATTTTTTTTTAAAAAATTGTCCCGAGCATGATTTTATTTTGGCTTACTTACTTGTTATATTCCCATACTTGTGCTCAGTTGACTAGTATTTTAGCATAGACCTTTGATAAATAAGCCTTTACTCGAATTCTTTTCACGTAAGCCTCTTCGATGACGAGCTGAACTTAGGAAACTGTACCCATTTAAACCGATGATGTTTGATTCTGGTTATCAGACCGTTCGCTTAGTGCTAATGTCATGGAAATTGTAATATGTGCGTAGTTGGAATTGAAGTAGGAAGTATCGTGAATATACCGAAGCCTGAATGTGATAAGTGAAACGTAACTACTATGCTTTGGAAAAGTTGTTTTAAGAAAAATATATGAATTAATTGGGTGTGTCGGAAGCTGGTCGATGATTGGAGTGAGGTAGGGCGTATCTCAAATGTCCTATACCACTATGATGACCAAAAGCTCACGACAGTCAGAAGAAGTTGCCTTATGATTTGAGTAAGGTAGGTCATATCTCGAATAACCTATTCTGCTATGATGGGCAAGAGCTCATTCTGATGTGTGTTTTTATATGTGAAAGATAAATTAAATCAACTTATATAAGGAAATTGGTATGAATAAGTGAAAGACTTAGTTATCGCCTACCTTATCCCCGTATAGGCCAAGGTATATGTTGTAGGGAATATCCTCTTGGGTACGACTGAAAAGATTTCGAAAACACATGTATTACTCTAGTCATGACGTGAGTAGTTTTGTAGGGCGTATGTATAGTCAGGGTGATTCATTATCTATCTTTAATGGGTATTGGTTGGTTAGCTTGATTTTAATTGTCAAGTGTGGAATCGGTGGAAGTTGAAGAAGGCTTTGCACACACTAATCGTTTATTGCATGGGATGTATGTTTTTGATGCTAGTCGACCGGTTGTGATTTGATATATGGGATTTTATGTGGTTCAATGTTCAAGTAAGTCCATGGTTTTCTTGTTTTGTTTTGCTCGGGACGAGCAAAAGCTAAGTGTGGGGGAGTTGTTAACGGTGATTTTTACGATATATATGATATTATTTCGTAGCAATTTCCTTCGTGTTTTACTAATTTTTATAGAAAAGTAAGTGTTTAAATGGAATATTGAAGAATGCGTATTGAAACGGTTAAAGTGCAAAATCGAGCTTATTACGTGATTTTATTAGTGATTTTTCTATCAATATATATGGTTCTACATTTTGCACGTTTTCTATTATCTTGTAGGTACATTTGCATGGCAAGGAATGAGCTTAAACGATGTTTCAATTGAAGATTAAATGGAAGGAAAGAGGATGCAAATCGAAGATGGAATGAAGATTTAGGAAAAGCCGGACGTGCGTTTGCTCATCCGTCCACTCGGACCGGCGTCCGGAAGAGTGAAATGGCATCCAGAGGAGCCAATTTGATTCGGGGAAGACATTTTTGCCGAACGAGCGTTCAAAAACCTGCATAGGACGGGCGTCGATCCATTCGGCCCGACTCGAAGAGTTTCAAAGCATCGGACGGGCGTCCGCAGCATCGGACGGGCGTCCATCCACCGCCATCAGCCTAAACCGACTTAGAAATCTATAAATAGTCGCGTTTTTCGAACCCTAATACGACAATTCGACCCTAGGCGGCCACAAGCCCCTTGGGGGCGCCCTAGCCGCGTTTCCCTGCTACCAAGAACACAATTTCTTCTGCTTTTTATTTATATTATTTGCATATCAACGATGAATAGAGGCTAAGCGATTTGAACAAGCGTGTGAAGCCAATCGTGCAGCGTTTTGATTTCGAATCTTGGATGTTTTGTGAGTTTTGAATAAAGTTTGTATCTTTATTATGCTTTTATATTGTTATGCAATTATATCGATGGATTGTTGCTATTTGATGTTTAACGTTTGATGAGAATCGTTGTTAGACCTAGATCACCGTGGTAAAGATTAGATTTTTAACCTAAAAATAACGAGAGTTGTTGGGTTAACTTTCTAGGTTGCTAGATTGAGAAATCTTACACCTTTGTTATGGAAGCGTTAATCTTTAAGATCGAGAGATGAAAGATTAATAGGCGAATTATCTACGAGAGTAGGAATTCATACCTTTGATAGGTGAACCACATCTTTATTAAATCTTCACTAAACGATCTAGAGTAGAAATTGAGGGTTGCGGGATAGGTGGATCAATGCTTGTTCTTCGTTAAACTTAATTGAAATTATCTTTGTGCCTTGTTCTTCGTTGTTATCTTAGAATTTTATTTTCTTTTTAGTTTATAGAATAGATTTATTTAGTTATTTTAGGTTCGCAACTATATTTCCTGGCTTTGGATTGACAACCCTCTCGTCCAGGTTTATTGTTTCTTCGTTTTCGTTTTTAGTTATTTTTCGTGACAACCTTTAGAAAAATTAAGAACTAGACCAACCCCGATTCCATGTGTGATCGACTCCGGTATTAGTAACCTCTATACTACGATCCCTACACTTGGGGTAAACCGGATTATTTTTATTACTTGTTTATTTGCTTAGATAAAATCCGAGACACCATATCTGGTAACCCGAGGGTTAGGCCCGGTAAAACGGCGTCTTGTGGAACACGAAATTGATTCTGCCGCATTATCTAGGTCGGTTAGGGTTTTAGAGAGTCTTAAGTCGGTCATTGTATCTATATAAGGCCGCATTATCAGATTATTGCATAAGTTTTCATAAGCACTCAATTATATTCAATTTTATTATACAATTATAATGAAATAAATTTTTTTGAGCTTTGGAGAGTTATTTTGGTTTCCTCCATTCTTCCATCATCTCTAGCTTGAGTAGATCAAGCTAGATCTCCATTGTTGAAGGTATGAAGCTTTGAACGTTCCTTTATTGTCTTCAATATGGTAGATCTGTTCGTATTTATGTTTTAGTTAATCTGCGTGTTTAACAACCCCATAATTTACTTATTTTAATCGTACTGAGCAATGTAGATCCATAAATTAGGAAAAGCCGCCCCTGGAAAACCGGCGGTCTATCCGGTTTACCGAGGCATATTTTAGGAAACCTAAACTGGGATTCACTACAGCTACGTTGATTGGCAGGAATAATTAAAATGAGTAATAGGTCTGGCCAATCTAGTATTCGTAATTCATAAATTAACATGAAGGACCACAAGTGAAGTGTTAATTAGGACATTGTCTTGAATGGACCCTAGGAACGTGCTGGTCAATGTCGACAATGGTCTAGGCAGGTTAGCGGTATAAGTTAGCGCTCAATATCGGTAGTTCTAGTTCTTTATGTATATGGGCTATTACGGACCAATTAAGGAGGGTAGCTTGCGTATAGATTGTCTACTGCGATTGTCGGAAAAGATAGGGTTAGGAATTGCACCCGTAGCTGATAAATATGATAATAATCATTAAAAGCTCACGATTAATCTAAGGAAATTATGTGGGGAAGTAAACATAACAATTAACTAATCCAAGTTAGTAGATCGGTGAGGAGAGGGAGAGGTATACCATGTTTGTTTACTTTTATGTTATTGTTGGTCAATGACCGCCTTTATGTTTCTTCTTAATTAGGATAGAATCGTTTATACTTATAGTTGCATTGTCTATGTGGGATCGACCTTGACTCGCATTTACTATACTACGATGTACCTAGTATTCTTGCTAGTAATATCGACGTTAGTGACTTACACGCGATCAAGATTTTTGGCACCGTTGCTGGGGACGATGGCCAATTTTAAATATAAACGTTTTAATTCTAATAAATAAGTCATTTTTCTTTTCTTTTATTTTATTTTGAGTCTTGAGTCACTCTGTATCAAACCTGCACATGTTAAACTGCCAGAAAGAGAAAATTCAGGGCCGGTTTACCGAAGGTAACCTCCGAGTTATCGAGGCCTGAAAAATCAATTTCTGAATAGTTCCTGTTATTCTGTGTTATTCCCAGTTGATTTTAGTTTGTAGGTCCGCAACAGTTGGGAGCACACCCAGCTGAAGTGGAAGTTGCTAACCTTTTCTTTGTTTTATTTTGTCTTTTTGCAGGTTGATCAGAACACTTCGGAAATTCGATCCATTCAGAATTGAACAAGAGTGAAAAAGTCAAACAATATGCCTAGGACAATATTGAACATCACACCGATTTCCTTGTACCCTGGATCTGAAGCAAGAGAGCATTATGAGACTATAAAGAAACGGTTGGAAAAAGAGGAAAAAGCAATCAGGCAAGAGCCTGGAGATGACCTGAAGGAGTATATCATGTATCGTCCATGTGAGTTTCCTTGTGAATTAATTGATATATCATCATCGGATTACGATTCTGACGATCCTGAAGAGGATCCTGACACGATGTTTTCTGAGACTGAGGATTACCCAGACTTAGACACCGTGGTGAAGTTAGGAGACCCTGGCACGTTCAGACTCCCGATTTCTGTTAATGGAATATCCATAGGATTAGGTCTCTGTGAGTCTGGCTCGAGTTGCAATATTCTACCTTTTTCCCTCCGTCAAAAGATAAGACTTCCGGTCGTAATGAATCAAACCAGGACCATGACTTTCGTTGATAGCACTAGAGACATGCATGATGGTCTTCTTAGAAAGTGTACAATTAAGGCAGGAGGGTTCATATATCCTATTGACTTCACGGTCATAGATGTACCCGAGGACCCTAGTGCCCCAGTTCTCTTAGGAAGACCTTTCTTAGCAACGAGCAGGGCGGTTATAGATTTTGATAAGGGGGAGATAAATCTAAGGTTGAATAATGATGTTTTATCCTTTAGGATTTTAGAACCCCTAGAGAACCGACCGGAGAGTTGTAAGATGATGTATGATTCAGGAAAGGTGGAAATTTTGGAAATTGAAGGGCATAAACATAGAGAGGTTGTCATAGAAACCGTTGAGCAAGAGTTTATGAGATTAATGCTAAGAGAAAGAGAAGAGAAGGACCACGACGAGATGCTCACGGAAGCTAGTCCTTCTGTGTTGCGTAGTGAACAAGACGAGCTAAAAGTGGAAAACGTGGAGTCTTTGGGTTTAAAGTCTAATTCTCGACGCAGAGGTAGACCTAGCATACAAGCTAAAAGGGAAAGATGTGCTAGGAAGAGAGCTCAAAAAGGTTCTATTAAAGTGCAAGCCTCTGGAGCGAAGGTTTGGTGAGTTAAAACTCCAACCCTTGATTGATCGGAGATCTGAAGAAAGTCGAGCTGGCGACTATAAACTCAGAACTAATTCTTCAAACCCTTAGGTAGTTTAGGATTGAATAAAAGTAGCTAGATGAAGGGACGAGATTTTTTTCATCCTACCACAAACTTAGGCTTGAAACCAAATGGTTGTGGAAAGGTTTTTTTTACCTCGTTGCGGATTCTAGTGAAGTAGGTTAGGTTTTGAGTCGGAAATAACAATTGAAGAATAAAAGGGTAGTCAATTTGAGGTCAGAAATGAGCAGAAAGGTTGAGTAAGAAGTGCAGCAAAGGCAGATAAAGAATCTGGGGAAAAGATACCCCCGGTATCTCGAGGGAAGCCTCCGGGTTACCGAGGCTTGATTTTCAGATTTCTGAACGACAGTTTATAAAGCTGAATTTTTAGAGACACGTGGAGGACACACGTTGCACCAGATACCGTCAGTCAGCAGAAATCGAACCATTTTCCCCTCTTTTCAATTTTTTTATCCTTTCCCACACTCCACCATAACTACACCTCAATCCCATAAATCACCTCCTCAAATCCCTCACCCTAATAACTTCTCTACCCACAATCCCACTAAAACCATCCACATTCACTCCATTCTTCCTATTTAAACCACCCCTTCACCACCATTCTTATCATTCCATCTACTATCGTCCCCTCAATTCATATAATTCTTCCATTTCTTCCTTCTTCATATATTTCAGCCACCAAGTCACCCCCACATCACCACTGCATCCCCACCATATCACCACCATCTCCTTTCAATTTTCCAAACCCTAAACACCCATTTTCCAACCGTGTTGCTGCTCTGTAGTGCTGCTTCTACGGTGAAGTGCTGAAATTCTTCTTCTTCCACCATCAGAGGCACAGCCCCAGAAGAAATCCAGAAAAATTTAGGCCGGTAAACTGTACCTTACCTCCGGTTTACCAAGGTCTCTTTTCCAGAAATAGCTTCTATTTCAGGTTCTGTATTCATTCAGGATGGGTCCTAAGTATCAACGGTCACCTGTTCGTCCAAGTGGTTACCAGACTGTATATGGAGTTGCCAATCCCTTGATAGACGGGGTTGCGCAGTTCCATTCTATAGCTATTTACGAGTCGTTCCGAGGCCATTGGAACGCAAGGCCAGTGGCTCGAGAACGAGGGGTAGATTTGGACGACTGCGGGTCGATATTGCCGGAAGCCCTACAAGCACAAGATTTATTTGATATGGCTGAAGCACCGGCCCGATTCAATGCAACAGTGGTAAGAGAGTTTTATGCTTACGTTTCGCATAACCCAAGAGCCACATTTGCTATGGTTCGCGGTGTTATGGTTGACTTCTCTATCGAGCGGATCAACGATCATTTTAGGGTTAGAAATCCACCGGTGGGCCCGGATGAGTACACATCCTCGAGCAACATTGCCGATCTCTAGAGGATGGATATGGTTGCTGATTTCTTAGGGGTGCAATGGAAGCGAAACCCTGCTGGAGCCCCCACCACTTCCTAAAGAATGAGCTATCATGGGACCGGAAGATGGTCAATAGATTCGATTGTGCACGCCTTCTTCCAACTAAGCACACGGTCTCTGTCACCACTTCAAGGGCAGAATTGATGTTCTATCTAGAGAGGGGTGCCTCAATCAACATCGGTCTTTTGATGCATAGCCGTATTCATGAGCTCGCCGCCACATCTGAGCGAGAGCTGCTACCATACGGGCCGATGATTGATATGTTTGCTCTGGAGGCCGAGGTAAAGATGCTTGTCAGCGATGATTGGGAAGATCCTAAGCCACAGCTCAGTTCACAGTGAGTTTCGAGAGTACAGAGACAGGTTAGAGCAGAGAGGGAGCATACTCCGGTGCATGGTGCACCGAAGACTCAGAGAGCCTTGCTTGAGGAGAACTCGCGAGAGATTGCGAGTCTACATTGTAAGATGGATCGGATTATTGACTTTTTCGGAGTTCCACCTACTACCCCGCCGCCTAGGACTGCCCCTCGTCATAGAGCATCCTCTTCCGCCGCCGCTGCCTCGAGTTCTGCACCACCTCCCGGTTTCGAGCCTAGAGACGACTGGGAGGGTTATTCTGATGATGACTAGCTTTTATATCTTTTTATTGTTGTTTTCCATCTTTCTTATTTTTATTTTTATATTTTTCCTTTCCTATCTAGTTGATGTAGCGGAATAGCATATTGCTTTAACTAGAGTTGACCCTGGCTTTATCATGAATCATGTTTCACTTACGCTTGCAAAGGAATTTCGGATTCAGTAGTTTATCATGAGTGGGCCGTGAGGATAGTTAAATCAATGAGAGTTCACCCGCCAAGAAAGAGAAGTGCATTGAAATATATACATCTATATTCTCTTTGGCAATATCTTAGTCGATGGAGCGTAAGACGCACGACTTTTTCATAGACCGATAAACGTGAGCCTAAGAGTAATATATGCTCGGTTCTTGATCTACCTTGCCAGCTCAATTAATTAACAAATACATGTTCGAGACTGGTTAGTTCGACTACGGGTTGACGTAATGTGAAATTGTCTGCATTTCTAAGCGGTTGTGAAAGTTATTGCACACACACATTGGCTCATGACTTGAATAGTGTTTAATGTGTTACTGATGAATATGAGTGGCATGATCTTGATCTGGATTTAGTGGATCATAGTTGTTTTTAATTAACTTGTGTATTGATCAGAGTGTTTTTTTCTTTTCGCCTTTTTGCTCGGGACGATCAAAAGCTAAGTGGGGGGTAGTTGATAACGCTCTAAATGTTACCAATAATTATACCTATATTCACCCTGAATTCTGCTCAAGAGAGGATACATATACTCGCTCTTATATGGAATATATGCCAAATGCTATATGAGTGTTTCCAGGATCGTAATTCTGGATCTATGCTATTTTCCCGATGTTTTGGTACTCTTTTGTCTCGTTTTGCATGTTTTATAGGATGTACCGAAACTGTAGCATTGGAGAATGGATATGGACCAAAATAAGTACATTGGGCCAAGTGATTGAAGTCTAAAAAGAAGCCTGCTGAAGAAAAATGAGAGAAGAAGGCCCGGTAACCCGAGGGTTAGGCCGGTAAACCGGCGTCTTGTGGAACACGAAATTGATTCTGCCGTATTATCTAGGTCGGTTAGGGTTTTAGAGAGTCTTAAGTCAGTCATTGTATCTATATAAGGCCACATTATCTAGGTCGGTTAGGGTATTAGAGAGTCTTAAGTCGGTCATTGTATCTATATAAGGCCGCATTATCAGATTATTGCATAAGTTTTCATAAGCACTCAATTATATTCAATTTTATTATACAATTGCTATGAAATAAAGTTTTCTTGAGCTTTGCAGAGTTATTTTGGTTTCCTCCCTTCTTCCATCATCTCTAGCTTGAGTAGATCAATCTATTGTTAAAGGTATGAAGCTTTGAACGTTCCTTTATTGTCTTCAATATGGTAGATCTGTTCGCATTTATTTGTTTTAGTTAATCTGCATGTTTAACAACCCCATAATTTACTTATTTTAATCGTACTGAGCAATGTAGATCCAGAAATTAGGAAAAGCCGCCCCTGGTAAACCGGCGGTCTATACCGGTTTACCGAGGCATATTTTAGAAAACCTAAACTGGGATTCACTACAGCTACATTGATCGGCAGGAATAATTAAAACGAGTAAAAGGTCTGGCCAATCTAGTATTCGTAATTCGTAAATTAACATGAAGGACCACAAATGAAGTGTTAATTAGGACATTGTCTTGAATGGACCCTAGGAACGTGCTGGTCAATGTCGACAGCTGTCTAGGCGGGTTAGCGGTATGAGTTAGCGCTCAATATCGGCAGTTCTAGTTCTTTATGCGTATGGGCTATTACGGACCAATTGAGGAGGGTAGCTTGCGTATAGATTGTCTACTGCCATTGTCGGAGTAGATAGGGTTAAGAATTGCACCCGTAGCTGATAAATATGATAATAATCATTAAAAGCTCGCGATTAATCTAAGGAAATTATGTGAGGAAGTAAACATAACGATTAACTAATCAAAGTTAGTAGATCGGTGAGGAGAGTGAGAGGTATACCATGTTTGTTTACTTTTATGTTATTGTTGGTCAATGACCTCCTTTATGTTGGTTCTTAATTAGATTAGAATCGTTTATACTTATAGTTGCATTGTCTTTGTGGGATCGACCTTGACTCGCATTTACTATACTACGATGTACCTAGTATTCTTGCTATTAATATCGACGTTAGTGACTTACACGCGATCACCTGCACTGCAATAACAGGTTCTTCGGCAGCCTATTCTTCAACAATCTCTTCAGCATGTACACAGGATTGCTCCAATCCCATCAATAGTTCCAATCTTTGTCCAGGTGCTGTCTGATTCTCAGTGGCCCGAACCTCCTGTTCCGACCTGTATTCAGGTGCTATTTGTAACTAAGCAACCTGAACCACCTCTTCAACAAAAACATGAGGAAATATAGCCAAATTTTCCTCTAAGACTCCTCTATCATCAGCAACCTTCAGTAATAGATCTGCAACTTGAGATAAGGTTGCATGAGTGTCAAACCACTCCTGATACGGAGCTGAGTCCTCTAAACTTGCATCAGCGTCTTCAAACATAACAACATCATAAATAGTAGATATTCTGGCCTCTTCCAGGGATGTTGCTACAGCAAGCTGTCTCTCTAAATCTTCATTGAAGACAGTTCCTAGCTTTTTATTTAGCAAGTCAGTCTGCTGATCCTCAGAATGTACATCAGACTCCATAACCAATAAGGTGTCAGACATACTGATCAGCCTGTTATTTCCAAGAGTTATCCCATCATTAATTAGAGCTTCCAGATCATCCATAGTCATATCCTTCATGTCTTCATCCATATGATCAGTTTGCTGGCCCTCGGTAGATTTGCCATCATCAGTAGAGTAATCTATTGTTGTATCTTTAGATCCTTGTTGTCTCGGATTTTATGCTAAACTAAATATAACAAGTAATAAAATAAATCCGGTTTAGCCCAAGTGCAGGGATCGTAGTATAATGATTAAAACCGGAGTCAAACTCACAGGGAATAGTCTTTGTCTAGTTTGATTAATTTTCCTAAAGTTGTCACGAGAAGTAAAAACGTCCTATCCTAAACAATTTAAAGACTACAACTAAAATAACAAAACAAAATGAACTAGTAATGAAAACAATAAAGTTAAACTGGACAGAAGATTAAAAATCTAAAGCCAGCGAAGATAGTTGCGAACCGAATAACGAAAATAATTTTATTCTCTAAACTAAATAAAAATTATAAAATTGCTATGGTGATAACAAATGATTTTTTCAATAAATTTAACAACGAACAAGCAATGATCCACCGATCCCGCAACTCTCAATTTCTTCTCTAAGGTTGTCTAGTGATGATTTAATAAGAATTGTGGTTCACCTATCATAAATATGAATTTCTAACATCTTAGAAAAATTCACCTATCAATCTTTTTCGTCCATCGATCCTAAAGATTAACGCTTTAATTATCAAGGTGTGAAATTTATCAATCTCGTAACCTAGATATTCAACCTAACAACTATCGTTAATTAGATTAAAAATCCAATCTTTACTATGGTGATCTTAGTGTAACAACGATTCTCATCAAATATTAAACATCAAACAGCAATACATTCATCAATGAAATTGCATAATAACAATAAAAACTTAATAAAGATACAATCTTTAATTAAACTCACAAACAATCCAAGAGTTGAAATCAAAACGCTGCTGAGACGGCTTCACAAAGCTTGTTCCAGACTGCTTCAGCCTTTTTAACCAGCATTAATTCCAGACAAAATAAATAAAAAAATAAAATAATGCTCGGTCGACCGAGAGAAGTGGTTCGGTCGACCGAACCAGAATTTCTCGGGTTCTGCACCGATTTTTGTTTCAGGGTGAATTGTTATGTTCTTTATGAATGCTGATGACTCCGTCCTTTTATAATGCTTGTCTTCGAGATTAGGGTAAAAGAAATCTAAACCCTAATATAAAAATATAAGATACTTCCTATTTTATCCTTCTCCTTAATCTTCAAATAAATTGTTGCTCGAACTCCTTCAACTCTTCGATTCGTCCACGATATGCTCGTTTTACCTACAATAATAAAAACGTGCAAAGTGTAACATCACATATATAAATAGATAATTGCTAATAAAATCACGTAAATAACCCGACTTTGCACTCTAATACTTTCCAACTTCATTCTTTCAATAAATCCATTAAACACTTAATTTTCTATAAAAATTAATAAAATACCAAGGATATTGTTACGAAATAATGTAATATAAATCGTAAAAATCACCGTAAACAACTCCCCCACACTTAGCTTTTGCTCGTCCCGAGCAAGACAAAACAAGACCAAGGCTTAGATTTACTTAGTACCACAAAGTTCCAACCAAAAAGAATAAATATAGACATCTCCAGCAAGTATACAGCGTATTTTATAAGTTAGAGGTTCACCCCGGTGTGTGTGCAGAGCCATATAAAATTTCCACTAAGTCCAAACTTGAAACTTTCCAAGAAACTAGCAAATACCCATCTAAACTAGAAAAAAGATGATGATACTTATAACATGTGCCCTACAAAACGTAACATGTCCTGAAAAGGATGATAGAATGTGTTTAGGATCATTCTGACATACTCAGAGGATATTCCCTACAACATGCCTGTCGGTTTATACTGGGGATAAGATAGGCAATAACTAAGTCTTCCACTTATTCATACCACTTTCCTTACGTAAGTTGATTCAATTAACTTTCACATATAAATGCACATCAGAATGAGCTATTGCCCGTCATAGTAGAATAGGACATTCGGGATATTCCCTACCTTACTCAAATCATAAGGCAGCTTCTTCTGACTGTCGTGAGCTTTTGGTCATCATAGTGGTATAGGACATTCGTGGTACGCCCTACCTCACTCCAATCATCGACCAACTTCCGACACCCAATTTTTCATTATTTTAACAACAACTTCCCAAGCACAGTAGTTACGTTTCACTTATCACATTCAAACCTAGGACATTCACAGTATGTCATACTTTGATTCTAAATACAAACTATTATAATTCCCATGACACGTACATTAGCACTAAGCACAGAATACTTATAAGATGATCAAATGTTACTAATCTAAATGGGTACAGCTTTATAATTTATAGCTCGTCATTTAACATGGCTACGTGAATGTATGTCGGGTGAGACATCTGACCTACTAAACATACAGTATAAAGCATCAATGACTATAATATGCCACGGTTGGAAACCACAACAGTAGTAAGCCAAACAAAATATGAACTTGCTCGGAACAAAAACAAAAAAAATTAAAATTTTTCAAGTTTTCAACTCTTTCTAAGCTTGGTAATAGATTAAGCACAATTGTAGGTACATACAACCCCTCCCCCACACTTAAACAACAACATGTCCTCATGTTGTGCAGAATTTAAGAAGAAATAAAGTACTTAGCTGATTTGGTATAGAAAGTCGACCCATTGGTCAGGCACAAGCATGAAAAGGCCCACGTTCGAGATGTCATATGTAGTCCTTTTCCAGCAACGAATTCAATACTAGCTTGACAAAACAGCTAAAAATGTACCGCACTACTTGAGAAACACGGAAATATCTCGGGGAACACAGGGGAATATAATACGTCGCGCAAAAGTAACGATAGAGGATACTATAAAGTAGCAGGGCTAGATGCAACAAAATGACAACAGACACCTAAATATAATGCTACAAAATGATATGCAAATATACTAATAATGCAAAGAATACTGGGATACACAAAGAAAATAGAAACATAAAACACTAGCCCAAGCTAATCTTCATATATGTCGCCCCAATCTACAATCCGGATTAGGCGACGAAGCATATCGATCGCAGGAGGGATGTCATATTCATCTTGCAAGTTCCAATCTTCTCCCGCAACATCTACTCCTTTAAAATGTTCATCACGGAGTACCAGCAACAAATCAGTAAGCATCGGGTCATTTAGAATCGTATACGGCCGTCCTAACGCACGTTGAAGGTCCTCAGTACTAAACTCTCCACCACACACAGTGTGGGGTACAATGACAACATAAGTAATGGTCCTGACGCGCGTGATGATATGGTAATCAACGTCAAGGATAAGCGTTCCTCCAGGTCCATCATCTAGAGTTATATGGCGGATTCTATGAATGAATGGGATCTTATGCGGGGGAACTCCGTAGTCCATTTCAAAACAAAGCCGAACCGACGATTCATACAACACTCTTATTAGACTTAAAACTAAAACACATAAACCAAAGACAAAAGAGTAATTGAAAAATGACTAATATATATATATATATATATATATATATATATATATGTATATATAAAAAGATATCTAGGATGCCCCCTAGTGGCGCTGTTGGTTTATGTCATTGGCTCGACAATCTTCTTATTCAGTCCGGGTCGGGACATTTAACCTTCCTTCCGGCCACTACTTCGTGTAAGCTCTGATAATTCGTGTGGCCACAAAAACAGCATCTAACACATGGGGTTAGGTTCCTTATCGCTTTCCAAACGCTCTTAATCTTCCCCATTGTCGACCTTTTCTTCTTCGCTTTCTTCTTTAACTTGGCCTCCCTTTCATACTCTTCCATGTCCCAACTCCCGGCCATAACTTGCTCGACCAAGCCACTGCCGTCATCCTCGGAAAACAAGTCGGGCGAGAATTCTTCAAGCTCATTGACTTCAGTCGTACCACACCCGAGGATGTCGAGGAAATGAATAATCAAAGGTTTTTCTTTAGTTTGACCAATATAGTGCTTGCACCTTTGACCATTTACTCTAAATGGCTGGTCACCATGACCTCTCAGCTCTAAAACACCTCCGGGAATAATTTGAAGAATTTCAAAGGGGCTGGACCAACGCGTCCTCAACTTCCCAGGAAACATATGTAACCTAGAATTATAAAGTAAGCCTTGCTCCCCAACTTGAAATTCTCGCTTCTTGATTTTAGCATCATGAAGGAGTTTCATTCTGTCCTTGCTAATCCTGGCACTCTCGTAGGCCTGGAGTCTAAACTCATCCAATTCATGCAATTGCATCAGTCGATGTTCACCACATGACTGGGCATCAAAGTTCAAGAACTTAATGGCCCAATACGCTTTATGCTCTAATTCGACTGGCAAGTGGCACGGTTTTCCATACACCATCTGATAGGGAGATGTACCCATAGGGGTTTTATAGGCAGTATGGTACGCCCATAGTACATCATCCAGTTTCAGACTTCAGTCCTTTCTATGACTGTTCACAACTTTTTCCCGGATCTTCTTCAAACTTTGATTACTTCTCTCAACATGGCCACTAGTCATAGGATGATATGGTGTGCCAATTTTGTGCCGGACGCCATATTTCTCAAGGACTTTTTCTAATGGCCGGTTGCAGAAGTGCGTTCCCTCATCACTGATTAAGCCGCGGGGACATCCAAATCTCACGAAAATATTTTTCTTCAGAAAGCTCATGACCGTTTTGTGGTCATTGCGAGAAGTGGCTTGAGCCTCCACCCATTTTGATACATAGTCAACGCAGACTAGGATGTATTTGTTTCCACAGGAAGATGGAAACGGGCCCATAAAATCAATACCCCATACATCAAAGACTTCACATTCTAAAATGGGCTTCAATGGCATGTCGAAACGCCTAGTTAAAGCTCCGGTTCGTTGGCACCTATCACAAGCCTTGCAGAAAGCTTCTGAATCCTTGAAGATCGTGGGCCAATAGAAACCGGACTGAAAGATTTTAGCAACGGTTTTCCAGGGACCAAAGTGGCCACCAGTAGGCCCACTGTGGCATTGTTCAATGATATCTCGTTGCTGTGATTCGGGAACACACCTTCTCAACAATCCATCTTTACAGATTTTAAAGAGGTAAGGTTCATCCCACACAAAGGTTTTCAAATCGAGAAAAAATTTCTTCTTCTCCCGATAAGAAAATTCTCGGATTTAAGTACTAGGAATGCAGGTAGTTGACGATAGAGGAGTACCACGGAACATCTGGAGTGCACTCGTCTATATGCATAACATTTTCGAGCGGAAAGTAAAGGTCTATGTCTTCAGGCTCTTTCTCTACTTCATTCTGCATTCTCAAAACATGATCAGCTACTACGTTTTCACTGCCCTTTTTATCCTTAATTTGAACATCAAATTCTCGCAGGATCAGTATCCAACGTAGTAGGTGCGGTTTAGCATCTTTCTTCGTCATGAGATAGCATAGAGCAGCGTGATCGGTCAAACGGGATCGCGGCGCCCAACAAGTAACTACGAAATTTGTCCATTGCAAAGACTACAACCAATAATTCCTTTTCAGTGGTCGTGTAGTTTACTTGTGTGGGGTTCAGTGTGTGACTGGCGTAAGAGATGGGCTGGAATTTTCCCTTAATACGCTGACCTAAGACTGCACCAACAGCATAGTTGGATGCATCACACATGAGTTCAAAGGGTAGGTCCAGTCAGGAGAGATAAGGATCGGGGCGGAAATCAGTTGACTCTTAAGCTTATCAAACACATGCTTGCAACTGTCATCAAAATTGAAAGCGACATCTTCTCTAAGTAAAGTAGAAAGGGGCTTAGCTATCTTGGAAAAATCCTTAATGAACCTCCTATAAAAACCGACATGTCCAAGGAAACCTCTTACTTCACGCACATTTTTAGGGAAATTCATCTTCTCTATAGCTTCAACTTTTGCCCTATCTACTTCAATTCCTCTTTCTGATATCTTGTGGCCAAGAACTATTCCTTCGTCTACCATAAAGTGGCATTTTTCCCAGTTTAGGACTAAGTTCTTTTCCACACAGCGGGATAATACTTGATCAAGATTAGCAAGACAGTGATTGAAGGATTGACCAAAGACTGAGAAATCATCCATGAATATCTCCATACACTTCTCGACAAGCCCATCAAAGATTGCCAGCATACATCTTTGGAATGTAGCTGGGGCATTGCAGAGACCGAATGGCATTCGCATGTAAGCGAATGTACCATAAGGGCAGGTAAAAGTTGTCTTTTCCTGGTCGACTGGGTCTATGGGTATCTGGAAATATCCCGAATAACCATCAAGAAAACAGTAGAATGCATGTCCTGCCAGACGCTCGAGCATCTGGTCAATGAAAGGGAGGGGGAAATGATCTTTTTTCGTGACTTCATTGAGTTTTCTGTAGTCAATACAGACTCTATAACCCGTCACTAGCCTCAATGCTATTTCTTCACCCTTTTCATTCTTCTTGATAGTAATTCCTCCTTTCTTAGGAACTACTTGAGTAGGGGACACCCATTCACTGTCAGCAATCGCAAAAATAATACCTATGTCCAAAAGCTTGATAATCTCTTTCTTAACTACTTCTTGCATGTGAGGGTTGAGCCTCCTCTGGGGCTTTCTAACACACTTAGCACCCTCTTCAGTCTTTATCTTATGCATGCATATGTCAGGAGATATCCCTCTGATGTCTCCCACTTGCCATCCAAAGGCTTTCTCATTCTTTCTTAACACATTCAACAACTTCATCTCTTCTAACCGGGATAACTTGGCGAGAGATAATTAATGGAAGCTTGTCATCTTCTCTCAAGAACACGTATTTCGGATGCTTAGGCAATGGCTTCGGTACCAAATCGCAGTGGATCTTCTAAACTAGATTTAAGCTCCCCACTTTTCAACTCAACATCACTGAGTTTACTCAGTGGTCCTACTGCCAAAGCTTCTCCTTTCAACGAACCTTCATCAAATTCAACTCCTAGTTGTTCTAGACTCACCCAACCATGATTATTCAGATTCTCTACTAATCGCTCATATTCAGTCTCAACAGCCATGACTTGCTTTTCCATGTAGTCGTTAAAGTCATCTGACATGTCTTCAATGGAGAAGCCGGTTGGATAATAAGAGGGTCTCTGAATAGCTTTAGAGACATTGTAGCTCACCTCCTGATCACCAACTCGTATAGTTACTTTGCCACCATCACAATCAATAAGGGCTCGGGCTGTAGAAAGAAAATGTCTGCCGAGTATTAAAGGGACGTTCTCATCCTTCCCAATGTCCAGGACATACCAGTCAACTGGGAAAGTGAATCTATCAATTTGAACTAAAACATCCTTTAATATCCCAGCAGCTTTCTTGGAAGATCTATCAGCGAATTGAAGATTCATGGTTGTGGGTTCTAAAAGACCATCTAGTCCAAGCTGTTTACAAACATACAATGGCATCAGACTAATGGATGCACCTAGGTCACATAAAGAATTTGGAAAGACTAAGCCTCCCATCAACAATGTGAGCACAAATTTCCCAGGGTCACCCCTCTTGATTGGCAACTCATCATAACTAATCATAGAGCAATTCTCACCAATCAACTGATCCATGTCTTCGAGCTTCTTTTTGGAGGAAACAACATCCTTGATGAACTTTGTATACTTAGGCATCTCAACCAAAACATCAGATAATGGAAGATTTACCTAAGTATTTTTAAGAAGATTAAGCACTTTTTCATACTTTTTGTCTTCATACAAGGAGATGTTGCTTTTTTTAGGTGGAAACGGAAGTTTCTTTAAATCACTCTCAGAAAACACTTTCTTTGAGGATGAACTAACAGCTTTATCTTCCAAATCTTTCCACCTCACCACCTTTTCACCTTTCTTCCACAGTTCCAAATCTTATTTCTCAGGGGATCAGCCCCCTGAGTACTATCAGACTCTTTATTTCTCAGGGGATCAGCCACCTGAGTAATCTCATCCAGGACAGGGAAACATGGGCGCTCGACTTCCCTTCCTGCCTCATCATTGGCAGGAGGGGTTAGTGGTTTCCCTGGTTCGGGGGACCACTAAGCTGAGTGCCGGATCTCAAATTCATAGTGCGGCCTCTTCTCTACCATAAGGAACTGTGGGAACTAGATCGGTGCATTGGCTTTGATTTAACTCGGTCGAGCCACTTGACCACCCTTGGGGTTCTTCTCAGTAAATCTAGGTAACTGCCCCGAGGGTCTAGAAGCTTTTTGGTCAGCTACTTGCCCGAGCTGCCTCTCGAGATTCTTAATTGTGCTCAGAAGGAATTGGAAATTATTATTCTGCTCCTTCTGATAGGAGTCCAATTTGCTTTCAAGATCACTAGATTGAGAGGGGCCTTGAGAGTTCTGGAAGTTTTGTGGGAAAGATTGGCTAGACCGACTTTGAAACATCGGATTTGGATTGTTCGGCCAGTTCTGGTTGAACCTCTGATTTTGATTGGAAAAATTCATATTATGGTTCTGATTGAAATTCGGGTTTTGATTGAAACCCTGATTTTGAAAATTGCTTTGGCCAGAGAACTGATTGTTGAATCTCTGATTTTGCTGGCCACTGAACGCATTGACTTCAGCGTTCTGTCCAACCATAGGACAGAAACAAGCGGTATGCCCCACATTATCACATGTCTGGCATGTGACTGGACTGAACTGTCCCTGATTCTGGACAGTATTGACTTGATAAGTAGGAGGGGAAATAAACTGACACTGGCCAACCACATGGCCAGGTTGACAACAACTTTCACAGAACAGAACTTGAGAGTTCTGAGGGAATGACTGATTCTGACCCATTGGATTTGGAGACATTGAAAGAGCAGCCACCTGTTGTTGCAGCATGGCAATCTGATTTTGCATATTTACCTCCTCGATCCTAGGAGGAGGAGGAGGAGGTGCCTGGATAGCATGAGACGAGGGGGCATAGTTGTATTTGGCAATATCCTCAAATAATGCCCACCCCTCTGCAGGTGTTTTCCTCAAGAATGCCCCGCCAGAAGAACTATTGACCATACCCTTAGTGAGTTCGGTCAATCCATTGAAAAACGTGTTGACTTGCCTCTGCAAGTCCAAACCATGATGGGGGCATCTTCGAATGAGAGCTTTGAACCTCTTCCAACAGTCGAAGAAAGACTCATTTTCCTTTTGATAGAAAGTGAAAATTTCACTTAGGCACTGGGCTGTTTTGGATGGTGGGAAATATTGACTCAGAAACTCTTTCTTGAGTTCGGCCCAGGTGGTAATTGACTCGGCAGGCAGAGAGTTGTACCACTCTTTCGCCTCCCCTTTCAAGGAAAACGGAAATAGCTTCGATTTTATTGCATCCTCATTTACCCATTGTATGCGAGTTGTACCACATATTTCCAAAAATGTGTGTACATGAGTGTGAGGATTCTCAGATTGGAAACCATGAAAGATTGATGTGTGTTGCATCATTTGGATAAAACCGGGTTTGAGTTCAAAATTTGGTGCATTAATGGCGGGTAAAACAAATGCCGGGTTGACCTTGACTTCACCAGGCATGGCGTAGTCAGCCAACGTACGTCTATCGTCTGCAGCCATAATGACGATTTCTTGAATCTCCTCTGCTAGATTTCGTTCGAAATCTAGATCGGCTGTGTTTACTTCGTCTGGAAGAACCGCAGGACGGACTCTTCGCCTGTTTGGTCTGACTATGGTTCGCTCGAGGTCAGGGGTGTACAGCAGTGGACCTTTCTGACTCCGAGTTTGCATAAACCAAAACCAAAAACAAGATGTCCGCACGAATTTCTTACAAAGGCTACACTAAAATCTAAAGTAAAAAAAAACGTAAATAAAACAGAAAAAGAGACTATAATACAGAACAGAAAAGAGTACAACAAAAAAAAAATTTATAACACTCGGTCGACCGAGTGTCAGGGTTCGGTCGACCGAACGAATTTTTTTTTTTATGTAAACAGAGAAACTGAGAGCACCTGCCTACGAAAAATCAAAACAGAAACGGAAAAATTAATAAAAACCAGACAACCGTACCGATTCCCCGGCAACGGCGCCAAAAACTTGTCTCGGATTTTATGCTAAACGAAATATAACAAGTAATAAAATAAATCTGGTTACCCCAAGTGTAGGGATCGTAGTATAATTATTAAAACCGGAGTCGAACTCACAGGGAATCGTCTTTGTCTAGTTTGATTAATTTTCCTAAAGTTGTCACGAGAAGTAAAAACGTCATGTCCTAAACAATTTAAAGACTACAACTAAAATAACAAAACAAAATGAACTAGTAATGAAAACAATAAAGTTACACTGGACAGAAGATTAAAAATCTAAAGCCCGCGAAGATAGTTGCTGTTAAGGGTGAATTTATACGATTTATATTGATATATTTTATGATAATTTCCCCCATATTTGCATAATTTGCATAAGAAACGAGTGTTTAATGGAATTATTGAGTAAATGAGGTTTTTAATGAGTTATTCGCAAAATAGGTTAATTTTGGTGTTTTAATTTTGATTTTATGATTATTTGGATGATATTACATTTTGCGATGTTTTAATATGTTATAGGTACGTGTTTGATGCTCAAATGATGATCAAAAAGAGATAAGAGTCGAATTACATTAATGATAAAAGAGATAATGATGATTTGGATCGAAGAAGAAGAGATAAGTATAGAAAAATCAAGATTGAGTCGATCCTGGACTGGCGTCCAGAATCTTGAACTGGCGTCCAGAGTGGACGAGCGTCTGAAGAAGTGGACGAGCGTCCAGGAGAGGGAAGTTGATTCAGAGTTGTGAAGATTTTAGTGGACGAGCGTCCATTTTTGCATAGGACGGGCGTCTGATCATGACTCGGCCCGATTCGAAGATTTCAAGCAGAGTGGATGGGCGTCCAACACTCTGGACGGGCGTCCACGGCCGACTTAAGCATAGCCGACTTATTTCCCTATATATACCAGCTGCGCCCCAACCCTATTTCATCATCAGATTGTCATACACCAAACACACACAGCAGCCGCACTCCTGAGGCTTTCAAGGCCGATCACCCGAGCCTTGTGCTCGGGTGATCCGGGTTAGATTAGGATGCTTTTATTTCCGTTTGTTGATTCATGGAGATCATCCATTGTACCAAACTATGTGAGTTTATCTTCTAATTTATTCAATCCTTTGTTTATTATGATCTTTGATTTGTTTTGTATCATTCTATGATTTATGATGCTATTGTGTGACTAGATCGAGAGATTGGTTGCTAATTGTTGTCTAACGTTGATGAGAATCATTGTTAGGCTAGATCACCATAGAAAGATAGGATCCTTAATCGTTAATTCATGACAAATTAATTGATTAATTATCTAGGTTGCTAGATTCTAAAATACGAGAGTTAACTTGAATCTACACCTTCATTTTGTATGAAATTGGTCTCAACATTCGAGAGAGGAGAGATCGATAATTGAATTCACTAAAAGATTAGGAATTCATAGCTTGAGAAACGGATTCACTAAGGAATTAGGAGTTCGTATCTCGTGTAAAGGTGAAACCACAATATTGAATTAAAATCATGAGATGAACTTGGATTGAAATCACTTGGTTTGTATATTTTTTGATTCCATGTATCTTTGTTTTATGATTTGTTTCTCTATTATTTGTTATAGTTTAGATTTATTTCATCTGTTCTATGTGTTTTTATGTTTGTTCTTTCGTTTATTTGTTTTCATAAGTAACAATTGAAAGGAATTAATAAAACTAGGTTCAACTACCCAATTCCCTATGTATCGACCCCTTACTTATTCCGCTTTGCTAGCAATTACCCGGTATTCGGCCGGTTAGGAGTTAGTTTTGCATATAGGTTAGGGTTTATAAATTGTTTTTGTTTAATGATGCAAAATTATCCCCAAACAAAAATGGCGCCGTTGCCAGGGAATCGGTGTTTTTGTTGAATCTAATTGAGTTAATTTTTCTATTTTGTTACGATTTAATTTTTTTTCTTTCAATAAAAAAGTACCGTTGAATAAATTGAGGTTTTTTATTTTGCCGTGTTTCGATAACCATTGGGTTAAGAATGTGCAAAACCTTTTTACTCAATTTATGAAACGTGAATTATATGTTTGTATGTAATCGAATCTAACCCTCGGTGCTATAATTTGATGGGGCTGCGGTGCTGTGATGTATGATGTATGTTCTGGTTTGTTTTGAATTGATGATCTTTTAAGCTATTTAAGGTTTGCTGTGTTTTTCCTGCGTTTCTGTTGCAAATTCGATGTTTGAATGGGCGTTTAAGGTAAGCGAACGCCCGTCCAGTACATAACACGCAGGTGAACGCGCGGCGGAATTGTTGAACGGCAGTTCACGGCAACTAGACGAGCGTCCGGTTTACTCCAGACGCCCGTCCAGTTCATAAATTCCAGGCGAACGCCCGTTTGGAAGAAGGAACGCACGTTCAGGTTCCAAATTTTTCTTGACTTGATTTTTAATGCTTTATTTGACATGGATACTTTCCTACGTGAGCCTATGTGGCCTCTTTATATATGCGTAGATGTTCTGAACTTGCATGTTTATATCTTTCCATCTACTAATCCATGTTAAATAATTGATTAATTTTTATATAAATGCTTCATTATTCGACTTGGATGTTTTAATGTGAGCCTCTGTGGCCGTTGTATATGCGTAGATGTCCTGTTCTTTCACCGTTATGGTTTTCTTTCCATCTATTGCAATCCATGTTGAGTAATTCACCTAGCTAGACGTGATTCCAATTTGACTTATGATGTTCCTTTTGTCGTCTATCTAGGGTGTTAGGGTTGTTAAAGGCACGTCTACACTTCGCATGGCAAGCTTCTGTGGCTTTGCATAATCGAATTTTGTTACGCTTCTGTTGTGTTATTTAGTAGACGTTTATATTCTTGACCGTGCTTAGATTAGGGCGACATCTATGGAATTAGTTGGGCTAGCATTTTTCTTTATTTCCGTTTTGCCTTTTTAGTATAGTTGCATATCATTTAGTTGCATTGTATTTTATTCTATTTTTTCTTTTATTTTTATTTTTATTTTTAGTGCACCTAGCCCTGCTACTTTGTAGTGTCCTCTATCCTCATTTCTGTATGCACATGTTGGGCTTATTTGTATTGTAAAGCTTCTGTGGCTTTATGTTTGACGCTTAGGTGTCCTGTGTTTTCCTTGTGTGGTGATTGTTCGATCTGAGCAATTATATCTTGTGCTTCTATCTTGTTTATGATTTATTTTGCCATGTTATATCCCCCTATTCCCCGAGGTACGTTTTGTTTTGTTTTTCAAGTGTGCAGGATATTTGCGATAGCGCTTGTGAGCTTTTAGATGAAGCCAGTTTTCCGGTGGATGGTCCACAGTCTACTGATTTCTTCAAGCATTTCTGGATCTGGATCATGACCACTTCCAGAATTGCCACCTTCGAACTACAATCAGCTAAGTACTTTGTTCCTTTTTAATTATGCACAACCTGAGGACATGTTGTGGTTTAAGTGTGGGGGAGGGAATGATTTGATATGTATCTATACATTTGCTTATATCATTATTATTCTATGCAAAATGAGCTAAATTTTTCAAAATTTTTGTTTGTGTTTGGTCCCGAGTAAGCAATGCATAATCTTTGTTCGTTATTTTTATAGTCATTGATGTTGTATACTGTATGTCCAGTAAGTTAATTGTTTCACCCGATATATATTTTTCACGAGCCATAGTGAACGATGAGCTAATTTAAAAAGTTATACCCCTTTTTGATTAGTGATTTTTGTTTTCTTATAAGTCATGTGCTTAGTGCTACGTATATATCTTGAGATTTATGATAGTTTGTATTTAGATCTGGAGTATGTTATACTGTGAATATCTAAGGTTTGAATGTGATAAGTAACACGTAACTTATTGTCAAATGAAAAAGTTGAATTTGAATGAAGTAATTGGGTGTGTCGAAAGCTGGTCGATGATTTGAGTGCGATAGGGTATACCACGTATGTCCTATACCACTATGATGACTAAAAGCTCACGACAGTTAGAAGAAGCTGCCTTATGATTTGAGTAAGGTAGGGTATATCTCGAATGTCCTATTCTGCTATGACAGGGCAAGAGCTCATTCTGATGTGTGTTTAAAAGTGAACTAGTTAAATCAACTAATGAATTGTAATGAAATGGATACAAGACTAAGTTATCGTCTATCTTATCCTAGTAGAAACTGATAGATATGCTGTAGGGATTATCCTCTGAGTATTTCAGAAAGGCCCTAGATATATTCGATCATCCTTTTCGGGATATTTTACGTTTGTAGGGTACATCTTATGAGTGTCATCTATTGCTAGTCTACGATGGGGTATTAGCTAGTTTTGCTTTGAGTTTCTCAAGTTTGGATTTAGTGGAAGTTTTCTATGGCTATGCACACATAGTGGTGAACTTCTGATTTATTGGATCTATGATATATTGTCTGAGATGTCTGTTTTCGTTTCGAGCCCAAATTTTCGTTTTGTTTTGCTCGGGACGAGCAAAAGTTAAGTGTGGGGGAGTTGTTAAGGGTGAATTTATACGATTTATATTGATATATTTTATGATAATTTCCCTCATATTTTCATAATTTGCATAAGAAACGAGTGTTTAATGGAATTATTGAGTAAATGGGGTTTTTAATGAGTTATTCGCAAAATAGGTTAATTTTGGTGTTTTAATTTTGATTTTATGATTATTTGGATGATATTACGTTTTGCGATGTTTTAATGTGTTATAGGTACGTGTTAGATGCTCAAATGATGATCAAAAAGAGATAAGAGTCGAATTACATTAATGATAGAAGAGATAATGATGATTTGGATCGAAGAAGAAGAGATAAGTATGGAAAAATCAAGATTGAGTCGATCCTGGACTAGCGTCCAGAATCTTGAACTGGCGTCCAGAGTGGACGAGCGTCTGAAGAAGTGGACGAGCGTCCAGGAGAGGGAAGTTGATTCAGAGTTGTGAAGATTTTAGTGGACGAGCGTCCATTTTTGCATAGGACGGGCGTCTGATCATGACTCGGCCCGATTCAAAGATTTCAAGCAGAGTGGACGGGCGTCCAACACTCTGGACGGGCGTCCACGGCCGACTTAAGCATAGCCGACTTATTTCCCTATATATACCAGCTGCGCCCCAACCCTATTTCATCATCAGATTTTCATACACCAAACACACACAGCAGCCGCACTTTTGAGGCTTTCAAGGCCGATCTCCCGAGCCCTGTGCTCGGGTGATCCGGGTTAGATTAGGATGCTTTTATTTTTGTTTGTTGATTCATGGAGATCATCCATTGTACCAAACTATGTGAGTTTATCTTCTAATTTATTCAATCCTTTGTTTATTCTTATGATCTTTGATTTGTTTTGTATCTTTCTATGATTTATGATGCTATTGTGTGACTAGATCGAGAGATTGGTTGCTAATTGTTGTCTAAGGTTGATGAGAATCATTGTTAGGCTAGATCACCATAGAAAGATAGGATCCTTAATCGTTAATTCGTGACAAATTAATTGATTAATTATCTAGGTTGCTAGATTCTAAAATACGAGAGTTAACTTGAATCTACACCTTCGTTTTGTATGAAATTGGTCTCAACATTCGAGAGAGGAGAGATCGATAATTGAATTCACTAAGAGATTAGGAATTCATAGCTTGAGAAACGAATTCACTAAGGAATTAGGAGTTCGTATCTCGTGTAAAGGTGAAACCACAATATTGAATTAAAATCATGAGATGAACTTGGATTGAAAGCACTTGGTTTGTATATTGCTTGATTCCATGTATCTTTGTTTTATGTTTTGTTTCTCTATTATTTGTTATAGTTTAGATTTATTTCATCTGTTTTATGTGTTTTTATGTTTGTTCTTTCGTTTATTTGTTTTCATAAGTAACAATTGAAAGGAATTAATAAAACTAGGTTCAACAACCCAATTCCCTGTGGATCGACCCCTTACTTATTCCGCTTTGCTAGCAATTACCCGGTATTCGGCCGGTTAGGAGTTAGTTTTGCATATAGGTTGGGTTTATAAATTGTTTTTGTTTAATGATGCAAAATTATCCCCAATCAGTTGCGAACCGAATAATGAAAATAATTCTATTCTATAAACTAAATAAAAATTATAAAATTGCTATGGTGCTAACAAATGATTCTTTCAATAAATTTAACAACGAACAAGCAATGATCCACAGATCCCGCATCCCTCAATTTCTTCTCTAAGGTTGTCTAGTGATGATTTAATAAGAATTGTGGTTCACCTATCATAAATATGAATTTCTAACATCTTAGAAAAATTCACCTATCAATCTTTTTCGTCCATCGATCCTAAAGATTAACGCTTTAATATCAAGGTGTTAAATTTATCAATCTCGTAACCTAGATATTCAACCTAACAACTATCGTTAATTAGATTAAAAATCCAATCTTTACTATGGTGATCTTAGTTTAACAACGATTCTCATCAAATATTAAACATCAAAAAGCAATACATTCATCAATGAAATTGCATAATAACAATACAAAAATAATAAAGATACAATCTTTAATTAAACTCACAAACAATCCAAGAGTTGAAATCAAAACGCTGCTGAGACGGCTTCACAAAGCTTGTTCCAGACTGCATCATTAATTCCAGACAAAATAAATTAAAAAAAATAAAATAATGCTCGGTCGACCGAGAGAAGGGGTTCGGTCGACCGAACCAGAATTTCTCGGGTTCTACGCCGATTTTTGTTTCAGGGTGAATTGTTATGTTCTTTCTGAATGCTGATGACTCTGTCCTTTTATAATGCTTGTCTTTGAGATTAGGTTAAAAGAAATCTAAACCCTAATATAAAAATATAAGATACTTCCTATTTTATCATTCTCCTTAATATTCAAATAAATTGTTGCTCGGACTCCTTCAACTCTTCGATTCGTCCATGATATGCTCGTTGTACCTACAATAATAAAAACGTGCAAAGTGTAACATCACATATATAAATAGATAATTGCTAATAAAATCACGTAAATAACCCGACTTTGCACTCTAATACTTTCCAACTTCATTCTTTCAATAAATCCATTAAAAACTTAATTTTCTATAAAAATTAATAAAATACCAAGGATATTGTTACGAAATAATGTAATATAAATCATAAAAATCACCGTAAACAACTCCCCCACACTTAGCTTTTGCTCGTCCCGAGCAAGACAAAACAAGACCAAGGCTTAGATTTACTTAGTACCACAAAGTTCCAACCAAAAAGAATAAATATAGACATCTTCAACAAGTATACAGCGTATTTAATAAGTTAGAGGTTCACCCCGGTGTGTGTGCAGAGCCATATAAAATTTCCACTAAGTCCAAACTTGAAACATTCCAAGAAACTAGCAAATACCCATCTAAACTAGAAAAAGATGATGATACTTATAACATGTGCCCTACAAAACGTAACATGTCCTGAAAAGGATGATAGAATGTGTTTAGGATCTTTCTGACATACTCAGAGGATATTCCCTACAACATGCATGTCGGTTTATACTGGGGATAAGATAGGCAATAACTAAGTCTTCCACTTATTCATACCACTTTCCTTACGTAAGTTGATTCAATTAACTTTCACATATAAACGCACATCAGAATGAGCTATTGCCCGTCATAGTAGAATAGGACATTCGGGATATGCCCTACCTTACTCTAATCCTAAGGCAGCTTCTTCTGACTGTCATGAGCTTTTGGTCATCATAGTGGTATAGGACATTCGTGGTACGCCCTACCTCACTCCAATCATCGACCAGCTTCCGACACACCCAATTTTTCATTATTTTAACAACAACTTCCCAAGCACAGTAGTTACGTTTCACTTATCACATTCAAACCTAGGACATTCACAGTATGTCATACTCTGATTCTAAATACAAACTATTATAATTCCCATTACACGTACATTAGCACTAAGCACAGAATACTTATAAGATGATCAAATGTTACTAATCTAAATGGGTACAAACTTTATAATTTATAGCTCGTCATTTAACATGGCTACGTGAATGTATGTCGGGTGAGACATCTGACCTACTAAACATACAGTATAAAGCATCAATGACTATAATATGCCACGGTTGGAAACCACAACAGTAGTAAGCCAAACAAAATATGAACTTGCTCGGAACAAAAACAAAAAAATTTAAAAATTTTCAAGTTTTCAACTCTTTCTAAGCATGGTAATATATTAAGCACAATTGTAGGTACATAGAACCACTCAAAAAACTTGTCTCGGATTTTATGCTAAATGAAATATAACAAGTAATAAAATAAATCCGGTTTACCCCAAGTGCAGGGATCGTAGTATAATGATTAAAACCGGATTCGAACTCACAGGGAATCGTCTTTGTCTAGTTTGATTAGTTTTCCTAAAGTTGTCACGAGAAGTAAAAACGTCCTTTCCTAAACCATTTAAAGACTACAACTAAAATAACAAAACAAAATGAACTAGTAATGAAAACAATAAGTTAAACTGGACAGAAGATTAAAAATCTAAAGCCAGCGAAGATAGTTGCGAACCGAATAACGAAAATAATTCTATTCTATAAACTAAATAAAAATTATAAAATTGCTATGGTGATAACAAATGATTTTTTCAATAAATCTAACAACGAACAAGCAATGATCCACCGATCCCGCAACCCTCAATTTCTTCTCTAAGGTTGTCTTGTGATGATTTAATAAGAATTGTGGTTCACCTATCATAAATATGAATTTCTAACATCTTAGAAAAATTCACCTATCAATCTTTTTTGTCCATCGATCCTAAAGATTAACGCTTTAATTATCAAGGTGTGAAATTTATCAATCTCGTAACCTAGATATTCAACCTAACAACTATCATTAATTAGATTAAAAATCCAATCTTTACTATGGTGAGCTTAGTTTAACAACGATTCTCATCAAATATTAAACATCAAACAGCAATACATTCATCAATGAAATTGCATAATAACAATAAAAACATAATAAAGATACAATCTTTAATTAAACTCACAAACAATCCAAGAGTTGAAATCAAAACGCTGCTGAGATGGCTTCACAAAGCTTGTTCCAGACTGCTTCAGCCTTTAACCATCATTAATTCCAGACAAAATAAATTAAAAAAATAAAATAATGTTCGGTCGACCGATTTTTGTTTCAGGGTGAATTGTTATGTTCTTTCTGAATGCTGATGACTCCATCCTTTTATAATGCTTGTCTTCGAGAATAGGGTAAAAGAAATCTAAACCCTAATATAAAAATATAAAATACTTCTTATTTTATCCTTCTCCTTAATCTTCAAATAAATTGTTGCTCGAACTCCTTCAACTCTTCGATTCGTCTACGATATGCTCGTTGTACCTACAATAATAAAAATGTGCAAAGTGTAACATCACATATATAAATAGATAATTGCTAATAAAATCACGTAAATAACCCGACTTTGCACTATAATACTTTCCAACTTCATTCTTTCAATAAATCCATTAAACACTTAATTTTCTATAAAAATTAATAAAATACCAAGGATATTGTTACGAAATAATGTAATATAAATCGTAAAAATCACCGTAAACACTTGTCCTACATCCTCAGTAGGTCTTTCCAATGCAGCGCCACTTGGTTGGCAAGGAAAAGATGGGTGATCATCATGAATCAGAGGATGATGAATCAATATTGTCAGGTGCATCCTTTGGTTCTCTTAACAAAATGCTTCCTCTTTGCTTTTCTCTTTCAATAATATCCAGCAGCCTTACTTGTAGTTCAGATGTGTCAATCAATCCAAGTAAGCTCTCCACTCCCAATTGGTTGAATGACCATTCTTCAAAATCGGTCATTGGTTCTGCATTTGGTTTTTGTCTCTTGTAGAAACCAAACTTCCAAGCTAGATAATCTTCAATTTTCTTGATGTTGGGATCTACTTTTTCTTTCTTGGATTTCTTTTCCTTTCTCTCAAAAGGCATTGTAGGCCTTCTTAAGGCAGATTGCTCATCTTGTTGTCCCTCAAAGTCTTCAACAAGATGAGTCAATGTATCGGTAGATAAATAGGTCAGTTGGTTCTTCAGGTTGTACTTTGTGCCTACAACCTCCAACTATTCCACACTACGTTCCCCTGACTCATATGCATATCAGCAGGGTCTGTAGTAGTGTGTTCTTCCCCCTGATTTGTAGCATCCACAGTAGGGTCTTGAACAGGTTCAACACTTTCCACAGTAGGGTCAGGTACGCAGTGTGCTGTGGTTCTTCGATCTGTTACTCAACAACAATATTAGCATCCTCAGTAGCCTCTTCTGCTACTTCTCTTTCGTCCTCCAGGACCCTTAGCTCTTTGCCTTTACCATGAACTCTCTTCTCAGAAACCTGTTTCCATCTTTTTGCAGGTTGTTCTTCAATTTCAGCAGCTTTTCTTTTTCTTCTATCTTCTTTTAGCTGTTCTTTCAAAATCTCAACAGCAGTTTTCTTCCTTGTAACTTTAGTAGGCTCAGAAGCCTCAACTTCAACTAGAACTTCAGTAGACTCAAACAGTGTCTACTGGTTGTTGTCTTGTCTTTTTGGGCTTTAAGAGCTCAGTGATCTTTCTTGTATCACTAGATTTTCTTTTCTCGGCAGCCTTCTTAGGTGCAGCAGGTTGTACAACTTGTTTAGCCTGCCCACCATCATCATTATCATCACCATCATTGTCACTCTCTGTCCTTTCAGCATCTCTATCTTCATCATCATCCAAACCAGGGATGAGATAACTGATTTCTGGCTTATATCTGGACTTGTTTATCTTTGTAGGTGCAATATCAGCAATCTTCAAGTAGTTCAGTAGGGCCTAAATCATCAAACCCAAAGGCTTTGTCTTAGACTTCTTTGTTCCATCTCTGTCTTCTGTTATCACCTTCTTCATGTACTGAACAAAGAATCCAGCCCAATCAAATCACATACTCTTGCATATGATTATCAACATGTCAATGGTCCAGAGAGAGTATCAAAAGTACCACTAAATCCAAAAATGTTCTTGGCAATTATCTTGCTCAATAGATTGTTCTCTAATCTGATATGCTTCCCATTGATATTCAGTATTGATGGCATGGACTTGTTTGTCTTTATTGAATGAACAAAGTCCAGTTTTGCAAGCTGCATAGATTCAGGATTTGTAGGAGCACCATTCCAGGTCCAAATCCAAATGCCTCCCTCAGCAGATTTGAAGTGATTTGAATCTGCTGACCATTTACAGTGGTAGTAAATACCTCTGTATCATCTCTAATCACTATATTTCTCCAGAAATTTGCAACATTTGTATAAGAGATTCTTTCCAATCTCATATTTAGAACATCCTCTAGTCCTTCATATCTTCTTATTCTTCAACCAATATTGATAGCTAACTCAGTCTTGTTAGCATCAACAACGAACCCTCTACCACTTTGGCTCGTTCCAACATGCACATCACTTTTATCCGCCATTTGATTTGAGAAAGATGAAGAAGAGAATCTGCAAATCTATGTTCACACGGTGTATTCTCAGAGAAAATCGATCTGAAGTTGTAAGTATCATATCTGTGTATATGTCTGTATATATAAGAAAATGTAGTGGGTAGTAACTGTCAGGAAAGTATTGTACTCGTCCTGTAGCATTTAACCATGAATAAAGTTGAAATAAATGTGATGCTGCCATGTGACCCACTAACTTATCTCATAATGTGTTGTAACCATGTGATAATGACCGCAGTTATAAGGGATAAGAATAATATCCAGTTACTGTTGACTTTCATTTAAGTTTGACTATCTTGTAACGTATACTCAGTAGACTTGTTCTTCAGTGGAGTTGTCTCAGCAGCCTAATGACAAAGATGGCTCAGCAGCCTGCTGAAGAGTTACTCTGTTGATCTTCATACACACTTGTTTTGTCCAACTGATAATACAAGATGAAGTTTAATACCAATGACTGATCTGTCAAGTGAGCTCACCCAACAGGACAAAGACCAATCCCCTTGGCAACTTCATTTGTTCAATCGTCCAAACTATTTAAGTACATGGAATTGTTGATACCAATGACTATTCTGCTAAGTGAGCTCACCCATCATAGCAAAGAATAATCCCCTTGGTAAATTCCAGTACACTGTTGATCAATAACATATCAGTCAACTTTTATAATGCCAAGTTCAATCCTTAACTTAGCAAATCTTTCACTATCCAATGGTTTTGTAAATATATCAGCAAGTTGATCTTCAGTAGGGACGTAAAGAACCACCACATCTTTCTTCTCAACATGATATCTTATAAAATGATGTCTCACATCAATATGCTTGGTTCTTGAGTGCAAAACAGGGTTCTCAGTGATTGCAATTGCACTTGTGTTGTCACACATTATAGGAATTTCTCTTTCTTCAATTCCATAATCCCTTAATTGTTGTCTTAACCATAGTATTTGTGCACAGCAGCTTCTAGCAACAATATATTCAGCTTCAACAGTGGAAGTTGATATTGAATTCTATTTCTTGCTGAACCAGGAAACAAGTCTATTTCCAATTAACTGACAGGTTCCTGTGGTGCTTTTTCTATCAATCTTGCATCTTGCATAATCAGAATCTGAGTAGGATATAACTTTGAAACTTCCATCTTTTGAATACCATATCCCTACTCCCAAAGTCTCTTTTAGATACTTGAAAATCCTTTTGACTGCAGCTAAGTGACTTTCCTTTGGTTTTGATTGAAATCTTTCACAAACACCTACAGAAATGGATATATCAGGTCTGCTAGCAGTGAGGTACAGCAGACTGCCTATCATCCTTCTGTATAAAGTCTGATCAACATCTTTGCCTTCTTTATCTTCATCCAATATGATGTTGTTACTCATAGGAGTTGATACCTTGGTGCTATTTTCCATGCCAAACTTCTTCTGTAGCTCCTTGGTATATTTAGTTTGATGAATGAAGATTCCATCTTTAATTTGTTTGACTTGTAATCCCAGGAAGTAATTCATCTCTCCCATCATACTCATTAGGAACATTCTTTTCATGAGATTAGCAAACTTTTCACACAGCAATTCATTTTCAGAACCAAAAATTATGCCATCAACATAAATCTATACCAGCAGGGTGTTGTCCCCTTCATTGATTCTGAAAAGAGTCTTGTCAATGGTACCGTTGGTAAAGCCATTGTTCACCAAGAATTGAGATAGGGTTTCATACCATGCTCTAGGTGCTTGTTTCAATCCATAAAGTGCCTTGTTAAGTCTATACACTTATCTTCTTGATCTTTAACTTCAAAACCAGGAGGTTGCTAAACATAAACCTCTTCTTCCAGAATGCCATTCAAAAATGCATTTTTAACATCCATCTGGTATACTTTGAAGTTTTTGTAAGCAGAATATGCCAAGAATAATCTTATAGCTTCCAATCTTACAACTGAGGCATATGTCTCATCAAAATCTATTCCTTCAGCTTGAGAATACCCTTTTGCTACTATTCTGGCCTTATTCCTTACAATGGTACCAAATTCATCCAATTTGTTTCTGTATACCCATTTAGTTCCAATTATGTTTGCATGATTAGGCCTTTCCACTAGTGTCCAAACTTGGTTTCTTTCAAAATCATTCAATTCTTCTTGCATAGCAATTATCCAATCTAGATCAGATATTGCTTCTTCAACAACTTTAGTCTCCATTTGAGATAGAAAACAAGAAAACATTGCTTCCATTTGTCTTCTAGTCCTTACACCTTACTGTATGTTACCAATTACTTGTTTAGCAGGGTGGTCCTTCAACCATTGTAAATCAGGATTTGTTAGATTTATGGGAGTTTCATCTTCGGTAGGCTCTAATTTTGATTCAGTAGGGGGTTCAGTAGATCCTTGAACTGGATCTGTTGTTGCATCCGTAGTGTTACCACCAGGTTTCTTCAGCATGGACAGAGTCAGAAACTTTTAAGTCATTTATCCTTCCCAAAACATCAACACATTCTGGATCAGTGACTTGGAGATTTTCAGCAGGTTCTGAAATCTCATCTTCCATTCCAGTGAACTTTGGTTCATCAAATACAACATGTATTGATTCTTCATGTTTCAATGTCCTTTTGTTCAGTATTCTGAATGCCTTGCTGACTGAAGAATATCCCAAGAAAATTCCTTCGTCTGATTTTGGTTGGAATGTCTTCAATTGCTCCTTATGATTTAAAATAAAACACTTGCTTCCAAATGGATAGAAATAAGATATATTTGGTTTTCTTCCATTCCATATCTCATAAGGTGTCTTCAGCAGCTTCTTGTTTACTGAGGTCCTATTTTGTGTATAGCATGCTGTATTGATTGCTTCAGCCCAATATTATTCAAGTAGTAATGCTTCACAAATCATAGTCCTTCCTGCTTCTTTCAAAGTCCTATTTCTTCTCTTAGCAACCCCATTTTGCTGAGGTGTACCAGCAGCAGCTAATTGATGCAGCACACCATTTTTCACAATATTCTCTTATGACTTTATTGAGAAACTCAGTACCCTTGTCTGATCTGGTCTTCACTGCTGTCAAACTTTCTCATTTTGCAATCTCTTCAAAAATTCAGGCATCTTTTGAAGTGTTTCACTCTTCTTGTTCATGAATACTACCCAAGTGCATCTTGAATAATCATTCATAACTACCAGAGTGTACTTCTTTCCTATTACACTTGTTGGTGTTACTGGTCCAAATAGATCCATATGCATCAGCTCCAAAACTCTTTTTGTTGATTGCTTAGTCTTTGACTTGAAGCTTGACTTTGTTTGTTTACCTTGCTGACATGCATCACATATAGCATCCTTTTTGAATATGATCTCAAGCAAACCTATCACCAACTTATTTTTCACCAATTGATTGATATCATCAAAATTGAGATGATTCAACTTCTTATGCCACAACCAATTTAGTTCTGACTTGGTATGCACAATTACGTAGGTTTCTGGAACAGCAGTAGACCAATCCACAGCATACATGTTTTGTTGTCTTCTTCCAGTCACACAACTTGTTCACCTCTTTCACTAATGACAACACAATAGCCTTTGTCAAAAGTGACCTTGTAACCCATGTCACGAAATTGTCCAGTGCTCAGTAGGTTGTAATCCAGTCCTTCCACAAATGCAACATTCCTGATAGTTAATCCATTCCTCACCGTGTTCCATATCCTCTTGTATATCCTGGTGTGTTCTTGTTGATGAGCGTTGTTTTTTCACCAAACAAATTTATAAAATACTCAAGACAACGGTGACTACACAAGCTCTCTAACCGGCGTTGTCGTGGACCGGGTCGATTGCTAGAATAGCTACGGGAATCCGAGGTCGAACCCAAAGGAATTGTGCTTGCAAGTACCAAAGTAAACGTAGTGCTTAGTCTAGGTGATCAATCTTTTTACCAAACAAAATTTAAAACTACAACGACACTAAAGCGATCTATACTATCAAGTCTAAAGGGAGAAAGGTAGTGCTTAGTCTAGATCAATCTTTTTTTTTTTTAAAGAAGATTAGACTACACTACTAGATTTGAAAGATAATAAAGGGACATAGCCGAACCATGATCAATGTGACTAATCTCAACCCTAAGGTAGACAAAACCGGGAGTGTGCAATATAATAAACGAACTCTTGCATTCAATTTCACGGGTGCGAACTCCTAAACCCGGTGCTAGCGTCTAACAACTCTCTTCTAACACCTTATGCCATGTTAAGGTCGAACAACTCTCTCCTAACAAGTCATGTTTTGCACTCGAGCCGCTTAAACGTATAAATGAGTAACCTCACGATGAGCTCGGCTTAACAACTAAACCGAGACTACACCGCGATCCTAGAACCCTTTTCCCACACCCCTCTCTCTCGAACAACTCTCAAGAGTGATGTGTGTGATTTTTGACCTAGGTGATCAATCTAGCCCAAATCCGTTATAACAAGTTCTAAGACGTGAAACATGCAAGAAACAACAATAAAACGCAACACCCACTCCCAATTTCATCACCCAAAGGGTGATTTCATCACATATCACATGATTCGGCTATGAAGATGTTTAGCTACTCATTATACTAATCAAAACATGCACAAAACAGTAAATAAAAGCCATAACAAGTAAAAGAGAAGAGAAATATACCATAAGATTGCAGAAATTCGAGTTGAGATCCAAAAAGTACAAAATATAGAAGTAATTAAAAGGTGGTCTCTTAGTGTTAGAAATGAAAATCTAAGCTAAGAAATGGAAAGATTAAGCTAAGATGTTGTTGATTTACACTAAGAGGGAGTATTCTAAGCTATTACAAAATTCGAGCTATGAAGGGGGTAGAGTTTGGCTAAGAAGATGAATAATAATCCCAAAATGGACTAAGGGGGGTATTTATAGGTGGAGGGAAAATCCTGCAGCTTTTGGTTCGAACGCTGGTTCCAGATGAATGGAACGTGCGTTCTGCTTGAAGTTCTGGGCAGCTTAGGGCTTTTGTCTTGCGAAACGCTGGTTTACAGGCATGGAACGTGCGTTTAAGAGGTCTGGAACGCACGTTCCAAGGTACAGAACGTGCGTTTGAATGGCCTGGAACGCACGTTCTAGGTAATTGCTAAACCAGCGTTTGAAGGAGGTGAACTCTGTATGACTCTGGCAACTCTGGAACGCTGGTTTGAGGGTTGAGGGTTGGAACGCCGGTTGGGGTTGACGCGCGTTTGGAACGCCGGTTTGAGGGTTGGAACGTGCGTTTGGACCCTGTGCCACCAATTCTTCACTTTTTCTCCCTTTTCCACCTCTTTTCTCGCCTCGGTTATGTTTCTCATTGTAAACCATTGCCTTTCGGGTCCTCGAGACATCAATACCCTACATCATCACAATGACCAAAAACAACCAAAACATTCCAAAGGGTAAACGTGCTCGGGAATGGGGTCAATATCATCAAAAAGGGGTGGTAAACAATCAAAATGACGGAATTACCCCCCGTGCGAGGAACTCACAATATTACCCCGAAAGTGGTCTAAATTATCCAAAAATATGCTGAAAATGTGGTAAACGGAGGCCAAACAATGTAGCGGAGTCACGTAAAGTTGACTCCCATCAACCACCCCACACTTAGCCTTTGCTCGTCCTCGAGTAAAATGGGCGTTTTAAAACAAACCAAGGGATTCAACTTTATGATGTAGGTGCTACTACTCACATTCTCAAGGTAAACACAAAGTAAGAAACACGAACATATACACATTGGCGCAACATTATCAAGAAAATGGAGTGTGTGTGGTGCAAAGCTAGAACCAAGTACTCAAAAAGATTGTTGGGGCTTGAATCCCAACCAAAAAGGTCTACCAACCGTTTCATAATCACGAGCCTCTCCACTAATCTGGTTTACTAAGTTTGGACACGATCGGGTAGGACTTGAGCGGTTATAACGTTAGGCTAGGGTGATTTCGGTTAGTCGAAAGGGGTATTTTGGAAACTGGAGAAAAGAAGTACGAGTGAACCTAATCAACCAAGTACCAACTCATCTTTATCATGCAAACCACCCAAAACTCCTTTTTTTTTTTTTTTTCAACTTTGACATTTTGGGAACCATAGGTTACTAATACACCCGAACTCATTGCCAAACTCGACTATGTTTCAAGTTTCATAAGGTGAGTCCAAGCACACTAGCACCTATCTCACTATCCCAACTCTAACATCATAAAAGCAACTTTTGAGCTCAACACTTTTGACTCCAACCCTTTTATTTCTATAAACATCAACTTTTATTCAACGAGAGCTAACGTATTTTGAACTTTGTTTGAGTTTTTTTTTTTTTTTTTTTTTTTTTTTTTTTTTTTGAAGAGAAGAAGAAGGTTCTTTTCCTTGGCCCAAAAACTGAACACCAAGCCCAAACGAGCTCCTCAACACCTTATAGCTCAAAACAAGAAACAACAACCCAATCAAAACATCATACATCAACCACCCCACACTTGTTTTAGCAAGTGTGCTCCAACTAAGGACTAGGTCCACTCGTAGGGTTAAAATGAAGGATATGTGACCATATTTAAGGCTCAGGGTAGGTTTCTGACTAAGTAACAAAACGGCTATAAGCGAATGGTGATCAGACCATTCTATCAAGGCTGAGAGGGGCTACGAAGGGTAAATATTCGGGTTAAGGCTTATTTGGCTATGGTAGGGTCAAAAGGACGCCAAAACCGTCATCCCATGTCCTACTTAAGTAAACCTATGACATTTCGTCTCGAGACTCATGATATGAAAGGTGGTAGAAATCAAATTGTGCACAAAGTGTAGCTTTCGTGAGATTATTTAACTCCATTCTCAAGATAATATCAAACCGCAATGCACATGTTCGGGGTCCCGACTAAGGTGATCACCACTCAAATGTGAAAATAACACACACAACACGGTGTTGAAAACCTTGAAAATTTTTAAAAATTACCCAAAAATCGACTCGAGCCCGGTCATAGGCCAAGTATACCACATTTATAGCACATTTAACAATCAATACCAAGAAAACGGCTGAGTCTCCCCACCCCACACTTAAACGAAACACGTCCTCGGTGTGTGAGAGATAAAAAGAGTAAAAGACTTAGGCTTTGTTTGACCAAAACCCGGCGAAAAGGCGCAACCGATACTCGAAACTCGTGACACCCTCGTATAAGTCCATCCCGAAACCTAAAGCGAGAACAAAAGAAACAAAGAAAGCGCGAGGCACGGGAAAAGTCCACGTGCTAAAGATCAAGCAATAGGCAAACGGGTGCGTAAGAAAACGAGTTTATGCCTCGAAACGATATCAAAGCATGCCGAGGGGAATGGGATATGCAATGGACGGATACAATATAACAATAAAACTCAGAACATCCACGCATGCGAATCAAAGGGGAGAAAAACATGCACGGTCAAACAGGCCTCAGGGGCTGAACAATGATTACATGTGCGTATCAAAAGTGAAGAATGTTAAAAAAACAGCCAAAAGTCAGAAATCAAAAGTCAACCTGCCTCAAAGTGAATCAGTCAAAAGTACCCACAAATAAATGAAAAACAGACTAGCCAAAATAAGCTGCACTCTCAAAAGAAAAGCAGAAACAATGAAAAACAAGCTAGCTGCTCTGGCCCTGTACATCAAACTGGAGGATCCTGTGTGCTGGAAGATGGTGCGATCACAAAGAATCGCACTCTCGGTTTGTGTAGTCTCGGCGGCACTTTTGTCCCCACCGTCTCTCTCGTCTCAACATCCGCCCTCCTCGTGCCCCGTCTCTGTCTCAACATCCAACGAATCATCTGCCTCAGTCTCTATTTGAACCTCTGACCCCTCATCGGACTCATCCTCTAGCGGGCTCTCGGTAATCCGCCGCGGATCGGCCTCTATCTCCGTGTGTACTTGGAAGGCTGTAGTATCCAAGTCTCTGTGCGGAAGATGGACCTGCTGAGCTCGAGCTATTGCCTTCTGGTTCTTCAGCAGCCCATTCATCATGATCCGCAGACTGTCCATCCAATCTCGCTGCTTGTGGGCTATCAACAGTCCCTGTCTCTCGCTCAGCCACGGCCCTCCGGTGAAAGGTATGGTAGGTGTGGGTGGAGGTAAAGTGGTGGAGGAGGTGGAAGGTCCAGAACTAGGAGGTGGCGGAATGGTGGTGGTGGTGATAGTGGTGAGGGGAGGTGGTGGCATAGGCAGGGTGGTGGAAGTAGTGGAGGTAGGGGTGAAAGGTTGGAGGACCGTGTGGATGAGCCGCTTGGAAGGCCGAGAAGCAGAACGAGCATTGAATGACTTAGGCATGATAGGCAAAACTTTGCTCTTTCTAATCTGATCATCTGCATACTCACCAACTCGTGCATCACGACACAACCCGTAAATCAAGTAGGGGCACATAATCAATCGACGCTTGTTTTTCTGGTTCTCCCGAAACTCCGCAAAAATCGTCCTTCCCACGTCTACTTTCAACTTATAATGCAAGGCGTACAACAACTGTAGATCCTTAATGTGAAAATGTGTGATGTTGTCCTTAGGTAGTAGACGATTACGGGAGAACTTAGCCTTGACTTTCCGGTCGTCGGGCCAAGTCGTCGTCAACAACGATCGCGCGTGTTACCCCTTTTGACATCCACCGCAACTCGGGGTTGATTTCTATCCTCATCCGCTCCAAGGGGTCCTCGCACTACCCCACTATTCTTGTCCCGAAACCACTCCTCATAATGATCGCCCACGATAGTCGGTGTCCTATAAAAACCATTAATCGCTGCGACCGACCATGGGACATTCACTCCACGCACCCAAACAGTCCCTCTCTCTAAGTCAGCCACAGTAAAGTTGGCATACCATTCCCGGACTATTGACAAGTTCAGGTTGCCCTCGGGTTCCAAGATAAGGTTATTCCAACCCCTACTCCTCAGATTATCCACAAATGATTTCGGCACCACCTTCAAATCTAGCCCTCTTTCAAAGCACATCTTTTTATCGACTACGAACTCCTCGTAATTGCTCAAGGCTTGGGGCGTGGAGAAACGCATGTCGTAAGGAAGAGGGTCGGATGAGGCGAGGCTACTTGGGGTTGCGGCTCGGTGGAAGTCGAGGAATAGGTTGGGTAGGTGGAGGGTGTGGGGGTTGAGAAACCGGGGACGAGCGACCCCGGGTGTGACACGGGACGGGGGTGCCTCATCTCAAACTCCGCGGTCTCCTCACTTGCTATCATCACTATCACTTTGCTAGAATTTCGACCTTCAGTATCGGGCTCGAAATCATCATCCGATGTCTCATCTCTAAGCTGTCCAGCCCTAATAGCTCTAGGGTTCGCGCTCAAACCTCTCCCTGGCTCACTGATTCTAATACCACCGCCTCTAGTTCGAACCGCTGTTTTTTGCTTCTTTGATTGGCTCTTACCGACAACAGGCATTTTGCCCTTCCCTTTATCCCCTATCTCCTTCCGTTTTCCTCCCGCCATCTTCCTAAATCA
This sequence comes from Gentiana straminea, assembly GCA_036785695.1. NCBI lineage: Eukaryota > Viridiplantae > Streptophyta > Magnoliopsida > Gentianales > Gentianaceae > Gentiana > Gentiana straminea. Next base: position 3,831,517 of record JAVUPR010000407.1, on the reverse strand, counting down.
AGAGCAACCACACCACAACCAACACGAGGCAAACCGACCCGATTATCATCCAATACGGGATTTCAAAACAAACAATCCACAACAACCACAACGTCAACCACCACACATCACAAGGCCAAGATCACAACGAACAAACAAGAAACAAGGTACATAATCAATGACAAATCACAAACGGGGTAGGGAAAAAAAATTGAAAAAAAAAATCAAAAATCAAACCCTACTCAAAACGGAAATGTAAACCAAAAAGTACCTGTCTTATGCTTAGATTAGCCTACGTGAGCGTTGTGGAGTGACTAACGAGTCCCGAAACAAACGAGAACGTGAAAAACGCCTATGGTGAAAAACCACCCAAGCAAAGATCGAACTGGGGATTTGGTGGATTGTTGTTCGGATTTGAGTGTAGAAAACAAAAGAGGGGATCAAGAGGTGTTGATTGCAACAAATTTTACTCAAAACGGATTAGAAACGAAGATTTCGAAGCAAAAAGGGGTGGGGGCGATGGAACGGCGGTTAGGTTTCGGAATCATGAAAGTGGAACGCCGGTTTGGGGAAGAAGGGGTATATATAGAAAAGGGGTCAAACGCTGGTTTGAAGAGCTTGGAACGTGCGTTTCGCATGTTTCAAACGCACGTTTGAGAAGTGGGAACGTGCGTTTCGCATGGATGGAACTGGCGTTTGAACGAGAAACGTGCGTTTGAACTGAGGGATTTGATACTGGGGGTAAGAGGCTCAAACGCTGGTTTGGAAAATCTTGGAACGCACGTTGAAGGGCTGGGAACGCACGTTTGGACATTGGGAACGTGCGTTTGAGGGCAAAAACAGGGAAAAACATGAAAACAGGGGAAAACACTCCACACTCACATCTAACCACCCCTAGACCACTCTAGACTCTTACTCAACCAACTTAAACCACAAAAAGGTGGGTTGCCTCCCACTAAGCGCCTTTGTTTTACGTCGTTGGCTCGACAAGATGGATTAAACGGTGCCAACTTTTTCAAAGTTATACCGTTGGCACGGGGCGAGGAAAGGATAGAAAGAACGGATGATGGGTCAAAGATTATACGAGTCAAGGTTTATAGTCCATGACAAGACTTGCACGATTCATCACATGGCACGGGGTCTTCGAGGGTCACTATTTCCAAGGCTTCATTAAAGGGTAGTCTCTCATACTTTTTCAATCTCAAGCCGTTTGTGGTCACAAGTACCAAACTTGGGGTGAGTGATTTCGATAACTCCGGACGGGTAAACTTTAGACACTATGTAAGGACCGGACCACCTAGACTTCAACTTCCCTTGGAAAAGATGCAAACGAGTATTGTAGAATAAGACTTCGTCACCCTCATTGAAAACACGAGGTTTGATCAACTTATCATGGAGTAACTTAGTCTTTTCTTTATACTTCGTGGAGAGGTCATAAGCACAAAGGCGGAACTCATCTAGTTCATTCAATTGGGCCATACGCTTCTCACCAATTAAGGTGTCATCGAGGTTTAGCATTTTGATGGCCCAATAAGCCTTGTGTTCGATTTCTACGGGAAGATGGCAAGATTTACCATAGACTATCATGTAAGGTGACATGCCTAGGGGTGTCTTAAAGGCTGTCCTATGGGCCCACAAAGCATCATCTAACTTTAAAGACCAACTCTTGACGTTCGTGTCTACCGTCCTTTCCAAGATACGCTTAATACCCCTATTCGTGACTTCAACTTGACCACTCGTTTGGGGATGGTAAGCGGTACCTAGCTTGTGTTTCACTCCATACTTCTCCAAAAGTTTATCAAACGGCTTGTTAGCAAAATGGCTTCCATTATCACTTGATTATAGCACGAGGCACCCCAAACCGACAAAAGATGTTCTTTCTAAGAAACCGGATAACAACATTCCTATCATTGGTGGGTGAAGCTAAGGCTTCGACCCATTTGGATACATAATCACATGCGACTAGGATATACTTGTTACCACACGAAGAGGGATAAGGGCCCATGAAATCAATGCCCCACACGTCAAAAATCTCACACACTATGATCGGTTTCTGAGGCATCTCACTCCTTCTAGATATACGACCGGACCTTTGACAAGCATCGCAAGATTTCACATAAGCATGTGCGTCTCGAAATAGAGTGGGCCAATACAGTCCACTTTGCAATACTTTCAAAGCGGTTCTTTGCCCCGAGAAATGGCCTCCGGCCTCTTTGTCGTGACAAAACGAAAGAGCGCTCAAAATTTCACTTTCTGGGATGCACCTCCTCAAAATGCCATCCGAACACAACCTATATAGACAAGGATCTTCCCACACATACTTACCCACCTCACTAAGGAATTTACGCCTTTGGTTCGAGTCAAGGTCGGGGTCTACGAAACCGCACTCGTGGTAGTTGACAAAAGGAGCAAACCAAGGACTACCTTCCTTACCGACTTTTAGAAAGTTGCCTTTCTTAGCCGGAGGAAGGGTGTCAAGTGCATAGAGTTGCTCGTGAGGAAAAGAGTCATTTATCTCGGTTTGTGCTTTAACCAACTCCTCACTAAGCTCCATACGACTTAAGTGGTCGGCCACGACATTCTCACAACCCTTCCTATCACGGATCTCTAGATCGAACTCTTGCAAGAGCAAGATCCACCTCAAGAGGCGGGGCTTGGCATCTTGCTTGGCAAAGAGATGACGCAAGGCGGCATGATCCGTGTGGACAACTACCCGAGAACCTACGAGATGAGACCGAAACTTATCAAACGCAAAGACGACCGCTAAAAGCTCTTTTTCAGTGGTGGTGTAATTCTGTTGGGCCGGATTCAAGGTGTGACTTGCATAAGCAATGGGCTTGAAGATTTTATCGATCTTTTGACCGAGGACCGCACCAACCGCGGTGTCACTTGCATCACACATGAGCTCAAACTCTTGATCCCATTTCGGAGCAACTAAGATGGGGGCGGAAACAAGCAATTGCTTGAGCATCAGAAATGCTTCAACACAAGCTTTGTCAAAATCAAACGGGACGTCTTTTCCGAGAAGTAGAGTAAGAGGACGGGCTATTTTCGAAAAATCCTTGATGAACCTACGATAGAACCCCACATGGCCTAGAAAACCCCTAAGAGTCTTTAGGTTGGTGGGCATAGGAAGCTTAGCTATCGCTTCAACCTTAGCCTTGTCTACCTCTATACCCTTACTAGATATCTTATGCCCTAAGACTATCCCTTCCGTAACCATCAAATGACACTTCTCCCAATTAAGCACCAAGTTTGTTTCCTCACATCTACCCAACACCTTTTCAAGATTATCTAGACATTGTTCAAAGGAATCACCAAACACGCTAAAATCATCCATAAAGACTTCTAAAAACTTTTCTATCATGTCCGCGAAGATGGCCACCATGCACCGTTGGAATGTCGCGGGTGCATTACACAACCCAAAAGGCATCCTACGGAAGGCAAAGGTACCATAGGGGCAAGTATAGGTAGTCTTTTCTTGGTCCTCTAAAGCCACATGTATTTGGTAATACCCACTAAACCCATCAAGAAAACAATAAAAGGCATGGCCACTCAATCTTTCCAACATTTGATCAATAAAGGGGAGGGGGAAGTGATCTTTACGGGTTTGGTCATTTAGCTTACGATAATCAATGCAAATTCTATGACCACTTACCAAACGCTTAGGTACCTCCTCACCTTTGTCATTGATCTCCACGGTCATACCTCCCTTCTTCGGCACCACTTGGGTGGGACTCACCCACTTGCTATCCGAGATGGCATAGATAATCCCTAGCTTTAACATTGTGACCACGTCCTTTCTCACAACCTCTTGGAGGTGTGGATTGAGTCTTCTTTGGGGTTGCCTTACCGGCTTTGCTCCATCTTCCGAATAATCTTGTGTTGGCAAATGGTGGGACTAATACCCTTTAGGTCGCACATCTTCCACCCGAAAGCACGCTTGTGCTTCTTAAGCATCTTCACTAACTCATCTTCCCGCAAAGCCGTTAGTGTAGAAGAAATAATCAAAGGAAGTAAATCATTATTTTCAAGAAAAACATACTTCAAATGAGGTGGAAGTGGCTTCATTTTCAAATCTTTCGGTGGGTCCTCAATTGATGGCTTTTCTAGCTCTCCTTCAAGCCCAAGATCAATCTTCTCGGTCCACCTTTCACCCACGAAAGCTATCTTTTCTGGCTCTTTTGCTTCCTCTTCCAATTCCTCTTCCTCATCATGTTCCGTACTCACTTTTTCCATGCATTCATCGGATTCTTCTTTATATACCTGCATGTCAACATGTTCCGAAACGCAAGGATATATAGCATCAATAGAAAAACAGTCCTCGGTGCTCTCCTTAGGATGTTTCATGGCTTTATAGACATTGACCGCGACTTTTTCATCTCCAACTCTCAATATTATCTCACCGCTCGCAACATCTATCAAAGTCCTCCCGGTATTTAAAAAGGGACGTCCTAACAACAAAGGTGTTTTGGAGTCCATCTCCATGTCTAGCACCACAAAATCTACCGGGAAGGCAAACTTATCCACTTTCACTATGACATCCTCTATCACTCCCATAGGCTCCCTAATAGACCTATCCGCCATTTGAAGGGTCATCCCCGTTGGCTCCAACTCTCCTAGGTTAAGACTCTCATATATAGCACGGGGCATTAGGCTTACACTAGCCCCCAAATCACACAAGACACTAGGAAAATGAGTTGTACCAATAGTAACCGGGATAGTAAAACTACCCTTGTCCCTAACTTTCGGGGGAATCTTAGACTTTCCATTAAAAATAGCGGAACACTCTTCATTTAAACACACAACTTCTTGCATCTTTCCTTTCTTAGTTAGTAACTCTTTCAAAAACTTACAATACGAGGGCATGTTCGCAAGTGCTTCAAGAAAAGGAATGTTCAAATCAATTTTTCGTAAAATTTCAATGAATCGAGTTTGTGCCTTATTCAAGCAACTTTGTCTATGATTTTTAGGGGGATATGGGAGAGTACTCAAATCAAAATCTTTAGAAGGAGGAGGGATCATACCTTTCTTACCTTTGGAGCGTGGGGAAGACGGCTCTTTCATTGGCTCTTTCCCTTCTCTTCTAGTTGACTCCTCTTCTTTCAAATTGATAACCACATGATCTCCCCGAGCTTGAGCTTCTTTCCTTTCAACTTCTTTCCTCTTGACATATTCCTCATGATCTTCATCATCTTCAATCCCATCTATATCACCATCCATAGCTCCCGCTTCCGACTCAATAGGTGCTTTTCTAGCCTTGTCCTCCCACAAGACTTTCTTTTCTCCATTAGTTCTCAACACTTTGCCACTTCGGGTTAAGATGGCGTTTACACTTCTCGGATTTTTTTCGGTGTTACTCGGTAAACCGCCCTTCAACTGAACATGTTCCACCACTTGACCAAATTGAGTCTCAAGATTTTTGATGGCGGAACCATGTTTGTAGTTCATCTCAACCATGTCTTTCTTAATCTCCGCAAAGTTTTTGTTCATTTGTTCCAAGATGACATCGGTTGAACTCTTTTGAGGTATAGGAGCCAAAGGAGGAGGGTGTTGATAATTGTTGGGACCTTGTTGATTGCACCCTCCTTGTTGTTGCCTTTGGTGTGGAGGTTGATAGACTTGCCCTTGTGAAGATTGACTTTGATTTTGATTTTGTCTATAACCTTGGTTTTGGCCTTGGCTTTGATTCCGATTCCAACCTTGATTATTGTTATGCCTCCAAGAACCATCACCTTGATTTACATAGTTTCCTCCTTGACCTTGTCCCACATAGTTCACATCTTGGGATTCTTCATATGGTTGCCCACCTTGTTGCTCACCCATATATTGGCCTTGATAGGGGCTTTGAGATTGATTTTGATATTGAGGCCCCGTATTCCATTGCTCCATCGAGCAAATACTCATCATCCGCTTAGCCAACTCATTCATGTTATCTTGAGAAAGAGTGCTAGGTTGCCCTTGAGTCGAGGATTGAGGATAGGCCATGTTTTGGGCTTTGGTTGTCATCCTACAATCCTTTGCCGAGTGTGGTCCGCTACAAATTTGGCAAAGCTTAGCGCTCTCATTCTCCTTTTTCAATCTCCCTAACTCGTTGTTCCATCGCTTGTACTTGAGCATGATATTGATCATTTGCTTCAACTTCTTTCACTTCAACCAAACCGGGCTTCTTGCTTCTTGTCCCCTTTCTACTTGACGATATATATTGCCTCGAGGTCTCGGAAATCTTCTCAATTTGGTTCATAGCTACTTCGGGTACCATACTCATAATATCTCCATTGCATGAAGCATGCAAAGTACTTTGATGAACTTGATCCAAACCCCGGAAGAAAGCATGAACTACCTCATATGATCTCAACCCGTGCCCCGGGCACTCTCTCAATAAAGCCTTAAACCGATCCCATGACTCATGAAGCTCTTCTCCTTCATATGCATTGAACGACATTATAGCTTCTTTCATGTCCATGGTCTTCGACGGGGGGTAATATTTGAGTAGAAAAGTCTTTACCACTTCCTCCCATGTGTGTAGAGAATCATTAGGCAACGAATCATACCACCTCTTAGCTTGCTCTTTCAAGGCGAACGGAAAAAGCATAAGTTTGAGTGCCTCATCACTCACTCCATTGATCTTCGTCGAGTTCACTATTTGGAGAAAGTGATCAATGAATAAGTGAGGATTTTCTAAAGCGGTTCCCTTGAATATAGCGTTGTCTCCCAACAAATGTATGATGTTCCTATTCAATTCCAAGTTGTTGGCGGCTACCGGTGGCATTCGGATTGGACTATGCCCCATGTTTGCCGTGGGAGCTAGCACAAAATCTCTACAAGTCAAGCCGCCTTGGTTTTGCTCTTGTTGACCGTTAAACCAATTTGGCATCGCATTTGCACCTTGATTATGAGCTTGGTTCTGATTTTGTTGAAACTGATTCAACATCCATGCATTGAACTGTTGCATAAGGGCGGGATCCATTTGATTCCCTTGGGCCCCATGTTGAACATTCTGAGGAATAGGCCCATTCGCATTCACAACGTTGTGTCCTTGTCCATTCCCACCTCCTTGTGCATTGTTGTTGACGAGAGGCGGGTTTTGAACTGGGACTCCATTATCATTTACCAAATTTCCTTCCAAACCTTGTCCACCTTGTTGTGCCATGTCGGATCCTTCTCCCAACTCACCCGAGTTGTTCTCTTCAAAGACCGGAATCGACTCCTCTACTTGACGACCTCTTCTTCGTTGACTATTTCTACGCCTTGCGTAAGCTTCTATCCCGTCTATGTATGGCTCAAGTGGTGTTTGAGATCTCCGGGTCATGCACTACAAAAAGCAAACAACAAGAAAACAGTAAAATAAAACCTAGGCCCAAGCCTTCGGTTCACTTACAAGATATCACAAATAGCACACAACTCCCCGGCAACGGCGCCATTTTGATGAGCGTTGTTTTCACCAAACAAATTTATAAGATACTCAAGACAACGGTGACTACACAAGCTCTCTAACCGGCAGTGGACCGGGTCGATTGCTAGAATAGCTACAGGAATCCGAGGTCGAACCCAAAGGAATTGTGCTTGCAAGTACCAAAGTAAACGTAGTGCTTAGTCTAGGTGATCAATCTTTTTAGAGTGTTTAAAACTACAACGACACTAAAGCGATCTATACTATCAAGTCTAAAGGGAGAAAGGGACAGAAGAAGATTAGACTACACTACTAGATTTGAAAGATAATAAAGGGACATAGCCGAACCATGATCAATGTGACTAATCTCAACCCTAAGGTAGACAAAACCGGGAGTGTGCAATATAATAAACGAACTCTTGCATTCAATTTCACGGGTGCGAACTCCTAAACCCGGTGCTAGCGTCTGAACAACTCTCTTCTAACACCTTATGCCATGTTAAGGTCTGAACAACTCTCTCCTAACAAGTCATGTTTTGCACTCGAGCCGCTTAAACAAATAAATGAGTAACCTCACGATGAGCTCGGCTTAACGACTGAACCGAGACTACACCGCGATCCTAGAACCCTTTTCCCACACCCCTCTCTCTGAACAACTCTCAAGAGTGATGTGTGTGATTTTTGACCTAGGTAGCTAATCTAGCTCAAATCCGTTATAACAAGTTCTAAGACGTGAAACATGCAAGAAACAACAAAAAACACACACACCACCCACTCCCAATTTCATCACCCAAAGGTTGATTTCATCACATATCACATGACCCGGCTATGATGAAGATGTTTAGCTACTCATTATACTAATCAAAACATGCACAAAACAGTAAATAAAAGCCATAACAAGTAAAAGAGAAGAGAAATATACCATAAGATTGCAGAAATTCGAGTTGAGATCCAAAAAGTACAAAATAGAGAAGTAATTAAAAGGTGGTCTCTTAGTGTTAGAAATGAAAATCTAAGCTAAGAAATGGAAAGATTAAGCTAAGATGTTGTTGATTTACACTAAGAGGGAGTATTCTAAGCTATTACAAAATTCGAGCTATGAAGGGGGTAGAGTTTGGCCAAGAAGATGAATAATAATCCCAAAATGGACTAAGGGGGGTATTTATAGGTGGAGGGAAAATCCTGCAGCTTTTGGTTCGAACGCTGGTTCCAGATGAATGGAACGTGCGTTCTGCTTGAAGTTCTGGGCAGCTTAGGGCTTTTGTCTTGCGAAACGCTGGTTTACAGGCATGGAACGTGCGTTTAAGAGGTCTGGAACGCACGTTCCAAGGTACAGAACGTGCGTTTGAATGGCCTGGAACGCACGTTCTAGGTAATTGCTAAACCAGCGTTTGAAGGAGCTGAACTCTGTATGACTCTGGCAACTCTGGAACGCTGGTTTGAGGGTTGGAACGCCAGTTTGGAGACCTGGAACGCTGGTTTGAGGGTTGGAACGCGCGTTTGGAGACCTGGAACGCTGGTTTGAGGGTTGGAACGTGCGTTTGGACCCTGTGCCACCAATTCTTCACTTTTTCTCCCTTTTCCACCTCTTTTCTCGCCTCGGTTATGTTTCTCATTGTAAACCATTGCCTTTCGGGTCCTCGAGACATCAATACCCTACATCATCACAATGACCAAAAACAACCAAAACATTCCAAAGGGTAAACGTGCTCGGGAATGGGGTCAATATCATCAAAAAGGGGTGGTAAACAATCAAAATGACGGAATTACCCCCCGTGCGAGGAACTCACAATATTACCCCGAAAGTGGTCTAAATTATCCAAAAATATGCTTGAAAATGTGGTAAACGGAGGCCAAACAATGTAGCGGAGTCACGTAAAGTTGACTCCCATCATTTTTCACCTTCACAATCTCATAACCAGATTGTATTTTCCTCGGTTGATTAAGGATGGCATCCAAAGTTTCTTCATTGTCAGAATTTTTAGGATTTGAACCACAAGTTGATTCACAATCACTTTCAGCAGGAGTATTTATAGATACAGAATTATATACCTCCTCAGTCTCATCCATATTTTCCATCAAAGCATAATCATCCATATCAGCAACAAGTGCAGTATCATCATATTCATTTCCTTTTTCTGATTCAACTTCATAGCCTGATTCATCATCAGCAACCATTGCTTTCTTGCCAAGTCTTCTTTGCTGATTCTTGTTCTTCAATAGGTCTGGACAATCAGGTCTGAAATGTCCAGGTTTCTTGCAATTGAAGCACAGATAATCAGGTTCTTTTTTTTGTTTTAAATTAGGACAGTCAAGTTTGAAGTGTCCTGGTTTCTTGCAATGAAAACACAAATAATCATTATCTTTCTTGGATTCTTCCTTCTTATTTTCACTTGACTTCTTGGTGAAATTCCTTGGAGAACCCCTTCCTGATTTCATCATTCTAATCTTCTTGCTCAATAGGGCTATTTGCTCATGCATTTCATCCAGTAGATCATCTTGAGCACCTGATGTTTCTTCTTTATGTGTAGCAGCCAATCCAGTAGTGGTTGGTTCTTCCTTTTCAGTTTCAGGAATGAGTTTCTTACTGAACTCGTATGCTTTAAGATCTGAGAACAACTTGAAGGTGTATTCTTCATGTAGACTCCTGGACTCTTCTATGGAAGTCCCCTTTATTTCCCAAACTTTTTTTTCTGGTAGGGCTTCCAAAATTCTTGTATTGATCTCTTATTTTGTATACACTACATTCAGCAGGGTGATTTCATCCATGATAGCATTGAATCTTGATTCCATTTTCTCAATGGTTTCATTTGATTTCATCTTAATCTTGGAACTTTCATTTGGCTACACTGACTTTGTTTTTCTTTATAGCATCAGTGCATTCAAAAATAAGTTGTAATTTTTCCCAAAGTTCCTTTGCAGTTTTGCAATCCTTTACTTTCATGTACATATTGCTATCCAAGGTTATGTATATGATATCACTAGCAATATTGTTGAGGTTTGCTCTTTTTCTATCTTCAGCACCACACTCTATTTTTGGCTTTGGAACATACTGAGTTTCACTGCCACAGTTATGGCCTTACTGATTTCCAGTGGTCCATCAGTCAGGACATCCATCATCTCATCATGTGTTGCAGCTAGATAAGCCTGCATATGACGTTTATACACATCAAAACGATATAAGGAACACATCAACATAGTTCTAGCATACTGGTTGTTATCCATGATGCAAAGCTTTGAAAATCAAAAACTTAAAGAGTTTCCAAAGTATTTTCACAACCACAACAAATAGGATTACTTCAAAACAGAAGCACTGCTCCGATACCAATTGTTGGTCCCTTGAAAAGGATTTGGTTAAGTTTAGAGAGGGGGAATAAACTTAACACTTAAAACTTTTAGAGTTAACAAACTCAGCAATGTCAGTAGCCTGCTGACTGCTCAGTAGTCTGTTGACAGTTGATAATACTGGATTTGTTGCAGCGGAATATATTTAGTTTAAGCCTTATTACTTGTTGTTAAAAAGATGATAATAAGTATTAGATACTCAGTAGTGTAAGTGTGTGATTCAGTTGCTAGTTTCAGTAGGTTGATGTGATCAATATACTAAATGCAGAAAGTAAATGTAGAAAGTATGTAGGCAATTTTTATATTGGTTCCAGGTGGTGTAAGGCGGTCAGTCCACTCTTCTCCTGTGATGTTGGAGGAAATTCACTAGAGATCTTTGAGGTTGCAGTTACAAAAATCCCTAAGTTGTCTGTCTTTCACCGATAGCTATGGCTTCACAAACTGAACACTTGAAACAGGTAGGATTGATGCTCCAAACTATTCCACTGGTCCTTGAAGGGTAGGATTGCCTCTTCAACAGCTCCACCACAAACAACAGTTCTTGACACCTAAGGGCTTCTCTGTCCTCAGCTGGTTTCTTGTAAAAGAAAGATTGAATCAGGTAAATGATTCAGTTGTCAGCAACTTGATCAGGATGAAATGATCAGCAGCTTGATGTCTTCAAGTGTATGTACTTGATGTAACTTGATAGCAGATTACACTTGAAGATATTTCATGATTAGTCAGTTGAAGTTCTAAGTATGTCAGCAGGGTGATTTTCTTGATCGGAAATTTGATAGCTTTGAGTAGATTGTTTGTTTTTCATCACTTGTATATGAATTAGGAGTCTTCTATTTATAGGTGAGAATCCTGTGACTTATGTTTGAAATTCAAACATATCCGTTTCAGATTTGTCTCCATCTTGACTTGCTTTCTATCTCTATTCATAGTCCTGACACTGTCAGTTTGCTTTTTGTCAGTTTTCTGTCTGTCCACCCTTTGACTTGTGTCCATTGGATAATCCTCTGAATCTTTCCAACGTTCCTTTTATCTTGACCATTGATTTGTTGACAAAATCAAGGCTTGTATCCAACCTTATCCTTGTAATCTTCCAATGTAACCTTTGATTAAATCAAAATTTATACTCAGCAGATATTTGACTTAAATTAGTCCGTCGATGTACATATCTGTCGATTGGCTTAAGTCTGCTTGTTTTTCAATAAAACTTCGGTGGCGCTTTACATCTAACTCTTTATTATGAAGTTAGTGTACACCATTTTGATTATAACTAAGTTCCAATCACCACTTAACATATGGAACTTAGACCTTGTATACAAGGTATATGTAATCAGTTTAGGTCATCACAGACTTCCCTAAATTCTGATTCCATATCCTTGACTTTACATACTAAGTTTGATCCATTAGCCTTCAATAACTGAGTTTGAACCCTCAACCTTCAGTCTTCAGCAGGTTCCTAACTAGTCTACTGACCTAGTTACCCTACTGACCTAGACAGGTCTACTGGATAAAGTCACCGACCTAATTACAATGCTTGTTTGATCAAACCTATACAAAGATCAAACTCTAATAAACCTATACATTTGATCTAGACATCTTTTTGCCTTTGCTCTATAACAGCTAGTCTGGAACTCATCAATAAAACATAAAATATGTCCAACAGAAACAAATTTAACAAAAGATTTAACAAGGTCAGAGGCTTCAGATTTGTGCCTCATAAGAAAAACCCAAGTAAATCTAGAAAAGTCTTCTACAATAGTAAGAAAATATTGTTGTCCATTTACAGTATGTTGTCTCAAAGGGCCCCAAATATCTATATGATTAAGGTCAAAAAACAGCATTTACAACAGTAGTACTTAAAGGAAAAGGATTTTTCTTTAGTTTAGCCATAGGGTAGACATAACAAAGATCATGATTACAAAACTCGACATCATACGACTGTGAACTAATGACTTGCAGTCTTTTATCTGGCAAGTGCCCAAGTCTGTAGTGCCATAAAAGTGCATCATCTAATCTATCAGATAAGGTGTGATTTTCTACAGCATTGGTAGCACAAAGTCTTATTGGTTGATCCATGACATAAAGTCCTCTGTGTAACTCAAATTTGAACCAATCATATTTTTGAACTAGTCCTGCTAAACATATTTATTATCAGAAAAGATAGCTGCACCTTTTGTATGATTAATAAAAGAGGATAAGGATAAAAGCATATATTTAAAACTAAAGAGGCAAAACACATCATGTAGGACCAATTGAGTGTTTACCCTTACTTGTCCTATATGAGTGACAGAGACATTATTTCCATTAGGCAGTCTCATTTTTATACCAGATAAAGGTTTGGGATTGATTAATAGCTCTAATGATCCTACAATGTGATCTGTGGCACCATAGACTAAGATCCATTGTATTGATCTTACTAAATTTAGATCACCTTTTCCTGTAGCAGGTGAGTAGTGTGTGACAATATCTGCAGGTTGACCAACAGCAAATCCAGCATGTCTAGAAGGATCATTCAACAGAGCCATCAACTTATCAAGTTGATGTGCAGTAAGATTGGGAAACCCCGGTCCAGCAGACCTACTTGGTGCCTGTTCTTCTTCTACTGATTGTTCTTTTTCTACCATATTGGCCCTTTTAGACTTGAAACCAGGAGGAAATCCATGCATCTTGTAGCAAGTCTCCTCAGTATGACCATTGAATCCACAAAAACTACATTGCATCTTTTAGGGAGTTTTAGGTCTGGGATTTGCGGCAGAGTTAGGTCTGCTGACAATCTAATTTTGTCCCTGTCCATCCTTTGTGACAAGAGAACCATGGAATCTTGATTCTTGGACTTGTTAGCCATATACAACTTCTGTCTTTCAAACTTGATTGTCATTGCGAAGGCATCATGAATTTCTGGAAAGGGCACCATCAATATTGCCTGTGAGACCATTGGCTCAAATTCATCCCTCAAACCTTTAAGGAATTTCATGACATGTTCAGCCTCCATATGATCCATCAGAGTGCTAATTGCATTGCAGTGACATTGAGGATCACATGAACAGATTGTTACAGGCCTAATGGTCTTGATTTCTTCCAAAAGATTCATTAACTTTGTGAAATATTTATTGACAGAATCTGTGCCTTCCTTCAGCAGATGCATTTCTTCAAAAAGATCTAAAAGTCTTAAGGCATCAACATTTGAAAGTCTTGAAACAAGATTCTTCCAAACTGTATGTGCATTCTTGAAATAAATCAAACTTTCCGCAATGGTGTTTTCAACAGAATTTAAGATCCATGGTCTCACCATTATATCACATTGTCTTCATTTATGGAAATCTGTTGAATCTGCTTCTAGCCTTTTGATTGTGCCGTCTACAAAGCCAATTTTATTCTTGGTGATTAACACCATATCTATAGTCATTGTCCATGGATTATAGTTGTTGCCATTCATCAATGGCTGAACAAGAACAAGAGGCATATTCTCATTAGGATGAACATAAAACGGACTGGAGGGACTTATTTCTTGTTTCTTAGCTACCATGGCTATCAAGAACTCCAGAATTGATCATAAATCAACAATGAAAGTGAAAAAACGATCAAGAACTGATCAAAAACTCAGAAAAAATGACAGTTTACTCTCAAAAAACTAAAATCTTAGGAAAAGATGAAGAACACTCTCAAGATTCTTCAAAGATTGAAGAGAAAACATAGGAAAGCATTCAGTAATTCTCAAATTTCTGCTCTGATACCATAATGAAGTTTATAGAATTATAAACTCAAAATTAAAGGCGGATTTATTATTGATCAAGTAAAAGTTACAAGTTAAGTTACAATGCAGTTGATCATGGGCTATTTATAGTTGCATACACCTCATGAATCGGTCATATATAAGTTACAAATGGTTATAACAAACTATAATAGAATAACTGTTTTTTAGATTACATCATACTAAATTGATTAGCAAGCTGTTGGGCTTCCATAATGCGTCGTCGGCGGAGCTGCGGTGTCTTCATATTATCGGCGAGAGTGCATCGGTACATGCACTCGCATTCCCTTCAGCTTTAATATTGTAACAGACCTAGTTCAACTACACCAAGATTTATGGCTGAACAAAAGTCTAGAACTCGTAAAACTGATGAAGTTATTAGAACTGATAATAATTCAGCACAACTTTGATTAAAAACTGACAAAACTGTAAGATCAGTTGGTAGCACCCAACAAACTGACAGATCCTACAGAAAAACTTATAATGCTGAAAAAGGCTGAACTGATCGAAGATCAGTTAACAAAACATTCAAGTCCTACACACCAAAGAATGATTCTCATTCAAGAGTTGATAGATTCAGGGAGAAAGGGAGACTCTTTCCTACTGATGAAGACTGGAATGGTCCTACAACCACTGCTAGATCAACTCAGTTTCACAAAAAACATAAGGATAAGACTGTTAAGCCAAAACAACAGAATTATGTGAAAAGTAATAAATCTAACAGGGATTATACTAAGTCAAATGGTCAAGAAAGATATATGAGAGAAATGAACTAAATTATTAAGATGTTCAAAGATCTCAAAGAGGAGATTAATTCAATGAAAAAGAAACCATCTTTACATGGTTCAATAGTTAATCCAAAGACTAACCAGAAAGGACCAAAACAGATATGGGTACCAAAAAGATCTTAATTTGTTTTGCATGAAAGAAACTGATTTTCAGAGAAAGTATCAAAAGCTGACTTTTCAAAAACTGAGTAATGAATTCATCTTTCACAACTGAGACAGTGAAACTGATATAAATGATATAAACTGAAGACTGACTCATAAGTGAATAAGCTCAAAGCTGGATATTGACAGCTAGAGATACAGTGCATTTACTGATACTGGCTATGGTTGGCAGAAAAATCGTAACCTACATAGATCTCAACCGTCCATCTCCACTACTTACCATATTTTCCACATCTCAAAACGG
Organism: Gentiana straminea; assembly: GCA_036785695.1. Classification (NCBI taxonomy): domain Eukaryota; kingdom Viridiplantae; phylum Streptophyta; class Magnoliopsida; order Gentianales; family Gentianaceae; genus Gentiana; species Gentiana straminea. Next base: position 3,815,858 of record JAVUPR010000407.1, on the reverse strand, counting down.
GATGTGACTTATGACAAGACGTTTAACCCGCTCAAATTCTATTTACTGCTCATCTACCATCAATCTATAAATACCATCTTTCTTCTTTTATCAAAATATTTACCACTCAATTTTATTTCTCCCCCACTTGAAGAATTCATCTCGTCTTCAATCTTTTCAAAATCTTCTATCCTTCCAGAAATCATGACCTATACAATAGTAGAATATGGATTGATCATGTCACTTGATCAATACCTAGAAAAGCATGGAAATTTAGACCTTGCCAAGCAGATTGTTGAGAAGATAAGAAAAATCAAAGGTCTTGAAGAAATTTTCAACATTGCTCAGGACCGTGTATGCGTGGAAAGCATAGGAGATTTCTATGAGTTTGGAACAATAGCTATAGAAGAAGATGTCTACACCTACACCACCACAGTCAATCAAAAGCAAATTAAGGTTAGTGAAAATCTTATAGCAGAAATATTCAGATTCAACATTTTTGGATACTCATCTTCCATCAAGTTAAATAAAGATCAAAGAAAAAAGTTGTGGAAAGTAATTTCAAGTGACGCAAACACAAATGTGTCATTAACGGGAAAGCTTGGTTTTCTTAAACCAGAATTTGACTATCTGACTCAAATGTTGGCCAAATGTGTTATTGGAAATGCAAGGAACTTTAGTAATCTTTCTGGCACCAAGATAGATCTACTTTATGTGATTTGGTTTGAAGAGAAGTTCAATTGGCAGAGATATATTCTTGATCAACTGGTAGGACAAGTCACTTCAAAAAAACCAAAGAAAAAGATAGATGTGAAGAAAGGGAGATTCTATCATAAAAAGACTCTTGCCTTATTCGTGCAAAGGATTCTCAATCATTTTGGAATTGCCAAAAGAGAATCAACAACAATAGTAGAAGGAAAGATTACAGTCAAAGATAAGAAGACCAAGTCAAGAAAACGACAATTTGATGCTTCTGAAACTGAACCAAAGAAGAAGAGAAACAAAACCTCCAAGAAAACTCTTACAGGAGATGAAGCAATGGAAGAAGTTGAAAAACTGAAAGAGAAGAGAAGAAAACTACAAGAAATTGCGAAACCATGATCTCTAAGATAACTGAGAAAAGAAAGGAAACCTCCCCTATAAAATAACTGCTTCCGGATACTGAAAGTCGGGTCAGCAAAGAAAGCAAAAACTGATGAAGAAACCCCCTCTAAACCTAAAGAAGTTGCCATAACAAAGGAATCAGTTGCAGAACCCCAATAACTCATTTCAGAATTACCTGAAGCTGACACTCAGGGGGAACTAGTTCTGGGAACTGAATTGGTTGGAGAGGAAAACTAAAAATGATGATGAACAGATTACACCAGAAATAACAGTCATGCATAATTTGCTAGCTAAATCAAAGTCAACCCCACAAAAATCAGCATCCAGGTTAGAATATGAAGAATCAATCAAGGAGTTTGAAGCATCTCAGTCTAAGAACATAGAAGAAGCTGAGAAATATGTTCAAGAAAAAGTCATAACATTAGATGATCTTGTTGAGGAAGTCAAAGAAGAGAAACAAGAGAGAAAGAAGTAACTGAGAAAGCTGAAGAAGGACTAGCTGCTGAACCGAAAGAGATTCAGGAAATTGAAAAGAGTGAAATTGAACAGGTTGCTGAACCTGTAGCAGTACTTGAAGTTGAAACTGGCAAATTTGTCACTCCAGTTGTTGCTGAAGGAGAATCCAACAAAATTGAAAATGAAAAAGTTGATGAACCAGTTGCCACTATAACTGAAATCTCTTTGGATGCTCCCAGAGAAATGGAAGCTGGTACAACCTCAAATGATCCTAGTTCACAAACCAAACTTGATCCTACAATTGATATTGCCAAATTGATTGAAGATGACTACAAAAGGATGGATGCCTATCAACATTGGAAATTCAGCTCAATCAAAAATCAAAGGGAGCAACAAGAATTCATGGATGCTGAGGAACCATGCGTTTTTGGACTGTATGACATCACTCACTTGTCACAGTTATTTGATGCCAGTGAATTTCTGAGCACTGGATACTCTGCGATCAGAAACAGATACTGGAAAAGATCTACAGGAAATGATCCTTCAAGCTCAAGGAAAGATGATGATGATGATGATGATGACTCTCAGGAATATCCTAATTTACAAAAAGGGATCCTTGCATCTCTACAAACATAAGAGTCAGGAAAAGCTGATAAAGATGAAGAATCAAGTGAAGATAGTGATGATTCAACTTCATCAGATTCAAAAACTCGGTCTGATTCAGGAAAATAAGAAGAACCGGAAACAAAAAGGTATGAATCACCTACAGATAGAGAGGTTCTAGTAATTTCCAAAGTTGCAGCTGATCAAGCTGGAGAAGAATCTGATGATGAGTTTGATGTAAAACTATCACCAGTAAAAGATGCTAAAATGTCAACTTTAGAGAAGTGAAAAGACAGTCTGAGGAACATAGAAAATCAGAGGATTATAATGAGAAGCTGAAATAGATTGTTTCTACCCCATTCAAAGAAGAACTAACTAAAAAGATTGAAACTGAAGAAATTCCAAAGACTGACATTGTTGTAAATAAGCCACAAGAGGAAGCTGAGAAGAAGACTGAAGCTGAAATCAAGGAAGCTGAGAAAAATGTAGCGGGAAAGAAAGATGTACCTACACAAGTTGTGCTGATAAAGTATAATTCCAATGAACTTGTCAACATTCAAAAGGAAGATTTTAGCATTTTTGACAAAGTCCTGAACTCTATGGAGGAAAACAAAACAGAGAGAAAGCAGCCGATGAAGAAAGTTGAAGATGTCCAGAACAACTATCATGACACTTTGATAGAGATAAGGAAAACCACCATTTAGTCTGAAGCAAGAATACTGAGACTCAGGAAAGAGTGGAAAATCTTGTTAATGATGTTTACAACATGATACTCTTGGTGGAGAATTCCATGAAAGATTCAGTGGTAGCACAAACCACTTTGGCATCCAATCAACAGCACTTAAATATGTTTATCCAAAGTTTGATCCAGAAGGATAATGCCAATAAGTAGGAAAGTCTGAACGTTTTAAAAGCCAATGCTGACTATATGTCAGGCGTTTTTGGAAGTATAGGTGAGAAACTCACTGAACTAAAGAAATCCAGAGCTGACATAGATGATGAAGAAATGAAACTGATAGCAAAAATTTTAGAGCCCACAAAGAAGAGACTAGGACTGGATTCACAACTCTACAGTATTTTCAACAGCCTACCTCCCAACGAAAATGAAACCAGAGAACAAGCATTGGAGAATTTTCTAAGAATGAAGAAGGTTCTTGTTCATTACTGGGAAAAACAAAACAAATAGGAAGAAAATGAAACTCTTGAAAGAGCTGAAAAAAGTGTTGGCAGAGTTGATTTAGGAATTGTCAAAGAAGTACTTGAAAAATCAACAATTGATAAAGCTTTAAAGAAGATTGTGCTGAGATTCACAGTTTTGTTTCACAACAAGTATTTCGGGAAATACAGCATGACAACATCTTGGCAAATTTGGGCCAACATCAACAATGTGGAAGTCAGTCCGACCTACAATGCTATCAAGGAAGCAGGTGAAGAATATGACAAGAAGACAATGATAACTGACAAAGGAAAGGAAAAGAAACTGAGATGGAGACTTAGTTTATTTTTCAAATGTTGTATATTAATACTTTGTAACTCAGGCAATATACTTAATAAAGTATCAGTTCTCTCAGTTTAATTTTGTGTTATTTATTTTCTGTCCTTATCCTTTTGCATTGCTTTTAAGGAGGGTATTGGCATCATCAAATAGGGGGAAATTGTTGGAACTAAAATTTATGTATTGATGATGATTCATTACTTATTCAGTTATTCTTTTAAACCCCATTGATGAAGTGCTATAACTGCCTGTTATAGTGCAAAGCAAAAGGATGTCTAGAAAAGAATGTATAATATTCAATAGAGTCAGATATTTTATAGGTAAATCAGACAAGCACTGTAATAGAACAAGCTTAAAACTTAGAAACTGACTTTAGGAAACATGTTGAGTTTACAAATGAAAAGTATTCAAGATAAGAAACTTGACCTTAGAAAATGAACTGAGTTCACATACAGAAACTAAAGAAGGTAAGTTCGATGAGGTACACAGACTTAGTTGGCTTATCAAGAAGGTGAAGGCTGAGGGGACAAACTCAGTTTAGAAGGCTGAGGGACACAGACTCAGTTATTGAAGATTGAAGAACTGAGGGTTCAAACTCAATTTATGAAGACTAAAGCCGAGACTGTAAAGTTAGAATTCAGGTAAGTCTGTGATGGTCTGAACTGACTTTATAGATCTTGTAGGAAGACCTAAGATACATAAGGACACTGATATATTGGATGATATAAGTTTCTATGGTGTACTCTGATTAAGTCAATCAAAGTCAGATGAAGATAAAGTCCTAAGTTTTGAAGAAAAGTAAAAACTCAGTTAATGCTCTTAAAACATAAACACTCAGTTATACCAGCTGAAAACTGATAAACCCCAAAAACTCAGTATCAAGATGAAATCACTCAAACTGAAGAAGAATCGGAATGTTAGAAAGCAAGCAATTTGATTGGTTGAAGAAATGTCAAAAAGGACACTGACATTCAACAAACACTAGAAGGACCACCAACGGCTACAAGAATTCAAATTCAAACAAGATGAATGTTGTAAAAACCCCTATAAATATATCACTTTTACTTCAAGAATAAGTGCAGAGTTCTAAGAATAAGATCACTACGGAAACATTCAATTAAGGGGGAATGTAAATTAAAAGAACTCCTGCTATTTGCTATATTGCAAGATCCAGATCAAGAAATCTTCAAAATGTTTTTGAGCATTCAAGAAATACATCATGACTCACACTCGAAGAAAGTCAGAGCTATTTGTGCAAATCATGTACACTCAGAAGAAGAAGCTTATATCACAAGTTGAATCATTGTTATTGATTCAAGTCTCAACTTTAATTTTATCGAAGGTTTAGACTGTGAAACACCGAGAAGGTGTGAAGGACAGTTGAGGTACAGTCAGGAAGACTGTGTTTGTGATGAGCTGGTGAAGAGGCAATCCAACCCTTCAAGGACCAGTGGATCAGACTTAGTGAAACAAAAATTCAACCCGTTAAGGACTAAGGCACGAAGAATGTGAAGCTAGAGAATAGTCAAGGACAATCGGTGTTTAAATTTACTTTGTGTCTTGTAACTGTAAACCTCAAGAATATAGTGAATTTCCTTGAACAACACAGGAGAAGAAAGGATTGACAGGATTACACCACCTGGAACCTCTATAATTTCTGTCTTATTTACTTATTTACTTTACGCATTCATTTACAGTATTTTAGTATATATTTCATCAGATCACAAACTCAGCAAACATCAGAAATTGAGTCAGCACTGCATTTTTATATACAAACTGATAACTCAAGTTTGAATCTAAAAGGCTTTAAAATATCTGTTGCCGGTTAACTCTGTTTAAGCACTAGTCAGTTTGACTTATACTCAGCTCAGTTAGCTTCACACCACACAAGTTTAAAACTGAACTTGATATGTCTAAGAATCTAGTTTTGGTGACAATTTTATTCACCCTCCCTCTAAACTTGTGTCAGCCTTTTTACGGGACCAACACTTACATGTTGCCTACTGCTGCTTTCCCTGTTCGCCTGTTGAATCTACGGATACTCGCAATTGTGGGCTGGTATCTCACAATTATGAATCCCTTGTTTCTCTTGATTCTATTATGTTTTGGTTCTGACTGCTCTCTGCTTATTCTCTAAAGATTGGTGCAGGTAACGCCTTTCCACTTCTTGTCATGATTGCATTCACATCCTTCGGGTTTTTCTCAGTATTACTTGGCAATACTTCATGTTTTGCTATTTGTCCCACTTGGTGTGATGAATATAGCACTAAAACTTCTTGGTTCGTCAATCTTGCATCATTCTTCTGACAATATTGTGTGAAAATTGCACTCAGCTCGCTCATGGACTTCGTTAGTTGATTGACACCATCGGTCATAGTTGAGCTCATCTTGTCCATGGTTGATTCCCAACCACCGAACTTGTTTGATTGAGGCATGAAACCTCCAGATTTCTTGGCTCCACCATCAAGATTGTTATATATGAAACCAGGGTGATCGTGAGAACCTGGGCAATATCCACCCTCATAAGGATTTTCTTACCTTCCTATATACTTCACGTCCTCAGTGTTGGTTGTCTCAATCCCTCAAACTTTCTCCACTTTGGCAATGTGATCTTGCATCCCATCCATGTTTTCATTAATTACTAACAGCTGGTATAAAATCTTTTGAGAGGTATCCTCTCCGAATACGCCTTCAGCTGATCGTACAGTTTCAACTTCATGTGTTCCCCATTGACTTGTTAGTGCTATCAATTCCAACTTCTCCTATGCTTCCTCTAATGATAATAACGTGAAACATCCATTTATTGATGCATCTACTCTCATCTTCTCACTCATCGGTAATCCATGATAAAAACTGTGCATCCTCACTGGCAAAGTGATATCATGATGTGGGCATCTCCGTTGCGCTTCCTTGAATCTTTCCCATGCTTCTTCAAATGTTTCCCCAGCTTTCTGTCTGAAGTTCATGATCTCTTGTCTCATTTTTAGTGACTTTCCAGGTGGATAGTATTTGTTCATGAATTTGTGCAGTAGGTCTGTCCAAGATTGGATAGAACCTAGAGACAAAATCCATTGCTTGGATTTATCCTTCAATGTAAAATGAAACAACTTCAAATTGATGTTGTCCTTTAGAACTCCCACTAGTTCTACTGTGTTGATTATCTCCAAAACGTTAGTGACATGTACACCAGGATCTTCGTTTGGTACTACATGGAAAGTAGTGTAGTTGGTCAACATTTGTATAACAGTAGGCTTCGGGTGATAAACCTCAGCCGCATTCTCTAGGCCGAACAATTGCTTTGGCACAAATTGCTTAATCGTTGCTAGGGCATAACATTGTAATGTTCTTCTTTTACGCCGGTATGACGACTCTTGCTCCATTTCTAACTCCATTGGCACCGTTTCCCCCATTGATTCCGTTCCTTTCGGCATTACTTCTTCGGGATCTTCCAAAGGTGGAATTTCCTCATCTCTATCCTTCTCACTTTGGTCTCCTTCGTGTGAACTCTCATCGTCCTCCAGCCTCTCAGTCCTTGCTCAATCTTCCTTCAACTTCTTCTTGGCAAGCTTTTCAATCTTAGGTATGAATCTCTCAGGTTTGGCTGCTGAACTCCATGTAACGTACTGCAAGACATAAAACAAAAAAGAAATAGTTATTACTTGCATTTGCAGCTGTTACACTCGCCTGGAAGACTCAAAAATATACTGACTACGGACTCAACATTGACTGAACAGAGACGATTCTGTTAATTTCCAAAACCCTCACAATTGCGATAGTGCTCTCGCAATTTCGAGCAGAATTTTCCAAAAACAAACAAAAATGAACTGTTACGACTCAAATATTCACAGACTACCAAATAGACTCAATAAACCGAGAACGAAACAATTTAAAGAAATGCAAGTATATGAAAATTCTCAATCTTAAATTAAAAAGTATTCTTGACACGAGTGCCCGGCAGCTGCTCCAAAAACCTCTATCATCATGGTGGTGCAATCACGAACTACTAGCAACAGTACTAGGTATATCGCAGTATAGTGAATGGCGTAGCAAAGGTGTCGAATCCTCAGAGACTCGTAAGACATTAATTAATCAAGATTGAGAACATAAAGATGGTCTATGACCAACAATCATGCAGAAAAGTAACAATGGTATCAGTGAACACACATGATCATGCAAGTTCAAAACTCTGAGTTTCTAATGTATTAGTTCTAACTATGAGTTATTAGTTATTTCCCCAAATCTAGGTAATGATCTACCCCATGGTGAATTTAATTGTTAAACAGCTATTGGTGATAACCCCTAATATTATGCTACTTCCATGGTACGGACAGTTGGTGCCTATGTGCAATTAACCTCCTTCATTGTTTATATTTATCCACACGCAATAAGATCTAGGGATAGTCGGCTTATGACCAAAGACCTCCCTAAGCAGCTAACGACAACGACTAGCACGTTCCTGTGGATCGATCAAGACTATGTCTTAATTAACACTTCACCTTACAAGTCCTTCATGCTAATTTACGATAACATGCAAATAGTTGATCAGGCAAAAAACATGTAAATTAAATCTGTCGATCAGACGTAGCTGGCGCCGATTACTAAGAATTAGGATTTACTATGTATCTCGCAACTGCGATATAGACCGTCGCTATTGTGGGAGAGCGCAACCACTATTTCATGATTTCTTCACCAATGATTCAGATATATACACATATAGGGTAAATAACCTAACTACTACCTAGCACAATTACTAATAACAATTAAACCATACTAATCACAAAGGAAATAACGACAGATATACATCTAGAAAAAGCCAAAAAATAAAAACCTCGATGCCGAGCGTAGATCCTCCACAGATCTCTCCCTAGAAGGCGAATCCTTCGGATCTGTGACTAGAAATCATGGAAAATAAATAGAGAAACAAAAGAGCTTTTTATTGCATAATTCTTGTACTTTTCGAAATTCTGGTACAATTAAAATGAGGCATGGTGCCTCCTATTTGTATTTGAATAAACCAACTTAGTTGACCCTAAAAAACTACCCCTCGTCCAAGAAAACATGTTTCCCAAAGCTTCTAGGATGCTCGAAATTACAACGGTGGTCCTGCAGTTGCAAGGGAATTTTCGTACTTTTTCTTTGCCTACTTAGCTTGGTAGGTTCTCGAATGCCCTAGGCCCAATTCTTCATCCAGACTGCTCCAGAATCCGTCTTCAACACTTGGCCCAAATATCGTTACCTGAAAATAAATAATACCAATTCTGGGAATAATAATCGTAAATACCAAATACTCGACTTATGAACCCGACATAGATCATTCTACATAAATGGTTCATACAAATGGCCGAAAACAACTAAAGATACTCAGAAGCACAGCCAAATATATCATCAGTGGAGTAACTAGCTAAAGGAAGTGTGAAACAGATAAATGATTTATACATGTGGAAAATCATAGGAACAATGGAGTACTTATTATTGGTGATTACACACGTGGATATTATTTTAATTAGACATGATGATTAAAACATGGAGGTTAATGTCAAAAAAAGAAAAGATGGAGGAGACGGCAACGCCTCGTTTCACGGTAATTATCATTACAGCCTCGATCCACTCCCCTGCTATCCTAAATTACTGTGATTTATATACAGAGAATCGCCCAATTAAACCCAAAATCCCTTCCAATTTACACTCTTCGATATTCAACCGTCAATCTTTTTTCACAACTATTCACCCCTATATAAGACATACTTCACCATTCTTGCAACTTTACGCTACCATAACATTCAAGCAAGTATTTTCAAAAAATCTCATATTTTATCTATTGAAATTTCCCATCTCTCAAAATGGCCTCATCTTCCTCAAATGTCATTTTTGAAAATCAATACGAGAAAACCATTGTCACGAAGACTTTCTTTCGAACCGCTTATTATTTGGAGTTGTGCAATAGTGATGCCCAAGCACAAAGATTGGTTGATGGTTGTGCATTCTGAAAAAATGCCAAATTAGTGGAAGGGACCATCATTAAGGATGGTCAGTAGATTCCGGGAAAAATCACTACTAATGTGAATGGCAAGGATCTAGTGATAACCTCCACTTTACTTCATCAACATCACAAGCTCTCAAACAATGGACCAGCAAAGGCAGAGGACGTCGTTATTGATACAGATGCATTATGGATAGAGATTGGCAAGGTTGAAACCCTAGAAAACAAGAAATTTAATTATCTAAGGATAGCACTGAAGAAAATATTTGAAGAGTTTAGTCTACTGATAGGCAAATGTATTGTAGGAAAGCTTAGATCTATGCACGCCATGACTGAAGTCAGGACATGGTTGATGGCTATCATTTATGAAGGCCTACAATTTCATTGGGCAACACATATATTCACGAGATTGAGAGAGCAAATATAAGGTGAGATTGATGCAGGGAACAAGGCAGAAAGGAAGAAAATAAAGTAAAAGGCATATTTTGGGTGAAGAAGTCATATGGGATTCTTCTTCACCATCAACTTGATTGTCTGAAAATTGCACCTGTTCACTTGCACACTCTTCATCAGTCAAAGGTGATGTTCACCTATGTGAATAAGGAAAAAGGCACCCAGAGAAGGAAGCAAGTAGACACTGGTGCCACTGAACAAAGAAAGAAGATGGGAGCAGATATCACTGCTACTATTTAGGTAGAAATTAAAAAAGAATCACCAATTGTGGAAGCATTAGCTGTTGGTCAAGGAGAAAAAAGAGAAGAAAATGTTTAAGGTTGAAGAGGAGATGGCAGAACCATGGATCCTTAAGAGGGATATTGACAGGAGGATTGGTGATTATCTAAACTGGAAGTTGGGAAACTCAAAAATCCAGCTTTCAGATTCTGATAATGTGTTCGATGAAGAGGAATGATTCTTTGCATTCCTAGGAGTGACAAGATTAGTAGGTCTCATGGATAAGAGACTACAATAGGAAATGGTCACAGAAGCCAAGGCATGATTGGCAGAATCTGCAAAAGAGGAAGAGGATGATCATCATCATGATGGTGATGGTGATGACAGTGAAGATGGTCATGATGATGACCAAGAAGATGGAGAAGAAGGTGGTGATGGTGGATCTGTTATGACACCACCTAAAGAAACAGATGATGATAACATGACTCTATGTGTCAGTTTAAAGATCGAGAAGACAACAAACGAGGCTCGAGCGAGAGGAACTTCGACCGGTGATGTCAGTATATACAAGTACAAGATGCAGCAGTAGAAGAAGCAGTGTCTACACCAGCTGCCGAAACACATCAAGTCCCAGCTGATAGCACTGAACAGGCAGCTGATACAACACAAATTCAAGATTCAAGATTCAATATCAGCAGCTGCCACACTAATGAAAAACATTCCTAGCACGGAACAAGGGGGATGTTGAATAGTCCACCTCAGGACTTTTCCACTACACTGGTGATTGAAGACACAACATGAGAGGATGTTACTCAGCCCAGGCAGACAGCTAAGGCAATAGTTGAAGTACATCCTGCACTGGTACCACCTCCACTACCTCAAGAGGTACAAGCCCAGCAGACAAATGCACCACCAGCAGAAGCACAGATCCTAACAGGCATCTCAGATCAATGTTTTCAATCTGTTGTGGAATCTCTGCTTGAAGAACTATAGAAGTAAGCATTGTGCATAAGGAACCTATCTGCTGCAATGAAGGATGAGAGCTCTACACTGCAAAATTGATTTGATGCAGTGTATGAGTATATACAGATGCAAAATGATGTTGTCAAGAAGCACACTACTCGCATCACACAGATGAATCAAAACTTGACAAATAGATACATTGGCATTGAGGCACATGTCACTGCTGAAGTAAGAGACCTAGCAGCAGCTCTTGGAGAATAACTGGCAGCAGTCAATGTCAGATTGCAAGGTCAAGACATCAAATTCACTTCTCTGGAATCAAAGTTGGATAGTCTGATTTCATCGGCTATGACTACCAACAACATACTGTTGTAACTCCCCAAAGATGATGCCAAAAAGGGGGAAGTGATAATCCTGAAAGAAGCAGTAGACCACATATGACTGATGAAGAAAGAAGAAGGGAAAGAGATAGGGAAATCCAAAATACAGTAGTAGCAGATGAAAGTGAGAGGAGATAGCAAGAAGAAAGAAAGAGCAAGAGATGAAAGCTGCAGAGGATTTCCATACCCAGTCAAAAGACCAGATGACAAGGACAGATCAGGAAATCAGCAAGGCTTGGATCTGGAAATCAGCAGAGAAGAAGTTCAGGTCAAGGACAAATTCAGTCTAGGGCCAGTGAAGCTGGAAGCTCAGAACAAAGAAGAGGCTTCAGTGAAAGTTCAAGAATAAAATCTTCCTCCAAGCACATGAGAAAGAAGTCAACAGAGCTGTCTGAGAATTTTTGCAGAATTCTAATAGCCTTTACCCTAACCAAAGACAAGATGAAGCATGGATAGAATGGCTAGGGCTGCATGATAAGAATCTATATGTGGATATGGTGAAAAGAATGAAGGAAATGAAAAGTGATTATGCTGCAAGAAAGGGAGCACCAGCTGAGAGGAAATCTAGTTCCTCAAGCAGACTAGAACACGTAGGCAAACTAGCAGAGATGATCAGCCAAGGGCAGCTGATGACCCCAGACCAGTACAGGGAATTGATGACTTAACTGCTGAAGAACAGATGTAGTTTCTCAATTTGAATCAGTTCTTCAGAACCTTGTCCAAACTAACAGAAAAGCGGCAGTGGACAGTGTAAAAAGATCTAAAGAAGGCAGACCCACACATTGAAGAAGCAAGGGCCAGACTGATAGAATATTTTGTGAATCCAACAGCTTATGAAACCATGCCAGATTTCAACAGACTATTTGATAAAAGGGTCTTCAGTGGTCATCCCATGGAACTGCCTTAGAGTATTGGAAGTGGAATTTTCCACAGATAAACTTCACTGACATGGAGGGAATTCAAATAACAAGGTTCAAGAGATATAAGAAAAGACTCGGAAACATGTAGTTGTAATAATTCTTTGTCTTGAACTATTTCCAATTGTGGATGAATAGTAAAGTATGTTCTTTGTCTATTCATTATGTTAAAATTACATATGTTCGGGCTTATGAGGGTTTTAGCATCATCAAAAAAGGAGAAATTGTTAGGAACATTTTATTAAGTTTTGATGATGACTATGCTAGCTGTTATAGCAAGCCTGATACAAGTTAGAATTGCGTGTATAGGTTTTATAAAGAAGTCTGATGTTGTATAAGTTGATCAGACTAAGCATTGTAAAAGTGGTCTGGTAGGCCAGCACAGTGAAGTGAAGACTGAAGACCAGTAGAGGTAGAAGGCTGAGGATCCAACCTCAGTGAAGTGAAGATTAATGGACTGGCTTACAACCAAGGATGTCTGTGATGAAATTGTGTAAGTCTAAGATAACAGTGAAGTAGTAAAAGATATTTTCTTAAATATGGTGTACACTGACCTCACCAAGATAAGGGTCAGTGAAGTTATATATTGATCTAATGAAGCGACGAGTAGTAATACCGGCTAAGTGATGAATGATTCTGATAGTCAAGAAAGCTAAGTGAAGCAATAACAAAACAAGGCAATAGAGTAACAACAAGATAGCTGACTAAGAGTTCAACAGTCCAGTGAATCTAGAGACAGCTAAGTAAATGAGAGTCAGTTGAGTCATTAAGCTGACAGAGTTCAAATTACAAGAAAGGCACGTGAAAAATATGGAAGACAAAGCATTCAATGCAGAAACAAACAAGAATAGATTTTAAGATAAACGTTGGAATAAAATATGGATCACAAAAATCAAGGAAAATTAAATCAAGACAAAATCAAGGATTATTCCCCACATTAATTAGCCAACGGATGGAAATTCAAATTCAAGGAATTTTTCCTATAATTAGAAGGCATCGATAGAAGGGCATAAAAACAAGTATTCTTCAGAAGTCCTAAGTTTCTACACTCTGGTAAATTCAAGCCTTCATAATCTTCAAGGAAATATTCAGAAACTCAAGTTCAGAAATACTCAGATCTTAAAAAGAACCCTCCAGTCTAAACTTAATCAGTTTTGTGAATTCTTTAATTCACGTCTTTCTCAACCAACAAAATCAGAAGAATTTGAGAAGGAGTTGTGACTATTGTGATAGCTGTTGAAGGATTGTTTCGGAAGGAGCAGTGTGAAAGCTCAGTCACTTACGCATTTGTTGTTGGGGAGTGACAGCTTGTAGATTGTGAAACTTGTGTAGTGAAGGATAATCTTACTATTGTATTGGTGAAAACAATAGTAATTCCTCTGATCATCACAGGAGAATAGTGGATTAAGGGATTACACCACCATGAACCACTATAAGTCTATATTCCATTTACATTCTGCACATTTACTTTGAGCATTGCTTTCTATTATTTACTTTATACATTTGTGTGATTGAATACTTTGAAAACATAATTTAAGAAGGTTTTTTCACTGGACAAAAGCTTTTCGAGAAGTAAAGTTTTTAAAAATCCATCTGCAGTCATTCACCCCCTCCCCCTCCCCTTTGACTCCATAATCACCCTTATCTGGGACCAACATAAACACCTTCAAATGACTTGAATTTTTTATAAGTTGTAGAAAACACTCTGGTCTACAATTTTTGTTTTGGATCCAAGTGCCAATTCATTCTATTTTGAGCACAATCTGCAACATAAGGTAGTTTATGCAATTCTGCAAATTTTGACAGCTTATATCAGTTGAAAAAAAATAAATATTTTTATCAACCTATATCTTTCAGAAAAAATTAGTTTTTGAGCACCATTTGTAAAACTCAAATACTTTCAACCTTTCTTTTCACATCATGTTCAAAATCGCTTCGGTTTGTGTTGTACAAGTCAATCATTTCATGGTTGATGTATGTACACAAATTTTCAAAAGATCATTTAAGTCTTTTGGTCAAGAACGGATCGATGTCAATCTCTCACCTTGGAATTTTATGTGTGGAGGGTTATAGGAGTTGGGAAGGCTTTGAAGCATAAGACCTTAAATCTGGTGGTTACCCAAGATAAAAAGTTTAATAGGTAAAGACTAAGTGTTGTTGATTTAATTCCCTTCTTTGGCGAAAAACAACTACGTGGTGACCTTCCAATCCTACGTTTCCATTCACAAGGTTCTCTTATATAATCATACAACTTCTTATTCGGTTACCCCGATTCTAAAAGTTTTCCCCATTTTAAATACTTGGATTTAATTATATAAGTTTCCCACCTTTTAAATCTAAAGAATTGGGGCTTGCATAATTCTCGGTTTGTTTCATGTTTAACCGATACATTGTGAAACGATTTAATTTCTGGAATTCGCCTTCAGAGTATCTTTTAGGATATGTTTTACTACAAGGGTTAAGTCGACATGTCTTGTTTTATATCTTCCTTCTTCAAATTGGAAGAAATAGCTTTGGGAATCTTTTCCTTAAACAAAGCGGTTGTCCTTTCTCCTTGTTGAAAATTTACACCCTCAATACCATTTTCACAACAATCATTGGTTGCTAAATGTTGTTTATTTTTTATAGGAAAGCCTTTTATGTTTGGTAGAAGTTGTCTATATGGTTTTCCTTTGAAGTGTGACGAAGTATGAAGTATGGATATGGTTTGGGGGTGTTAAAGAGAATTAGTGCTAGATTAATAACCAGGCTTTGTTGATGTCTTTAAGTTAATAGCTAGTTCCTCGAAGGTAAGGTGGATGTATAGGTTAAGGTGACCTTCATATAATAATGGAAACTTTTGTAAGAGTGACAAATGGATGAAGAACCTAGATGAATATTGCTTGTTAATGAGTGGATTGACGTACGAAAATTGGGACAAAATGTTATTGGTGGAGCTTAAGATGTTAAGACTGAAGGGTTGGTTACAAGGTGGATGATTTGTACGAATAAGCTAGAGTGGTACATAGGATCGAAGTACAAGTTCAATAGTGATGGACGCATTGAAGTCTTGGTGTTAAAAATACTAAAGTTCAAATCACTTTATGATAAAAATGTTTTGAATGTGGGGCAATGTGGTATCTAAGATGAAAGTGAAGTTGGTACTAGCAAGTTTTGAGGATGAAACTTCTTTAAGAGGGAAGAATGTAACATCCCGACTTGTCAGTAAAGGGAAAAAGAGTCAGATAACAGAAATTCATATTTGTTTTATTTAATTAAAGGGTTTGTGTTATGTTTTTTTAAAAAGGGTGGAAATAAATATAGGAGTTAATGTGGAATAAAACTCCTCATTAACTATGGAAGTTTATTCAAAAAGGACTTTTTTGAAAAGTTCGAACTTTGTTACGTCTGAGAAATGAAAAAGGAGCAGAAAAGCATACGTGAGAATCTTCACAAATTCTCATATGATTCTTGATTGTTTTCCCGATTCGAGTATACTTTCAGGATCCTGGTGAGTAAGCATCATTTGGGTATCAAGGTCTTGGAGTTTCTTAAAGGTAAGGTTTTTGCCCTAAATTTAGAATCTTGAAGATTAGGTCTTGTTTGGTTGCCTATAGTTGTGCAATTCATAATGTAGATTGTGTGGAAACCCGGGATCATGATTAATTTAGGTTTTAATTGTGATCAATTAGGTTGTTGGTCGAGGAAATCAAGGTATTGTTGTTTTGGCTTGAAGTTCTTGGGTTTTTCTTTGGATTTCAAGGTAAGAGGGTCTTCCTATTTAGCAAATATAGCTTTATAATGTTTAGAGAATGTTTGGTGATGTTTTGTGCAAGTTTTGTTGTTGTTTTGGTGTTGAGTTGCTGTCAAACTTGTTTGGAATTGGGTTGGTTTCGAAAAAGTGCAGAAAAACTATTGTTGCGGGGCTGATCGACCCTATTGGCATCGGACAAAGTGGTCCGGTGTCCGCCGGAAAGGGACTAGCGTTCGCCAGTCTTAAGCAGAACATTTTTGTTGAGCTTATGGTTTGTTCTGGCGTCCACCGAAGGGCTCCTGGCGTCCACCAAAGGGCTTTAAAGTTGGGTTTAGGGTTTCTAAGGTTTCGAGTTGAGTTTAGATTGTCGTTTCTTGATCTATTAACGTTATAAAAACATGAACAATCCATGATTAAGCTTCTGATGCATTTAGTTCCAGCATCGAATAAATTCTTACAAAGAGTTGAAGTTCGCAACCATCAGAAGAGTATGATTGGCCTTATGCTTTGATGGATTAGTATCCATCAATGTTTGTATATGTGCTAGGGTGTTGTATCCAGATTTCTAAGCGAGGGAGTAGAAGTTGGAGTGTGCTGTTTCCTTGAAAATACTTAGGTGGATAGTTGACAATTAATAACATACATACTTGTGTAGTTAAAAACCTAAACATCGTGTTATTCTTGGTAAGGAACAAGTCTATATCGCGATGAGTCATGTGGTCAGTATAAAGTGAATAACTTTGCTGGCCCTTGAGGGGCACCGGGAGTAGAGGGACTTCACCGAACACACACTCACTATCGGGGCTAGCCCGTGGCTATTAATGTGATCCACTAATAGGTTGCACCCAGTAACTTTGTGGCGAGTAGCACCATGCGTACTGCCCTTGATTACTGATGTAACAAAGATAAGCTAAGTTTGAAACAAGTATGATTTCATGACATGTTGATGAGCATGAAGTGAACCTTAGAGTTTGAGTCGTCTTCAAAAAGATAGATTAATAATAATAATACGCTTCCTTTCATTATAAAGTGTAATCTTTCAATAGCTTCTACCTTTTACTGAGTACTTTTGTACTTACCTCCATTGCATGTTTATTTGTATGCTTTGTGGGGTGAGAAGACAAACAGGTTGAACCGGAGTTTGATGAGGACTACGAGGATGTCGCATGATATGCTTACGAGGATATCATGCCTTCTTTATTATGTTGAGCTATAAGACTTGTATTTTTATTCTAAGACATGTTGTACTTTCATTTGATCTTTATTAGAACTTGTTGTACTTTCATTTCTAAGATTTCGTTGTAGTAATTTTTCCTTTTCTACCCTTTAAAGTCGGATGGCATTGTAATTCTAGTATCTTTTACGGTTTTATCCGAGTCTTTTTAGCTTCCGCGTTGCTTAACTCGATACGATGATGTAAAGGCTTACGTATAATGTTAGATTTATTTACTGTTATATGTGCCGAACGTTCTCTTCCGGATAAGAACTCGGTATCCGGGAGTGGGACGTTACATGGAGGAACCACTAGGATATAACAATCGCTCTCCCTTGTCACCTTTCCCCAAGAAATTGTACCCATGCATTGCTTACGTCTTCTAACACCTTGGGAGATTCTTCCTTCCACGGATTGATGATCGGAGGTAGTGGGCAATCATCTTTCATGAAAACACACAAGTAGCGGTTGTTCTTGTACAAAAGTGAAATATGCAAAGGATGAGGCGTTTCCGGATTCTATTTTGTCGGAAAGCATTTACAGTGTCGCCTATACAATCCGGACAAAACAAAGTCACAACAGCGTTGTACTTTTCAGCTATTACCCGATTCATTGGTGCCGTCTTCATCCAAAACATTGGGGAGCATCCTCCTTTCCATCTAAAATTTGATTCCCTTTAAAAGTTTCTCGCCCAATCCAACCAGACTAACAAATTTTTCGTAATGGATCAAATTTTCTTTAAGTTCCTGAAACAACTCTTGCCTAATCTTAGGCCTCTCATCCTCACTCAAACCAACTGCCACAACAACAGCTCGATATCCAAAATTACCGTCACCTCTTAAATCAATGATATGCTCAACAAATTCTTGAAATGGACCAGGTATAGATTTCATAAACATAGATTTCATAAACATAGAAGGCTCCTTGCCACTACTAATCATAGCATTCTCAATTTTTACGGACTCAACACTCGTCATGCCTTCCTCCACTTTTGATGAATCACCACACACCACCTTATTGCTTGTTTTTTCCGTCTTTCCTATTTTCTTCTCTTCTTTTGCCTGTATTTTTCTTATTAACTTTTCCTCGTTGTGTATGGTTTCATTGATGTGCTCGAACAAATAGGGAAACCGAGTTGTTGAACTCTCATCATTTTCCATTTTAAATTTAGTTGCGGCCTTCGGTCTCCCATGAAGGTTTATCTTGACTTTTGGTTGACTCAGCGTTGTAGCATCTGGATCAACCACTTCTATCAATCGTTGGACCAACTCTATTTTTCTGTGTATTGGTTGATTTGTTAAATACTTCAACAAAGAGAGAAATATGTGGCATTAGATCAATGATATCATCTCTTGATGGCCGCAATCTCATATGCACAAGGTATCCTATGCGTTTTCCTAACCACAAACTCCAAATATTGGGTCCAGAGTAACTTCCTTCAACCTATCCACCTCTTGTTGGATCAACGTCAAAGCATGTAGTGACACAAACCCGCATAGATAGCGGCACCATATTTTCCCATTTAAGTTTGAGGGCCACTTTGTTTTTTATGTTTCAAAACTGTTGTTCGCACGTGTTAGATGCTGATTTCCACCCGGTATCTGACGTGGCCTTTTCTAGTGCTATTCTAGTCCTTAACCGACAGTGTATCGGGTCAAACTGTAGTGCTAGTATGGTGAGTCAGGTGTCGAATCCTCAGGGAAACGTGTGGTAATTCAGAGTGTGGCTAAACACCAAGAAGCAGTTATTAACTCAATCTAAGTCGCAGTTTTTCCTTTTCTCTTTTTTTAGTAACCGTAAAACAGTAAATAAAATTAAAACGAGTAAATAAATGCATAAAACTAAAACGGATATATATAGATACATAAATATATATATATATATATATATATATATATATATATATATATATATATATATATATATAGGTACCAATACAATATATAGGATATAAATACTAGTAATATTATTAGAAACTAGCCAAGAATATGTCACTGAATCAGTATCTCTTTTTAGTAGAAATAGATGTGCTTGATCTTTCCTTATTTTAAGGTGAATCAATTATATATGAACCGGTGTACTCTAAGCTAGACAACTCCTCCTCACACGAGCGTATGAAATTGTCATATGTCAAATTGTCATCGAGTTTAATTTCCACAACCGCCCCATGCTAATCTCGGTTAGTACGAACAGTACCGAGTACAAATCTACCCCGGATAAAAGAGGTTATTCCGTTTGTCAGACGGCCGATGTTATTCAAAAGGCTCCGGTTGTCAGGCGGATCGATTTAACTTTCCGATGTTAGTTTCAATTAAACCGTTGATTTTAACATTATTACGATCTTGAGCACAAATTTAATAAGATTCATCTTTCCCAAGACAAATCTGCCCCCGGGTAGGAAATAGGATTCCGTTGTCACGCTTTTGCACGGCCAATTTTACCCTCCGGTTTTTCTATCCTTTATCTCATATCCTAACTTCTCTGGTCAGTTCATCGTTAGGTTATATGTAGCGATTCATCTTGGTTAATTACGTCAATCCGAATATTATCAATACGTTGCAAAATAGAAAAAGATTCATTATAATCGATTTTAATTCAATTTTAACATAGTCATCATCTATTTCCCTAAAAAGATAAACTAATTCAATTTCATATCTTGGCTAGATATAGAGTTAGCCTAATATCATTATAACTAATATATAGATACTAATATAATAAACAAACATAAATACATTAAAAAGTTACCAGATTACAATTGAAGAGTCAGAGCCGTATTCTCCGGAAATAACAACTCCTTTAGCCACAACGAGCCTTGATAATCCTTCTAAGTATTACAACGACACTTATACTACATTATTATTTCGGCAGAGTGCCGTTTACGGTATTTACAGAACTAGAAACTAGATTAAGATTATATATATATATATATAGAAGTGATATATATATATATATATTGGTACAACTCCAACAACTTCTGTTAACTGAAGTAATCTATGATCACCAACAGCTTTAGGATCAAAATTTAGGAATTTAATAGCCCATAAAGCTCGGTGTTCTAATTCAATAGGGAGATGACAAGATTTACCAAAAACTAATTTATAAGGAGAACAACCAATTGGTGTTTTAAAGGTCATTCTATATGCCCATAATGCATCATCTAGTCTTTACGCCGGTTTCTACGATTTGAGTCCACTTTGTTTTCTCCACGATTCTTTTAATTTCTCTATTAGACACCTCTACCATCCACTAGTTTGCGGATGATAGGGTGTTCCTAGTTTATGAGTTACACCATATTTCTCAATTATCTTAGTAAATGGTCGGTTGCAAAAATGTGAACCCCTATCACTAATGATAGCCCTCGGAGTGCCATATCTTGTAAATATATTCTTTTTAAGGAACCTTAGCACAACCTTGGTATCATTAGTGGGAAGAGCTTCAGCTTCTACCCATTTCGAGACATAATCAACCATTACTAGAATAAATCTTTTTCCAAACGATATAGGGAAAGGTCCCATGAAATCTATACCCCATACATCAAATAATTCACATTCTAAAATCGGTTGCATAGGCATTTCATGTTTTTTCGATATATTTCCCCATTTTTGACATGATTTACAAGATTTTACATATTTATACGCATCTTTATATAGTGTAGGCCAATAAAAACCACATTGTAAAACTTTAAAAGCAGTTTTCCATCCTCCATGATGACATCCTGCCTCACGATCATGACAAAACGATAAAACACTTAAAATTTCATTATCATGAATACATTTTCTGATTATTCCATCCGAGTATCTTCGGAAAAGATCTGGTTTCTCCCAATAGTAACACTTTAAGTCGTAAAAGAATTTCTTTTTCTGCTGCCAAGTCCAATGAGACGGGATATAATTACAGGTTAGATAGTTAACGATATTCCCAAACCACGGTGAATTTTCTTTTAATGGTATTCTATCTTTTAATAATTGCATGGTTGAGGGAGTATCGATCCTAAAAAGTTGTTCATCTGGAAATGAATCTCGTATTTCATTTCCTTTTCCTTCATCATTTTCCATTCTACTTAGATGATCTGCTACTACATTTTCACTCCCTTTTTTATCCTTGATTTCAATATCAAATTCTTGAAGTAACAGAATCCATCTAAGAAGACGTGGTTTAGCATCTTTCTTACTTAGTAAGTACTTCAAGGCCGAATGGTCTGTATAAATAATAACCTTAGATCCAACAATATACGATCGAAACTTATCTAAGGCAAAGATTACGAAACAACGAGTTCTTTCTCTGTAGTTGCATAATTGAGTTGAGCTGCATTTAATGTGTGAGATGCATAGTAAATTGCTTTGAGTACTTTGTTATATCTTTGACCTAAGACAGCTCCTACAGCTAAATCACTTGCATCACACATTATTTCAAACGGTAAATCCCAATCTGGTGCTACTAGCACTGGTGCAGTAGTTAACCTTGCTTTAAGGGTCTGAAAGGCTTCCATACATTTATCATCAAAATTAAATGGTACTTCCTTTTCAAGCAAATGGCTTAGAGGCTTTGCTATTTTCGAGAAATCTGCAATAAATCTCCTATAAAAACCTGCATGTCCGAGAAATCCTCTCAAAGTTCTTAAATTGACTGGTGGAGGTAATTTTTCAATTACTTCGACTTTAGCTTTGTCAACTTCGATACCTACTTCAGAGATTCTATGACCTAGAACAATTACTTCTGATACCATTAAGTGACATTTTTCCCAGTTTAATACTAAATTGGTATCTTCACAGCGTTGTAACACTCGTTCTAAGTGTGATAAACATTCATCGAAAGAATCTCCGTAAACACTAAAGTCATCCATAAAGATTTCTAAGAATTTCTCGACCATGTCAGAAAATATTGCCATCATACATCGCTGAAATGTAGCTGGTGCATTACATAAACCAAATGGCATTCGTTTATAAGCAAAAGTTCCATACGGACAAGTGAAAGTAGTTTTTTCTCTATCTCCTGCTGCAATGAATATCTGTAAATATCATGAATAGCCATCTAGGAAATAGTAATATTTATGTCCACTTAATCGTTCCAACATCTGTACGATGAATGGAAGTGGATGATGATCTTTCTTAGTATGTTCATTCAGTTTTCTAAAATCAATACACATTCGATATCCTGTAATTTCCCTTGTCGGAATCCATTCATTTTTATCATTTTCTTTTACCGTGAAACCTCCTTTCTTTGGTACCACTTGAGTTGGACTCACCCATTCACTATCTGATATGGGAAAGATTATCCCCATTTCTAATAGTTTAATGACCTCTTTCTTAACAATAGTTTGTAAATTTGGGTTGAGGCGGCGTTGTGGCTGAATACAAGGTTTAGCTCCTTCATTTAGAATGATCTTATGAACGCAAATCTCAGGGCTAATTCCTTGAATATCTGCCTCTGTCCATCCAAATGCTTTCTTATGATTTCTTAACATTCTAAGTAATTGATCTTCCTGTTCATTAGTTAAGGTTGATGAAATAATAATCGGTAGCAGATTATCGGTTTCAAGAAAAGCATATTTCAGATTTGAAGGAAGTGGTTTCAACTCCAGATTCCTTGGTGGATCTTCTACTGAAGATTTTAAAACTGGTCCTTCTAGTTCTAATTTCAAATACTGATGCCATGGATGCTTAGAAAACAGTCCCTTATCAAGATAAAGGATCACTTCTCTCATTTCAGTATCATTTTCATCTTCCTTATAGATAGATAATGCTAAACATTCCTCTAGTCTATCTTCATAATCTAGCAATTGGTCATCACAGAATGTAGATATCTCATCTATAAAAGAACATGATTCTGGTGATTTGTATGGATGGTTCATAGCTTTGAAGATATTGAAAGAAACTTCATCTTCATTAACTCTTAGTATCAGTTCTCCTTTTTGAACATCAATTAATGTTCTTCCCGTAGCTAGAAATGGACGACCTAGAATAATTGGCGCTGAATATCCTTCTTCCATTTCCATTATTACAAAATCCACTGGAAAGTAAAATTTGTCTACTTTAACCAACACGTCCTCGATGACTCCCTTAGGATGTTTAATCGATCTATCTGCCATTTGCAGAGTCATTTCAGTATTTGTAAGCTCTCCTATACCTAGTTCTTATAATCCTCATAAGACATGAGATTTATACTTGCTCCAAGATCACATAGCACTTTCTTAAACGAAATCCTCCAATCTCACATGGAATGGTAAAACTACCGGGATCTTTCGGTTTAGGTGGTAACTTATGTTGAAGTATTGCGAGCATTCTTCATTAAGGCATATATTCTCATATTCTTCTAACCGTTTTTTGTTTGATAGGATATCTTTAAGAAACTTTCCATAGGTAGGCATGTTGATTAGGGCTTCGATAACAGGGATATTGACATGAATATGACGAAAAGTATCAAGGAAACAAGCATACTTCTTATCAGTTTTTATCTTTTTAATTTGATCCTTTGGTGGGTAAGGTAAAGATTCCAAATCTATAACCTTTGGTTCTGAAGTTATTTTCTCTTTTCCTTTTTCCTTAGATCTTTGAGCATTATACGATCTTCTCTCTGAAACATCTTCTGTATCGATTTTCCCTTTTTCGGTTATTGGCAAATCTTCCTTCTTTTCTTCAGTATTGTTTTCTCTAACATGTTCCTTAAATAAGGTTCTCAGGTCTTTATCTGCTGGATCTTTTAGAATCCTAGGGATTTTGACCCATTCCTCATTCTTACTTTCAGGTTCAACATTCCTATTTTGTCTTAAGAAATCTTCAATAATTTTTTCTTCTTCATCAGTAAATTCAAGTTCGTCATTTTCCTTTATAAATTTACCATTTAAATCATTTTCTACTTCATTATTTCCTGAGTTTTCTGTTCCAGTGTTTCCACAGAGTTTTCTACTCCTCGTAATAACAGCATTTACCTCTCTCGGGTTTCTTTCGGTATTACTTGGTAATCCTCTTGGAGGTCTACTGTTTTTACGTTCTCCTTCTCTACTCAAATGATCTTCCATATTCCTTATTGATGCTTCTATAGTTCTCATTATGGTATCATGTCCACTCATGGATGTTTTTAACATACTCATAACCTTAGTGACTGTACCTATAGAAGTTATCATAGTTTCTACATTTTGAGCTTGAGTAGACACTACACCCATCATGTTCTCCATTAATTTCTCCCATTTATCAACTCCTTCAGGTTGAGTTGAACTTTGGGTGACTGGTATACTTTGAGTAGTATGTTTTGGATATGATCTAGGAAATGATTGCAGGTTCTGATTCGAGGTATCTCCTTGATAAACTTGATTACTATATGAATTCTTATATTGAACTGGATACGGTGGTTGTCCTTGCTTACTAGGGTTTTCAGACCAACGATAAGTAGGGTGATCTCTTCTAATAGCATTAAACGAGTTTGAATACGCGTTGTTCAAATTCTTATGCTGTTGTAAAAAAACTCACCTCCTCCCTTGAATATCCTTCTGGTTCTTCTTTCCCTAATGACACATTATCATGATTTGAGTAGTCATTTGTTAAGATATTTTCCGAGTTAGTATTCTTAATGGCTTGTAAGCCATCAAATTTCCTACTTAAATTCTCCAAGTGTGCTAGAACTTCCGTATTCGATGTACATTCTCCTGCAAATGCTACTTTTCTTGTGCTAGAACCGGTTTCCCACATTCTGTTATTTTTGGAAATCTTTTCAATAGCATCGTAAACTAATTGGGCTTCACTCATCATTAAAGAACCACCACATGCATGATCAACGTCTGCACGTGAGTCTTTCCTTAGTTTACGACAAAAAAGTTGGATTTGCATATCTAAGGAATAACCATGATCGGGACAAGCTCTTAATAGTTTCTTAAATCTCTCCCAAGCATTCCCAAGCGTTTCTTCAGATCCTTGTCTAAAGTTAGCAACTTCGACCTTTAATTCCAAATTTCTACCAGGAGTAAAATACTGCTTTAAAAACTCGGTTTGAATCTCCTCCCAACTTGTCAATGAATGATGTGGGAGTGACATAAACCAATCTCGTGCTCTTCCTTTTAAAGAAAAAGGAAACATAGACATCCTTGTTAATTCACGATGAGCACCCTGACTTTTGGTTGTATTACACAATTCTTCAAAAAGATAGAGATGATGATGTGGATCTTCATCATCTTCTCCTAGAAATTGGGCTCTTGTGTCAATTAAACCAAAAAGATGAGATTTTATTTCGAAATTATTCGCTCCTTCATTTGGTAAAAGAATAGGATTATTACTCTGATTTCTCCTTACGGTTTGATCACAGATAGGTCTCGGGTTTGGTAGGTTAGGATTATTATGATTATTATGGTTCCGATTCTGATTATTTCTATTATTAGGATTCTGGTTATTAGGATTATTAGGGTTTTGTCCATGCCCTTGAGCATGTTCTAGCCCTTGTTCAGGTGTTTCATCACTGGTTTCGGCCATTCTCGTTTCTCGTTTCTGGATTTCCCTGACTAGTATGACCACGTTTACTCTCTACTCTTAACTGCCTTTCGTAGGTATTTATGTCAGGCTTATAAAGAGTGAGTGGGGCCTTAACGCTTCTGGTCATCAACTATCGAAAACAGAAAATAACTCGAAAAAGATAGAAGTAAAAAGATTGGTGACTTACCTACAAGGTAAGTACCAACGAAAAATAAAAAAGAAATGTGATAAGAAGAGTGTTGACTTATCCTCGAGAATTTTGAGCTAATACAAGTAGTAACCATAGACACGATGAATTAGCGTCGTTTCCCCAGCAACGGCGCCAGAAAGCTGACGTGGCCTTTTCTAGTGCTATTCCAGTCCTTAACCGACAGTGTATCGGGTCAAACTGTAGTGCTAGTATGGTGAGTCAGGTGTCGAATCCTCAGGGAAACGTGTGGTAATTCAGAGTGTGGCTAAACACCAAGAAGCTGTTATTAACTCAATCTAAGTCGCAGTTTTTCCTTTTCTCTTTTTTTAGTAACCGTAAAACAGTAAATAAAATTAAAACAGTAAATAAATGCATAAAACTAAAACAGATATATATAGATACATAAATATATATATAAATATATAGAAATACATATATATATAGATATAAATATATATAGGTACCAATACAATATATAGGATATAAATACTAGTAATATTATTAGAAACTAGCCAAGAATATGTCACTGAATCAGTATCTCTTTTTAGTAGAAATAGATGTGCTTGATCTTTCCTTATTTTAAGGTGAATCAATTATATATGAACCGGTGTACTCCTAAGCTAGACAACTCCTCCTCACACGAGCGTATGAAATTGTCATATGTCAAATTGTCATCAGTTTAATTTCCACAACTGCCCCATGCTAATCTCAGTTAGTCGAACAGGTACCGAGTATAAATCTACCCCGGATAAAAGAGGTTATTCCGTTTGTCAGACGGCCGATGTTATTCAAAAGGCTCCGGTTGTCAGGCGGATCGATTTAACTTTCCGGTGTTAGTTTCAATTAAACCGTTGATTTTAACATTATTACGATCTTGAGCACAAATTTAATAAGATTCATCTTTCCCAAGACAAATCTGCCCCCGGGTAGGAAATAGGATTCCGTTGTCACGCTTTTGCACGACCAATTTTACCCTCCGGTTTTTCTATCCTTTATCTCATATCCTAACTTCTCGGTCGGTTCATCGTTAGGTTATATGTAGCGATTCATCTTGGTTAATTACGTCAATCCGAATATTATCAATACGTTGCAAAATAGAAAAAGATTCATTATAATCGATTTTAATTCAATTTTAACATAGTCATCATCTATTTTCCTAAAAAGATAAACTAATTCAATTTCATATCTTGGCTAGATATAGAGTTAGCCTAATATCATTATAACTAATATATAGATACTAATATAATAAACAAACATAAATACATTAAAAAGTTACCAGATTACAATTGAAGCGTCAGAGCCGTATTCTCCGGAAATAACAACTCCTTTAGCCACAACGAGCCTTGATAATCCTTCTAAGTATTACAACGACACTTATACTACATTATTATTTCGGCAGAGTGCCGTTTACGGTATTTACAGAACTAGAAACTAGATTAAGATAATATATATATATATATATATAAGTGATATATATATATTGGTACAACTCCAACAATCTGCAAATGAGGAGTATTTATAGAGTGGAACACAAGGCCGGCGCGGGCCGGTCATACACCGGCGCGGGCCGGTGCTACGATGGAGATTCTCTCCCCGACGGTCCCCGTGTCTTTGGTGGCGAGAGATATCCCGGCTCGGGCCGGGTTTTTTCGGTTCGGGCCGGATCTTGAAAAATATCTTTCTTCGGTTTCTTACTGTTTCGGTTTTAATTCTTCAGTTTTCCATCACACATACCCTGAAACAGTCAAAAACACGAGCCACAGTAATTTTGACCACAAAAACTTTAAGTTTTACTAAAATTATAACGATAATATCTATTTATAATGATTTCGATTTTTATGTGTTTTTAGATATATTTTTATAAAATTTATACGATATTATCGTAAATACGATATAAAACGTCATATAATATGGTTATATTTTTATCATACATCAATATCCGTGTCGCAATTTGATGTACGTAGCCAGTTTCTTAAAAGGGTGTCTTTAAGGGCACCACACTCTTTTTACCCGGGCACCCAAATTAAGGGGCACCGCACTTCCATGTGTTATTCTACTCGAGACACCACACTGATTTTTACATATACTCATAGCACCACAATTAATTATTATAATTTCATTTCTACCTATAGCACCACATCTCATGAAATCTTCCAATCCTATCAAAATAACTACAATATAATCCTTAAAGTTCTGAATCTTACAAATTCAACCCATTCTCCTTTCCTTCTTCATTCTTCGACCATCTTTCCCCATTCTTCTCCATCTTTCCTTCTCTCGTCACCTTCACACTTTCAGTTTTAATTGATTTTCATTGAGTTTCTCAACAAGTCACACTGCCATTTCTTATTTCCTTCATTTCGTGATAGGCAGCTCCTCCATACACCGCCACCGCCACCGCCACCGCCACCACCCCCGCACCACGTGCCGTCCCCTCTCCCTGCCCCCTACCTCCTATTTCCTCCTCCTACGGCTCATATCAGCCTCCTTTAACGATCAAGAAATTATCTTAATCCTCAAAACCCGATCGAAGTACACACAAAAAAAAATCGGAAAACACTATTTTTTTTAAGGATAGAGGAAATATGAAGGAGCTATGATGGAGA
The DNA here is from genome assembly GCA_036785695.1 of Gentiana straminea. Classification (NCBI taxonomy): domain Eukaryota; kingdom Viridiplantae; phylum Streptophyta; class Magnoliopsida; order Gentianales; family Gentianaceae; genus Gentiana; species Gentiana straminea. Next base: position 3,787,108 of record JAVUPR010000407.1, on the reverse strand, counting down.
TATAAGCGAAGAAGATGAAGGGAGTTTTTTATTTTTAGTTTTATTTTATTTTTTATTTTTTCATTTTTGAAAGGGGACCGTGGGAAGGGAAGGGATGGGTGTAACTTTACTTTTGAATTTTGAGGGGTTATTTTAAAATAAAAATCTGTCAATAGCCGAATCAATCTGGATTTATCAAATATATGTTTTATATGGTGTGGTGTCATTAGTAAATTAATCATTTATAAAAATAATATGTGGTGCCATAAGTAGCTGTGTATTTTTAACATTGTTGTGGTGCACCGAGTAAAAAAAAATGTGGTGCCCTTAAAGGCACCCTTCTTAAAACTGCATGAGCCCCCTCAACCATGCCAGTATGGGTGTTCCCAAGGTGGAACACGTTATTCGTCCTGACATTCACGTATTGTTCTTTGCACTTGTCCAACCAATTTGCCTCGAGGTAATTGAATATGTCTCCACTTACCTTGATCGTTATTTCATCCACCCCAGCCAAGTATTTTGCTTCGTTGTATAATTATTTTCCATATCTTCTCAATCTCAGCAGAATCATCTTCACTGAGTGATTTTCTAAGCTTCGCTTACTGTTTTCTTGATGTTCCACCGACACAAAAGATTTTTAGCGGTTGGAAATACTGTGCGGATGGCAGACATTAAATCTTGCTCTTTGTCAGTCACAATCACTTTAATCGAAGTGCTAATGGTGATAAGTTCCTCATAAAGTTTTCGTAAGCCCATCCGTAATTCTCAGTAGTTTCTGAAGCTAATAAAGCAAATGCAATTGAGATTGTCTTGTTGGTAGAGGTGACCCCAAAAATCTGTAGGAACGAAAATTTATACTTATTTGTCTTGTAAGTGCAATCCATCTGGTACACATAAGGGAAATTCTTCACCGACAACAGGGAGTCCTTTGCAACCCAAAATACATTTTTTTATACTTTCACCTTCTTCTATGTAATGGAAAACACATCATTCACACGAGCCCTATAAAAGACCTCTTGAATAACCGTGTGATTGTTTCTCTCTAATTTCTCCAACTTCACCCTTTGATTGTAGATTGTTTGCACAGAAGTTGCATTGTTTTCATTCCTATCCCTCCACGCCTTTAGTATATCTTTAGGGCATGCTCCGCTCTTTTCAAACTCGCAACAAGGTCTATCTCATCTTTTGACAAACGTCCCTTGAACGAATGTCCCAAATTTGACTTGTTCAAACTATGGTTGTGAAAACCATTTTTTACAGTCACCCGCCACCCGCCGACTGCCTTCTCACTTTTCAAAAACAAAAGGAATGGACACCCACATTTTTATTTGAAATTATTACGGGGCTTACCTTTCCCAAAAACCCCACCTTCTCCACATAATCCTTGCGCATGTTGCCTCCCTTTTCACCAGCGTATTTGGCATAAGGACTACGACCTTCTGAGTAGTTTGACTTCCACCTGATTAGTACCATCCCATAGTTTCATGCAACTGATGTTATCCATTTAATATATTTTGTGTCATAGTTGAATACCTACACATGTGATCCATACCAACAATTAGTGATCATATGATTAATTTTTCACAGCTAGCACCACTTCGTTGAATATATTATTACTTGTTCAGTAATGAATGCATCACCCGAAAAAAATCTTGTTTAGTGTAATTTTGTCCACTTCCACTAACTGCATGTTATTCTATTGTTCATCAATTCTAATGCGATAAGTTCATTCGCACTAGGGAAGTTGTCATCACGACCGTCATTTTGTCCATCGGTGCCATCATTTTGGCCAATGGTGTCATCTACCTATATTGTTTATACACACCCGTCAAATCATGAATAGATGTTGAAAAAAAAAGCTAATTTTAACGCTTATAAAGACAAGGGTACTCATACATTGGCATGAACTTCGGTTTTGGTTCTTTCGGAAATGTCATCTAAATGTGGCAAATCTCAAATGATGTCGTCTTGTTGCATTGTCGAGAGTCTTCACCAACTGCCTAAGATGATATGAAACACATGAAACAATTGAAATATGTTCTTATTATTGTAGAGTTGTCCAAACAACTATTCAAAAACCAACATGGCCTTCATATTTTGTGTTGCCACTAATAACATCGACATGTGGTGATTCTCGGACGTTTGCATCATGTTTATTTGTTTTAATAATACCTCCACCGATCTAACGTATAAAAAACACCAAGTTAAAAGTTAAATATATGAATATTCACCACCAAAGTCGATTGTCACACGTAAAAAACGCCATGCAAGGGTGCACACACATTCAATTATGTCCTAGTCGAAACATTCGTCATTGCCAAGGTCGAATGTCTGATAATCAACCCATGTGAGGTCGATTCTGGTTGCTAGAAATAAAATTGAGTTTTTATGATGATTCATCTATTATTGTTTGATTATTTGTTGAACCCTATTGATGAAGTGCTGGAATTAGCTGTATAGTGAAAAGCTAAAAGATGTCTAGAATTGAATGTATAGGATATACTAGAGTCTGATTATTGAATAGGTTACATGAGACAAGCATTGTAATAGATAGGTTTTAGTAGATTCTGAGGCTAAAACTGATTTCTAAATAATATTCGCTGAGGGGAACAAAATCAGTTGGTCATTTACAAGATTGAAGACTCAAGGCTGAGGGGATAAACTCAATTATGAAGGCTGAGGGATCAGACTCGGTTTTGAAGACTGAAGAACTAAGGGTTCAAACTTAGTTTATGAAGACTACGACGAGACTATAAGGTTAGAATTCAGGTAAGTCGTTATGTCCTGAACTGACTTTATATATCTTGTATTGAATGTCTAAGTTATATGAGGACAGTGTATACTTAGTTATATTATGAGATATATGGTGTACTCTGATCTCACAAAACTTATGGATCAGATAAACTAGGAGTACTCAATTTTGAAGAAGATTAGAAACTGAGTTAATGCTCCAAGTCAGTTGGAAACCGAAAACTTAGTTTCAACAAAATAAGCTAATCAGTTTTATCAAGAAAATTAGAACATTGAAGATCAAGCTACTTGATTGGTTGACAGTCTGACATATCAGAAAGGACACTGACATATCTCACAGTTTGATAGCATATTATATGGAATCCAATTTTGAACGTTATGAAATTCAAAATTATGACCGGTGGATTTCACCCCATAAATAGAGGACTTGGCAACAAGGATCAAACACCTTTTAGCATACAAGTTTTGAGCCTAAGTCCTGCTTACTTTGCATTCAAGTTATGTGAAGTAAATTGCTATCATTTGAGTTGACAAAGTTACATCAAGAAAAATCTTCTAATTGTTCAAGCATTCAAAGATCAATCAAGAACCAACACTTGAAGATTCCAAGTCTGAATCATTTACTTCATTCAACCCAACTTTGATTTTATCAATGGTTTGAACTGTGAAGCATCCGGTCTAAGGTGTCAAGGACATTTGTTTACAGTCATGAAGACTGTGTTCGTGGTGGAGCTGGTGAAGAGGCAATTCAACCCTTTAAGGACCAGTGAAGCATTTGGAGATAGACCCGTCCAAATGGTGGAACCGGACCGGACCGGAACCGGAACCGCCGGTTTTAAACAGTGCCGGTTTGGGCCGGTTTGACAAACCGCCGGTTTGAAAAACCGGCGGTTTACTGTTCAAAACCGGCGGTTGCCGGTTTGGGCCGGTTCCGGTTTACCTCGGTTTACTCCCGGTTCAGATCACGGTTCCGGCCACGGTTTTAAAATTTCATAAATTTTTTTTTTTTCATTTTCACATAATACTAATTATTTTCACTACAATAACAAATTATTATTCTTTTCACTATAATTACTAAAACGAGAGTAATATATATTTTTTAAATAGTTTTCTATTCGGTGTTAAAAATAATATTAATATTGTGTTATTTTATTTATATGTAAATAATGTTATTTTAAAAAAAAATTGTGTTATTTTTTCAACGCTTGTACCGGTAATTCGGTTGCCTACGTATTTTTTATATGTAATCGTGTCGGAGGCACAACACATATTATAAAATCAAAGCGAACGTAGTTCTTATTGTTTATTTTTTAGTTTTTTATAGTTTGTTGTAAAAGTTTTTATAGTAATTTTTATTAATGTTTTTTTTAAAGTCTTTTATAGTTTTTGTTATAAATATTTTGAGTCGGTTTTAAGTATACGTTGAATATAAATGTTGTTTTATTAAATATTAGATGGGATATATTGTGTTTTTTTTATATGTAAATTGTGTTTTTTTTCAACACTTGTACCGGTAATTCGGTTGTCTACGTATTTTTTATATGTAATCGTGTCGGAGGCACAACACATATAAAAAAATCAAAGCGAACGTAGTTCTTATTGTTTATTTTTTAGTCTTTTATCTATTTTTTTTTAGTCTTTTATACTCTTCTTATATGTTTTTATAGTATTTAAAGGTTTTTGAAATGTTTGTTTTATTGTAGTCTTTTATAGTATATATATGTGTATTGTGTTTGTATTTTATAGTTTCATACAATTTTTTAGGTTTGTATATGGTTTGTTTGGGTGTTTTTATAGTTTCTTATAGTTTGTTTTAGTTTTGTGTAGTGTTGTTATGGTTTGTTATAGGTTATTATTGTTTTTTGTATTCTTTATAGTATTTTTTTAAATGTTTGTTTTAGGGGGGTTCTATTTGGACCCCCCTATTTACTACTTGCACCACATTACTACTTGTACCACAAAATCTTGCTTTTGACACCACATGATTATTTTGATTATTTTTATACTTGTTACACTACACAATTAATAAAAAAAATTACTACCTAGACCACATATTTTTGAAATTATAAACAAGTCCTCTTAAAACCTCTATGCTAACATAAAACCTAAAACAACATAAAACATTTCATCATAAAACCTTTCATATCATCTTCATCACATTATCATCATCTTCATAACATTTTATCATCTTCACATTTCATATCATCTTCATCACTTCTTCACTTCTTCACTACATCATCTTCTTCCTCTCTACATACATTCATGGAAGCTTCAACATCTCCAAATTCGAATTTTGAAAGTCAAAATTTTGAATCAATTCATAACAATGAACAACAAATGCATTGTGATATGGAAGAGCCAAAAATCTCACTTGAAGATATACCATTTTCAAGCCAAGTTGAGAAGAAGATGGCTTCCTCAAATATGGTAATTTCTAGGTTGAAAATTTCGTTTTTATGTTCATTTTGTGGTTTAAGTGAATGGGTAATCTTCCTACATACATATTATCATGTTTAGAGGTCATGAATGGAAGAAAATGGTGTTATTTCGCCATTTCCGATCACCTCTAGGGATTCCGCCGTCGTTTTTTTACGTACAGCAGCGTCAATGGCAACCTCATGGGACGTCACCCATACTGACGCCCGTATTGCCTTAGTAACGTCGGGCGAGGACGTTTGCAACACCGAGAGAAGATGTATATGCATGTCCAAAACGTTAGCCTAGAGGACGCTTTGCTTAGGCCACGGTAACGTCAATGTGGTGACGTTTTGTTTCCCAACGTCAAACTAGGCCGACGTTTCGTGTCCATTTACACGTCATTTGTAGAAACGTTTTTCTTGACACTTACATGCAAAAGGTTTCCCCTAAAACGTCACTCAAGGGGACGTTTCATTTGCAACCCCAACGTCATCTTAGGCGACGTTACGGTTCTGTATTTTTTCATTTTGCCAACATGTGTTTTACTTGATTTTATTACTATTGAATCCATAGAAACAATGTGATGACGCAAATCATGACAAAAGCAATGATGAGGGGCCAGTAGTAGACGACGAGGAGGAGTATTTGAAGGTGAGAAACTATTAAATGGATATGTTATCTTCTTATTCTTCTCCAATTGACTATGACAAAGATACGTTTCCTTGCAGTTTTTGGCTGATAAAATGATTGAAGAAGATCAAGAAAATCTTCAGAAAGTTCGAGATACCGCACTCACAATAATGGATGAGCCACATGAAGAGTTATCACTCGATTTGACTTCAATTTTCACAACTGATCAAGTAAGTCTCTAAAACTTATACTATTTAAATGTATGTGATCTTTAAACTTGAATTGGTATTCATTACATTCATATTTTAATCACAGGTATTTGATTCACATGAAGCCGTCACCAAACACCTCAAGGCATTGGCAAGAGAGAAAGGCGTTGTCATTGTGAAAAAGAGATCCAACATGACCGGAAAGCGGACACATTTCATTTTATTCCAATGTGAGAGGGGTGGATTGCCAAGAGAATATGAGAAAAAGGTTGGCGGTACCGGAAAAAATAAGCCAAGAGAATCGTCTACGAAGAAATGTGGTTGTCCGTTTCTATTGAAAACCTTGAAGGATAACTTTAGGGAGGTGTGGACCGTTAGAGTATTGAATGGTGTACATAATCACAAGGTATTAAATTATGAGGAGGGTCATGCATACCTTGGCCGGATTGATAGAGAACAAGTTGATTTTGTTGCAACAATGACTCGCAGCGGTATTTTGCCTAAACATATACTACGTATGTTGAGAGATAAGGATAAGAAGAACTGTACTTCATCAAAGGCGATCTACAATGTTCGTTCTAAGATAAAGAAGAAGGCACGTGCGGGCCGTACAGTGATGCAAGAGGTTTTCAAATTGGCAGATAAGAACACATCATTCGTGGAATGTAGGCATGACGAAGGAAATGTAGTGAAAGATGTTTTTTGGGCCTTTAATGATAGCTTGTCTCTTGCAAGGTGCTTTCCTACTGTGATGCTCATGGATTGTACATACAAGACGAACAAGTACAAGATGCCCCTCTTGCAAATTGTTGGCGTTACGTGTACGGATATGTCATTTTCGATTGGATTTGCTCTACTTTGTTTGGAGAGGGAAGAGAACTACACGTGTCATTCATTCCCGGAACATTTTTCCACTTCAATGTCCGTACCATCTCCCCTTCAATGAATTTCGTGTTTGGTGGAGGTCGCAATGAAGGAAAATGTTCGTACACCCATGCCTGCAAAACACATTTCTTTAAGCATTCAAACTTAAACACTACGAACAAAAAAATAATGTAAAAAACAAGTGTTACCTCCAGCAATGTTAGGTATCCAGAAATTCCAACAGTCCTGTTCCTAGTTGCCTTCGACAGTTGTCGGTAAAGATTTGCCAGTGTGGCAGCACCCCAAGCCCAATCACCAACCTTATCCAGATCCCGTAGAAAATGAAGGTAGTTAATGTTTATCTTATCACCACTACGGTCTTGCATCAAAGTACATGCAAGAAGATACAACAGATATCCGCGCACAGCTTGATCCACAGTAACTATCCGCGCAGGCTGACCGGAACTCGATCCCTCACCCTGATTGCTTCTCACACCGCATTTACCCGCAAGACTGTTCTTTAGCCAACTTTTCGACAGTCGTAGTCCACCAACATGTTCTAACTCCTTTGTCACTTCTGCTATTGGAATCCCTAACATCTCGTGAACAAATGTAACCGGGTTTTCCTCTTTTGTAAACTCATAGTTCACGACCATTCCATCGACTGGTAATCCTGTGATATGTCGCACATCGTCTAATGTGATGGTCATCTCGCCGAATGGCAAATGGAAGGTGTTTGTTACGGGATTCCACCTCTCAACAAAAGCACAAACTACCACACGATTTGCTTGGGTATATGAAGAATGTACCGATTGTACAACCGGTTAGCTCTCGGCCTTGCCTTGAATTCGTCACATTCTTCATCGATCTTCCATATCTTCAAGGAAGAAGTGTCTTGCTTGCATCCAATTATACCTCGGTCCTGTACAAATGATTTTATATATATGGTTAGATACGTGAAAAAAAAATCAGTTCACAAATATGTAATAAGATTATAAACCTAAAAAAACTTACATTCTTATTCAACAACGCGTAACCAACATGCTCCTTCCAATCCTTCCCCAATAGAACATCAGTGTCCACCACCACACCATCATCACTGTCGTATTCTAAACACTCAGTTCCTTCTGCCTCTGTCGGTGCCCTGGTACTTCTGGATGTCTGTCCTATACTTGCCGCAGCAATACCTGATGCCTCACCTATAGTGGCCCCGGCTGGAATGGCTCTTTGTTCTGTAATGCCACCAGCAGTGCTAGAATCTGCAACAGGATCAACTGTCCCAGAAGGAGGCTGCACTCCTGATTGTGTCTGAATGTCCACTGACTCAGTGGTGGCACCAGCAGTACTAGAATCGCAAATCGGATCAACTGTCGCAGAAGGAGGCAGCACTCCCAACTGTGTCTCCATCTCCGGCCGACTCACTTGGTGGCACCGGCGGTTCTAAAATCCGCAATCGGATCAACCGTCTCGGAAGGAGGCCGCACTCCCGATTCTCGTCTCCATCTCCACCGACTCGGTGGTGGCCCCGACACCGGGAATCAGCGTAAGTGAAGGAGCACACTCCCAACCGTGTCTCGGTGGTCTCAACTACCTCATCTGTCACTCCTACACCGGCCTCGGTTGGCTCGGTCGCATGTCCTATCTCTACTTGCACATTCGTAGTCGTTTACTCCTTCTTATATATGGCACACTTGTATGTTCGAAACGGTACTAGGCTGAACTTGAGCTTCGAGGGTGCCTCCGCACCACCTTGATCCACCGCGGTACCTTCATCGCTATCTGCAAAGCGTACAGTCTTACCAGACCTCGTCTTAGTCATAATTTCCTACACATGATACATGAAATAAATTGTCGGTTAAATGAAGAAATCAACTAACAAAAAAAAGTAGACATTTATAAACAAAGCTGAAGGATAAGATATAAACCTCATACAATGTAACATTAACAATAATTTCATAAACAAACTCATAAAAGAGACTAACCCTAAAAAAGTAATAAAAAAGGCATAAACAACATCATATAATCCTATTAACAAAATTATGGTAATCAATTAACCAATGTAACCTCTAAACTAACCCTAAACCCTAATTTGTCTGAAACGTCACCACAAACTGACATTGAACAACACTTTACAACGTCGGTACTACGACGTCTAAGGAATAACGAGTAGCAAGCCAATGTTCTAAAACGTCACCACCCCTGACGTTGAAGACACAACTAAAACGTCAGCTCTAATAGCGTTCCAGGGATAGCCTAATTTCCTAAACTCACAGTATGGGACGTCAGTGTGGGTGACGTTGAAACCTACAACGGGCGTCGCTCACACAGACGTCCCCTGTTTCATCGTCTTCTCCGACCTCACAACCGGAAAAATGGCCGGAATTCACAAAATACAACCCAAATAACATCAATCAAACTAACCAATTACATACAATGTAAACCCATTACATCAAACACAAATTCACTTCCATTTAAACACAAATTCACAAACATTCAAACATATTTTCAAGAAATGACATACCTTCAATAAATTCAATGTATTATTCTTCTCTCCTTCTTCTTTTGTTGTAACTCTCCCTTCTTCTTCCCTTCTTCTTCCTCTTCTCTTCTCTTCTCTTCTCTTCTCTTCTCTTATGTTCTCTTTCAATTTTCAGTTACACATTTGAGCTTGGCGGCAATGGAGTTTTTGGGGAAGAAGTTAGATGGTTTTTTCAATTTAAGTGGTGGGAGTTTTTGGGGAGGAAGGTAGATGAGTTTTGTATAATTTTAGGGAGAATAAAATGTGTATGTATGTAGTAGTTGTTATTTAATTAGTGTTTTGTATAATTTTAGTATTTTGTATAATTTTAGGGACTAAAGTGTAGTATTTTAATTTTTTATTTTTTTTTTGTTGTGTAAGTAGTAGTTATGTGGTGTGTCAAAGTAAAAAAAAAATATTCAAGAATGTGGTGCAAGTAGTAAATAGGGGGGTCCAAATAGAACCCCCCTTGTTTTATTGTAGTCTTTTATAGTATTCTTATGTGTTTCTATTATATAGTTTCATATAATTTTTTAGATTTGTATATGGTTTTTATGGTTTTTTTTTTATAGTTTTATATACTTTTTTTTTAGTTTAAAGTAGTAGATATTTTTTAGTTATTTTTAATAGGTTTTTATAGTTTCAATCGGGTTTTTTTTATGGTTTTTTTAATAGTTTTATATACTTTTTTTTTGTTTTTAGTAGAAGGTTTTTTATAGTTATTTTTAATAGGTTTTTTTAATCTTTTATAGTTATAACAAATATATAACTAAGATATAAATTGCGTACATTTAATCGATGTCGGTATTTCGAGCGCTTGTTCCTCCTGAAGTTTCAGTGTCACCGCCTTCGAAATGTGACTCCTCATCTTCTGACTCAATGTGTTGCACCCTCTTCTCGGCTCGTACCCAATCTTGACAAAGCATTTGCTTCTCTAAAGTGGTGGGATGAAGCGAACATCTTTTATTGGTAAGCACATATCCTGCCATGCTGAAACATCGTTCAACAGTGACGGCCGAAACAGGGCAACTTAAAACTCGACCGCCGTCATTGCTAGAACTGGATATTCTTTAACATGTCTCTTCCACCACTTCAATAAGTCGAACTCGAAATCATAGGTATCGATTTCACAGCCTTCAAATGTTGTGTTTAGAAATTTGGATATCTCTGTACGTTGATCGGATGACGATGACGATGTCGCTCCCTTCTGTCGTTTAGAATTCATTTTATCTAGAACTTTTTGAAGTCCCCGTACGAGACCTGTAGGGTTAGTGGAAGCACTTGTGGATGGATTGGGAACCGCTTCGTTTCTCAATCCATACATACGCTCATATTCAACATACAAGTCGTTTAATAAATTTTCTAGTCTAACTACTTCAACTGTAAAATCTACCGAGGGCACATTATGAGTAACAAACAAAGCATCATAGTAAGCACCTAACATGTTAGACAAACCTACTAGTCTTATACGAGGGTCGAGCATAGAAGAAATGAGATAAATGTCAGGAATATACAACATGTATTTATTCCATTTCTCCTTCATCGGCTCTAAACATTGAAATAATTATGCGTCGTGTTCCATGGTTTCAAACTCGGCAGTTATTTCTATACAAGCAGGCAAGACTAAATGTGCTGTGGGTTGATAACATTTTGAAAACAATACTGTAAATTTTTTGAATATTTCAAAAACATCCATCAGTTTCTTGCATGAAGTCCAAATAGAGGGATACAAACGATATTCGCTCGGACGGTGTTCATTTAAAAAATCACAAAATGTATTTTTAATTTTGTTTGTTTTTTTCCAAAGATCATGAGTCGTGTTCCACCTATGCGGTACATCTTGCGGCAGTTTGATAGGGCAATGACCTTTCTCTTTAAGAAATTTATACCACTTATTAACAAGAATATTTCTACCTAACACATGTGAAATCGCAGTTTTTATCGAATTAATATTATGGTCAAAAACTCTTAGACCATCCTTTACACATAAATTAAAAATATGGCATAAACATCTAACATGAAAAAATTGACCGTTACAAAGAGGTTCACAATATCGGGATAAGTCGAGAATAGAAGCAGTGTTGTTTGAAGCATTGTCAAACGCAATAGAAAAAACTTTACCTTTTAAATCGTATTCCTCAAAAATATCAACTAATAAAGATGCAATGTTAGAAGCAGTATGATTGTCGTTAAATAAACAAAAAGCAAGTAACATTTTTTGGACAATCCAAGTGTTGTCAATCCAATGACCCGACACGCCCAAATAATAATTGTTCGTCCTCCTATCCTCCCAAATATCGGCACATACACATATTCGGAATTTATTTTTCTTCGAACTTTCTATAATAATATTTTGTCGTTTAATAAATTTATTTTGAAATCCCTAGTAACCGTTGCACGAGGGATACAAGTAAAAGCCGGCTGCAAAGCCCCTTGTACGTAGCTTTCAAAAATAGGATTCTCAGGAAAGCTAAAAGGAAGACCCATCCCCGCAACAAGATCCGTGGTTAGATCTCTACAGTTATCACGACTGTAAATAAATTGACTGACTCGGGTACTTTCACCACCATCTAAATTGACTGACTCGGGAGTAGGAGTAGGATCAGCCAAACCACTAGCACTATCACCACGCCGACTCCCACCACGTCCTCGTCTTGGACGGGAAGCATTCGGAAATACATCATGATCATCATCAACGTCGACTTCATCATTATCTTCATCTTCGTTAAGGTTGATGTTAAAATTTCCAGGTTGAGACATTATATCGTCGTAATGACTATCAAATTCATCTTGATTGTAACCTGAAGGTGTGTCGAACTGAGGAATCGAAATGTGATTACCGGTGACAGGGTCTGTATAATATTGGGGTCTATAACCACCAGCAAGATCATCCGATTCCGGCACAACCGTGTCATCACGGAAAGTAACATTTCGATTGCCTTGTGTTGATGCACCTCTTCTTGACATTGTACACAATCTAAATTACATATAACGGTTATAAAAAAAATTAAATTAACTAACCAATTTTACTTATAACTAAAACCGAATTGAAGTAACGATTAAATCAGAACAACTTCAAATTTCGGTCTAGTAAAGTAAATTTGATTATAAAATTTAATTTTTTTTTACACTTGCAAAAAAATTAGTTCAATATAATACAAAACCAAATTTACTTATAACTAAAACCGAATTGAAGTAACGATTAAATCAGAACAACTTCAAAAATTCGGTATCGTAAAGTAAATTTGATTGTTGTTTTTAACAACTAAACAAACTTGATAATCAAAGAAATTAGTAGAAGACATAAGAAATGAGTAGAAGATTGAGAGAGATTGGTGTGAGACTGGTGTAGGAATGAGGTAGTATTTATAGGAATTTTTTTGGGGTGTTTGGGAGAAAAAAAAATTTTAATAGCCGTTGCATAAATAGCCGTTGGGCCGGTTCCGGCCGGTTCCAGCGAAGCCGGTTCAAACCGGCGGTTCCGGTTCCGGTTTCGGTTCCAATAATCACAAACTGGTACAAACCGGCCAACCGGCGGTTTCCCAAACCAGCGGTTCCACAAACTGCCGGTTCACAAACCGCCGGTTCCAGTTCCAACCGGCGGTTCCGGTTTTGGTTGGCCAGGTCTATTTGGAGAGCATCAATTCTACTTGTTGTTCAAGTGTTTAGATTGTGAAGCTAGGGATTAGTCAAGGACAATCAACAAGGGCTTTTGTAACCGTTGTAACTTCAAGAAGACTAGTGGAAATTTTCCTCCTACATCATAGGGGAAGAGTGGACTGACAGGATTACACCACCTGAAACCACTATAAAAAACTGTGTTTTTAGTTTTGTATTTACTTTCTGCAAACTTACTTTAAGTAGTTTACTTATTGTTTACAATTTTATTTACTCAGCAATCGAACTCTTGCATACAAACTGATTGAACTCACACTAGCATAAAACTGAGTTTCACCAAAACTTAGTTCAGCATTCTTTCAACAAAAATAACATAACTTAAAGGCTAATTAATTAATTCTACTGCATTTAACTCAGTTTAAGAAAAAAGTCACCATACATTTTCTTATCTCGCTTATTTTAACTCCGTAAAAAGTTTAAAGTGAGAAGTTTATTCACCACCCCCCCCCCCCCCCCCCTAAACTTGTCCAAAGCCATTACAAGGGCCCAACACTCGCTTAAGTCGACTACGGCAAAGTCGTTTCGGATAAAAAAAACGACTCTATTAAGGTTGTTTCTCCATTAAATGACTTTGGTAAGGTTGTTTTCATCTGGGCGAACTAAAAGGCTTCAACTTTTGCAACATTGAATCACCCCCAAAATAAGAGTTCAATACACTAATTTCAAGTACATTATAGCATTTTTACATGTCAATTTCACGAAACAACACACAATAGTAGATTGATTTAAATAGTACCTTCTCATTGATTTTGCTTGAAACCCCAATTTCTACAATTGGGGTTTTTGATTCCACACTTTCATCCATTGAACCTTGGTATACAACCTCCAATGCAAGTTCTTTATCGTATGGTTTGGATGGATTTGGTGTAGAGATGATTATGAAGAAAAAATTGATGAAGATTATGAAGATGGTTATTTAGTTTGAAGATGGTGTGGGTTTAAATGTTTTATGATGATAAAGATTATGAAGATGGTGATTTTGTTTGAAGATTGTGTGGGGTTTAAAGGTTTTATGATGATGAAGATGAATGATTTATAGAGATGAGGGTTTTGTGATAATGAAGGGTGATGGATATAATGATTTAGGATTTTGAGGGTGATGGATAAAATGATGATGATGATGATGATGAAGTGTTTGTGAAAATGGGTTTTATGAGGAAGAACATATTTGTTGGGGCGAAAGTATGGGGTGGGTAGGTAGGGGTGTAGGATATAAGGTAAGTGAACTTGAGGGACTAATTTGTAATAAAAAAAATTGGTGTAGAAATAGTTTAAAAGTACGGTATGAGGTTAGAAAATATGGTGTAAATAAAGAATTAAAACCTTTGAAAATCAATGTGGTGCAAGGCAAATTTTACTTTTAAGTGTAGTGTGAAGTATAAAATGATGTAGCGGTGAGTTTGTTGTGGTGTGAATGAAAGCTCCATATTTTTATTATCAGTGGATATTAGATGTTACACTTCTAAGATAAGAGTAATATACCACCGAGTTTTTTAATTACTATTATTTGATTCCGCAGTGTTTGAAGGTTTAAAGGCACGAAAGATTGGTGTGTTCTTTAAAATAACCAAAAGATGAACGGCTCGACAATTACACAGTTCGGCCTCCAGGACATGGGCGTTACAAAAAGTAGGCCAATAGTATCACCTCAATTGTCATACCTAAACGAGAAGAACCCATTTGTTTGCACACAATGCTTTTATTGTTGTCTCGTTAGCCAAATTCCGCCCTGCCCACAGGATACACAGAAATGGAAAGTCAACTTAACCGGATGTGTGGAAACACATGAAGCCTAGAAGATATGACAACAATACAATCTCTCCTTCTAACGAACACCTAGAAGATATGCCAACAATCTCATGAGAGATGCTTCCATCTCTGCTTTTAACCAACATCTAGAAGATATGTGAAGATGAATGTCAGGGGAGATGCCAACCATCTCTTTCCTTTTAACCAACACCAAGAAAATATACAATCTAAAAAGACGAACAGTATCACTAAGAAAATTCCTGACTAATCTTGCTGCAAATGAAGCTTCCACTACAGATCCTTGGATTATTCCCCTTTAATCGGCTATTGCAAACTCAAAACACGTAAGGGGTTACTGTTGTACGTGAGCTGCATTTCATCGACCTAGCTCCCTCAGTAGTAGTTACTAGTATGGCAACACGAACCATCTTCATAAAAAGAGAAGATTTCATATCGCAATGCTGATACATAGAATCTGATGAACGAGTAGGATTAAAAAGAACCAAAAGAGATTAACACATGCCGTTGATTGTCCAATTCGGTGCAGGAGTTGTGCACCTCAAGTTTTCCCAGTCCACTTCTTAGAAAGTGAAGAAAATTGTATCCCCCACTTCACTGAGGGCAAGAAAATATCTTGGAAAACTGAAAATGCCTGTCTATCCATCTTTCACGCACACAAACAAAACAACACACACTGAAAATTCAGTGTGTGAAGGCACTTGTTAATATGACAGTTTGGATCATGACCAAGTCCAAGATTAAAGAATGATTATTTACATAAATAAAGGAATACCCTTGGAGACCAGAATACCCATACGATACAACTAACTATGGTACAGAATGCCTACTAGTTTCAAGTATTTTTCATCACACAGCGGTCAGGCCTTCAGGAAGAGGTTGATTTTCCGGGTCATCGGATAAAAACCGCCTGCAAGCATATAAAACAGCTGAATGGAAACCAGCTGGGTTGTCTATAAACACAAAATGACCACCCTGAGAAATCAATAATAAGCTTGTTAGATCTGGAATCACAAAACAGTCCCCTATCTTGAGGGAGGAAAAAAAAAAACAAGTCTTAAAAAGGAGATTGTGTGCAATGATTTTTTTTTCAAATAAAAGATACACACATGATTTTTCGTTTTTTGAGGGGAAAGACATACTTCCATAATTACGTTATGTTTTAAAAATAAAAATAAAAATTATGACCTGAGGGACCCTTAGGATTTCGCAGGGAACCTTCATATGCTTACGAGCTTCTTCTGCTCCTTGATAATTCATCCAATCCTGGAAACCATAGATGAACGTTGTGGGTACCTTCCACTCCGATGCGCTGCAAGGCAGCAAAACATAATTAGAAACAAACTCTATTTTACATCATGGTTACTGAGTATAGTTAGTGTGCTATTGAGTATTGAAGATAAAACGATGTAAAACACATTAGAGACTATACTATACACATCACCGACTGTGAATTCATCACTTGAGCAAAAAGAATGAAGCTTTACCGTTGTAAAAGAGGCATTCGTGCGAAGGCGCCGAAGGAGAAGATATATTTTAAACACAACTCTCCACTAGATTTAGCAGCTAAAGTGTGGTACACGTAATCTTCCACAGAAAAAAGAAGTTGTTATTCGATCAACAGTTCAGAGTATGTTTTAGTCATGAAAAGGAATTAAGCAAGGACAAAAAGTTAAATTAAACTACCGGTAAGTAATATTGATTCTTCCTCACTCAACATAGTTCCCTGTGAATATGAACCAAACCGAGCGCTCGTATATCTGCGGACCACATTTGGACCCCAAGGCCCTAAACCTCTGCATGTTCGCAAAAAGGTTATCATATAGCAACAGTAAGTGAGAATCAGCTAATTTATCAAAGGATAAGTAGATCAAATACTTTGCTACCAAATGGAAGGTGAAATATCACAATTTCCGAGCAGCATATAATGCAATACGCCCCCACTTAGACTATATTGCCGTTAAGGCAGTCTAATATGTTCCTCAACCCCAAAACTATAGCAATATCAAGTCAAAGTGAAAGAAGTCAAAGACAGCAAAAATCAAGCAAATGACAGAAATGTATCAAGGAATTTTCACCTTGCAATGTACGACAGATTCGAACTCGATCACTATATGAAATACATAATTGAAATATTACAATTCCGCTAACCTATATGCAAAAATGTACAAGTAACATAAAGCTTCATTAATTTCACCCTAAACACATTTGCAACATATGAGGAATATAAATAGGAAAACCAACAAAGAAAGAATCACACTATTTATTTATGCAAGTGAACTTGCAGAATGATAGAAAACAGATTATATGACCGCTTAATTTCAGCTTTCATTTATGTTTTGCTTCATGTAGTAAAAAAAAAAAAAAAAATCATTTTGTCATCATTGTAATGCTTGAAAAATATTTGTCCCATAAAAAAGTGTCGTTTTTAAAAAACCAATACATCATTCAATACTCTTTTTCCAAACATACCCTTATCCTAACGTTTATTCATTCCATATACTCATTTCATGTCCCAAAACAAGCAATTATTATTAGAGGGGTGTATATGTCCATGTAGTATTAGAAATTAGAAAACAACACATTAATTAAGTTTTTTAATCTGTGTGAGAAGCAAATAGTGGACATCTTCAAGGGACAGAGGTAGTGCAAGATATGGAAGTGGGGAAGAAGTAATCACCTAACGAGTTTTTGTGGAGTAAAGTTAGACTCCCATAGATGATTCATAATGACTCCTTTCCATGAAGATCTAAAGCGAGTTAGCCATTCACTCTGATAATCTTTTTCTGGAGTGAATCCAGCTGGTCCAACTAAAATCAATTGTTGAACATGCTCAGGATGCTGCAATAGCAATTAATTTGCATAAGAATAAAACGTAACCACCTTGACATTAGTGAGCAATCCAACACAATCACAAATGTAGTACACTAAATAAGGCGAATAGTAAAAGCTAACTACTAACCAAAAGCAACTAATAAACATTACCTAAGACTTGCCTAACTAAACAAACAATTAATACATAAAAGGTATACAAGAAATACTGTAATCAGTATATTACAAATAAATACAAAATATAACACATATTTCAACACTCGCAACAAGCTTGGCTGTGAATGTTGGAACAACAAAGCTTGATTCAGAAGAACTGGAACTCTTTAGCTGGTACAACTTTATAGTAATATATGGAAGTGCTTCTTGTCCACACTTTTTAATGAAATGACAGTCAATATCCACATACTTGGTTTTGACAAGTTGGTTAGGGCTTTAAGAAATCTGAATTGGTTCAACTCTCTTGTATATGAAATCAGCCAAGGATATGTGGTCAAGGTTGAAACATATGCATACCGGATCATAAGATTTATCCCGGATTTATGATGTATGCAAACAGTATTTTCAACTAGAACAAGGGAGTACATGTTTGGAGGATTACTATTCAAAGGTCATGAGTATTTGGGAAGAATGAAATCTCTATCAACCTTTGTCAACTAATGTAACACTTAAGGAGAGACAATGAAATGATACGGACGTGATAAGATTTCTTTCTGATTTAAGGCCCGAATTTGAGCCTATTCATGCTCAGATTGGTGTTTTCACGATTGTAGGGTCCAGAGATCCATAGTAAAGGTTCAGGTAATCAAGATTCTCTTGAAACAGTTGAAGAAAAATCAGTATTGTTGACAGAATCAAGCAGCAGCCGATGATTAAAAAGGGCATGGTGGGATCATGCGGTGGTCGGTCTGGGCGTGGTTCAATTAAGTGTGATCATTGTGGTAGGTTCATTCATACTATTGATGTGTGTTGGGATCTTCATCGAAAACCATATAACATGGCATATCAAGTTAAATCTACCCAAGAAGCAGAAGATCAAATTACAATTTCCAGAGATGAGTATGAGAAATTGTAAGGTGGTAAGGTGATCTTCAATGCCTCTTCTCATCCAAAAAGCCTCAGTGGATACTAGACTCTAGGGCCACTGATCATATGTTTGGTTTGTCTTGATCTTTTTCTATGCTTTAACTGATCCTAAAGTTATTACCTTGGCTAATGGTTCTTCTGCCATGGTGGTGAGTAGTGGTACGATTCATTTGAATTCTAAAATCCATCTCTCTCATTCGTTACACACACCTTAATTTCCATACAATTTAATGTCAGCTAATCGTTTAACTAAAGATCTGAATTGTTCAGTCATCTTTTTCCCTGATTATTGTGTCATGCAAGATCTTCACACGAAGAAGAGGATTGGTACGGGTCATAAACGTGGTCTTTACCATTTCAATGAATGCATCAAAACAGTTGCTCTTCAGACCAGTTTGTCCCCTATGGAATGGCATTATCGTCTAGGCCAACCAACTCTTCTAGTCTTAAAACAACAATTTGAAGGCCACAACCACTTAGATTCTTTAACATGTGAAGTATGTCAAATTAGTAAGCATTGTAGGTCATCTTTCAAATTTAGTATCAATAAAAGAAGGGATGTCAGGTTTAAACTTGTTCACTCGGATATATGGGGTCCATTTCATATTGTTTGTAATCATTTAAGACATTAGATTACATTTATTGATGACCATTCCCGTATGCCATGGCTATTTTTAATAAATTCTCGCACTTAAACTAATTACATAATTAACTTAATAAACTAAGACTTAGGAGAGAGTATTCATGATGATTAATTCTACAATATTTCGGTTGACATTAAAATGCTTTTTTTTATCCAGCCACTTATATGCACGAAATAAGTATCGAAGTTGACTTGTATCTTTGGTGTGAAATTTAGATTAAAGCCTCAAGTGATTCAGATTATGCTGGATCGATAGATGATAGAAGCTCTACCTCTGGCCATTGCATATTTCTGGGTGGCAATTTGGTGGTTTGGAGAAGCAAAAATCATGTGATTGCAAGACCATGTTCAGAAGCAGAGTTTAGATCCATGGCTATTGGGATCTGTGAAACTACTATGGTTGAAGATCATCCTAACAGACCTAAGAGTGGTATGGAAATCTCCTATGAGGCTGATCAATGACAACAAGTCTGCTATTGAGATTGCTCATAATCCAATTCAACATGATAGAACAAAACACATTGAAATGGCTAAACACTTTATCAAAGAAAAGCTGGAAAGTGGGCTAATCACAACTGAATTTGTGCCATCTAAGGATCAAGTAGCAGATCTATTCACTAAAGGCTTACCTGGGAAGATGTTTCATGATGATATTAGCAAGCTGGGAATGTTTGATATCCATCTACCAGCTTGAGGGGGAGTGTTAGAATTAATCATCATGATTGGTTCCTAATACTCTCTCCTAAGTCTTAGTTTATTAAGTTAATTATGAAATTCGTTTAATCCCTAATGGATTATGTTAAAAGAAAAGAGAGAACTTTTGTATATTATTCAATAATGGAAAAACTTGGTATTACATTTGAGTCTGCCTCTCTTTAAATAGATACACAACCTAGAGTCTAGTCGATTCAACTTCCTTGATTTCGGGAATCAAATCGGCGCATTTATTGTACCGGAATAACGACGGAATCGAATAAAATCATAACATAACCGCGAGACATTAATACCGGATTTTCAACCCTACTTAATTATAAAATAAGTAAAATGACGAAAAACCCCTTAATCTTCAACACTCCCCCTCAAGTTGAGCATAGATGTTGATCATGCCCAACTTGCTGAGGAAGTCTTCAAAATTCTGCTTCATTAGGGCCTTAGTTAGCCCACCATACTTGTTAAAGCGTGAGGCGGTGAGGCATGGTATGGGCGCCCGGACGCCATGGCGCACGCCATGGCGGCGCCCGGCATGCAAGGCGTGCAATAAAGTCGTGCAATCAAAATTTAACCCGATTTAACCTCCACCTATTAACTTTTGATTCAATTAACAGCCAATTAACATTTAACAGCCACATACAGCTAATTAACAGCCACATACACAAATAAAACAGCCACATACACAATTAACAACCACATGACTTGCCAATTAACAGCCACATACACAAATAAAACACATCAAATCCATAGACTACTAAGTACTAACAAACAAAGATCACTAAACTAGTTCACTACTTAAAGTTTTAGAAAATCAAGCAAACAAAGATCACTACTTTGACAATCATTCAATTCCATTATTTCAAAATCAAATTACTTACATCATTAGATTCATTACTTTTCATTTCATTGTTTCATACTTTCATTAAAAGAAAATTATAAACATGTTTTTCAACTCCATAATCACATAAAGAATAAACTATTTAACACAATCATGTGTAAAAAATGAATTAAAAATAAATAAATTTAAAAAAAAAAAACGGGAAAAAGGCTCCTGTTACCTGAAGAACGCTGAAGCTGCAATAGATTATTACCGCCGGTTATTATGAGAAGAAGGAGAAGAAGTAAGCTTTTTTAAATTATTAGGCTGTTTTTTTTTTTACACCATGGAAGAAGGTCGCATTTTCTCAGCAGCAGGACTGGAGAAGGCAGCGGGAATGAGAGGAAATGAAGAGAATAAGGATGGGTTGACTAGATTTTATGTTATTATTAACTGGTTTGACGTTTTTGCCCTTCAAATTCTATGGCGCGCCACGCCTCACACCTTGCACACCTTGAACGCCATGGCGCCGCCATGGCGCCGCCATGGACACGCCGGACATTTTCTGCGCCACAGCCTATGTTAAGGCGTCATAGCCCCGCCTCACGCCATGGCGCACGCTTTTACAAGTATGTAGCCCACCAGCTACTTGCTAGGCAGAAGGCATGAAGGGTACGCAAACTCTAGCTTCTCTTTGATAAAGTGTCTGTCTACCTCCACATGTTTGGTCCTGTCATGCTGGACTGGGTCATTGGCTATGGCAATAGCAGCTTTGTTATCACAGAATAGCTTCATAGGAACTTCTGGACTTAATCTCAGATCTTCCAGGACCCTTTTTACCCAAAGTTCTTCACATATCCCATGAGCCATAGCTCTAAACTCTGCCTCTGTTGTACTCCTGGCCACCACTCTCTGTTTTTTGCTTCTCCATGTCACAAGGTTCCCCCACACAAAAGTACAATAGCCTGTGGTGGACCTGCTCTCCTTTGAACCAAATCGGCATATCTCGTATAGACTTCAATACTTCTTTTCTGGTTTTTCTTAAACAACAGACCTTCACCAACTGTTCCCTTCAAATACCTTAGGATTCTAAGTACAGCTTGATAGTGGGATTCACCTGGGGAATGCATAAACGGACCACCCCTACCGCATATGAGATATCCGGTCTAGTGTGTGCAAGGTATATTAGCCTGCCCACAAGTCTTTGATAGCGTTCTCTATCCACCTCATTTTCTTCATCTCTCCTCTTTGTCAATTTTCGGTTACTTTCCATTGGTGTGCTAGCAGGTTTGCACCCCAACAGCCCTGTTTCTTGCAAGAGATCTAGAACATATTTCCTTTGTGAAACCACCATACCCTTGTCTGACCTTGCCACTTCCATTCCTAGGAAGTACTTAAGCCTCCCCAAATCTTTAATCTCAAACTCCTCTTTTAGCCTTTCGGTTGTGTTCTTAATGCCCCAAGTATCATTCCCTGTTAGGATAATGTCATCTACATATACCACAAGGACTGTGACTTTTCCATCAGGCCCTCCTTTTATGAACAGGGTATGATCAGAGTGCCCCTGTTTGAAGCCAATCCTCAACAGGAACTGTCTGAACCTATCAAACCAGGCCGGCCCTTGGACTTTGCTTTAGTCCATATAGGGATTTCTTTAACATGCCCACCTTGTCTTTCTGCCCAAAACCGGGTGGTAGCTCCATGTACACCTCCTCCTTCAAGTTCCCATGAAGGAATGCATTTTTCACATCCAGCTGATGTAATGGCCAGTCCAGATTCACAGCTATTGAGAAAATGATCCTTACCGTGTTTAATGGCAACTGGTGAGAAGGTTTCTAAGTAGTCAATCCCATATGTTTGACTGTATCCCTTTGCTACAAGTCTTGCCTTATACCTCTCAATTTCCCCATCTGCCCTGTATTTGATGGTGAACACCCACTTGCACCCTACTGGTCTCTTTCCTGCTGGTAAGTCAATCACTTCCCAAGTCTCATTCTTCACCAAGGCTTTAAGTTCCTCCTGTACAGCTGTCCTCCACTCAGGTATCTCTAGAGCTTCTTGTATGGTTCTGGGTATTGTACCTTTTGAGACACTGGATAGGAAGGCTTGATGTGAGGGGGAAAGGTTGGTGTAGGTGAGATAGTTTTGTATAGGGTACCTAGGGTGCTTTGTACATTCCCTAGTGGGTTTTCTGATGGCAATAGGAACATCCAGTAAGAGATGTTCATTATTCTGGGAGATAGGATTTGTGGATGGCCTTGAAGAGGATGGGGTTTTTTCGACTCAGATGGTAATGTGGTTGGTTCCCCTCCACTGTCATCAGTCTGCTCAGATGTCTCTGGGATTGGATCTTGGGAATCCTGAATGATAGATTCCTTGTTTGTAGTGGATTTGGAATACTTTCTGAAATAAGTCAGACGCTTGAACTTAGTCACAGAACTGGGAGTCCTAGGAGTTTGGTCTGTTTGAGACTTTTCTCCAGTAGGACTACCAGGATTTTCATTACTTTGTCCTTTAGTTTGTTCAGAATGTGGTATGCTAGACCCTTCTACCCCATCTTCAGTGTATATAAAGTCTGCATCCTGAGAGTACATAAAATCAGCACCATCTTCAAGAGTCATTAAGTCCTCCCCCTGAAGATGAGGCTGGTGCTCAAAGAAACTTACATCCATAGTCTCTAAGACTTTCTGTTTTTCAAAATCAAAGCACCTATACCCTCTTTTTTGTGCAAAATATCCTACAAACATGCATTTAGTGGCCCTAGGTTCAAGTTTGCCTTGATTGTATGCCTGTACAAAGGCTATACAACCAAAGGTTTTTAAGGGCAACTGGTGTATCAGTCTTGTTTCTGGAAAACATTCTTTGAGTTTCTCAATAGGTTTGCAAAAATCTATACTTCTAGAGGGAAGCCTATTAATAAGGTACACTGCAGTGAGCAGTGCCTCCCCCCACAAGTATTTGGGACATTTTGATGCAAGCAAAAGGGATCTTACCACTTCAAGCATGTGTCTGTTTTTCCTCTCAGAGGCACCATTTTATTGTGGTGTGTTTACACATGAGCTTTGATGGATGATTCCTTTTGCTGTGAGAAAGTCTTTAAAAGGGTTATGGTATTCAGTACCATTATCTGTTCTAAGAAATTCAATAGAAGTGTGGAATTGTGCCAAAACCATGTTATAAAAAGTTTCAAATGCCCTTTTTACTTCTGACTTGTCTTTTAGCAAGTAAACCCAGGTTACCCTGGTGTGATCATCTATAAACGAAACAAACCATCTGTGTCCATTCAAGGTGATGCGTCTTGAGGGACCCCACACATCACTATGGATTATTGTGAATGGCTTGGTTGGTTTATAGGGCTGTGAGGGATAGATACTCCTTTTATGTTTTGCCATTTCACACACTTCACATTGAAAATCTGAAACACTTTTATTAGTAAACAACTTAGGGAACAACTTTTTCAAATACTGAAAACTAGGATGCCCTAGTCTAGCATGCCACATTCTGATTTCACAATTAGACACAGTTTCTGAATTGTAACATCTAGTCCTAGGTTCTACATTATTTCTTCCAGAGACTCCCTCTTCCAACAAATAAAGGCCATCAATCACCCTAGCATTGCCAATCTCTCTCCCCAAAGTTGCATCCTGCAGCTTACAATCAGTAGAGGAAAACATTATGCTGTAGTTGGCCTCTGAGACCAACTTATTTACAGAAATAAGGTTGCATGATAGTTTAGGAACATAAAGTACCTCATAGAGGATAAGAGAGGGAGAAATAGGGACTGATCCCTTGCCAGCAATTACAGCATAGGACCCATCTGCTATTTTTACCCTCTGATTTCCTCCACTAGGTAGGTATGAAGTGAATTTGTCAGAGGAGAAAGTCATGTGATCTGTTGCAACTGAATCAATGATCCAGTGTGCTTCAGATCTAGTTTTTAAGGTGGAAAGGGCAAAAGAGTTACCAGATTCTGCCAGGTTGCATTGGGAGCTCTTGTGATTAGCCAAAAATTGGCTAAGTTGCTCTAGTTGATCCTTTGTGAGGAACAGAGGTACAGGGGCCTTTTCTCCTGGTTCAGTAGATACTTGATTTGCCTTGCTTGTGTCCCCACCAGCTCCTGATTGTCCTCTCGGTTTCCAGTTTGGGGGCTTTCCATGGATACCCCAGCAAGTCTCCCTAGGTGGCCTGTCTTCTTGCAGTGGTCACATACCACCCTCTGCTTCTTGCCCTTATAGTCTCCTCCTTTGATAGAGGCTAATGCAGAGGCCTCCAAGCTTGAATCTGCTCCTCTTGTTGCTGTTCCAGAGCTGATTTCTCTCCCCATGACCACCCTCCTAGCTTCTTCCCTTCTGACTTCAGAAAATACTTCCTTGAGTGATGGTTGAGGTTTCTTTCCCAGAATCCTTCCCCTGACTTCATCTAGAGAAGGATTTAATCCTGCTAAGAATGAAAACACTCTTTCATTCTCTTCCCGTTTCTCAAATGTGGTGCTATCCTCAGCGCACACCCACGTGTCATCATGACACAAGTTCAGCTCTTGCCACAGGCTTACTATTTCATTATAGTAGGTTGTGACATCATTATTTCCCTGCTTTAGGTTCCACAATTTGGTTTTCAGATTGTAGATCTGTGAGGAGTTTTCGATATCTTAATACAACTCCTTTACGGCCTCCCATATATCTTTGGCTGTTTTTAAAAACATATGGGGCCTTGCAATATTCCTCTCCATCGAATTAAGCAGCCAAGCAATTGTCATGGAGTTTTCAGATTTCCATGTGTTGAGCCTTGGATCATTCGCTACTGGTTTCTTTGCCTCTCCAGTGATGTATCCAAGCTTGCCCCTTCCATCAATGGCTAGCATAATCGTTTGGGACCATTCTAGATAATTGGCCCCACCATTTAATTTCCTTGAAACTAACACAGTGGGTGAAACACTGTTTGAAGAGTCATCAACTCCGGTACTAGGTCCTCCTTGAGCAGTAGTGCCGGAGGTTGGGGTGGTGGAGCCGTTGTTGAGTTCACTGGCCATGGCGGCTCTGAGATACATTTTCGATATTCAGAGTTTAATCGGAACCGGGCTCTGATACCATGTTAAAAGAAAAGAGAGAACTTTTGTATATTATTCAATAATGGAAAAACTTGGTATTACATTTGAGTCTGCCTCTCTTTAAATAGATACACAACCTAGAGTCTAGTCTGATTCAACTTCCTTGATTTCAAGAATCAAATCGGCGCATTTATTGTAGCGAGAATAACGACGAATCGAATAAAATCATAACATAACCGCAGACATTAATACCGGATTTTCAACCCTACTTAATTATAAAATAAGTAAAATGACAGAAAACCCTTAATCTTCAACAGATTATCTTTATATCGGGTCACAACTTTTGGCTGCAAGTCCAACTAGCCGTCGGGACATGACAGGCAACGGCTAGTTTCCCATTTTCTGCTTTCTGGGATGTTGGTTGTATATATAAACAACCAAACCCCTCTTGTAATAATCTAAGCAATGTTCTTAACGAAATAATAATTTATTTCTCTCTTCATTATCCAAGCTTCTATTCTTACAAAATATGTACGTGATCTTTTGCAGGAAACCAGGTTACTCAGAGGACGTCATGTGAAATAATAAGTTATTTCTCTCTTTATTATCAAAGCTTCTGTTCTTACAAAATATGTACTTGATCTTTTGCAGGAAACCAGGTTACTCGGAGGACGTCATGTGGATACCCTATGGATCGCAATCAAAAGTTGTTGAAGGATGATGGAGATTTTTTGAGTTACATAGCCGATATAGAATACTTGTGGGAGACGTAATTATTTGACCATTACGAGGCCGGATATTTCATATGTTGTAAGTGTGGTGAGTCAGTTTCCAAGACAATCGCATTGGAATGCCTTGATACGTGTCTCGAAATATTCATATTTCAGGGCATGGTCCAACGACTCATACAGTACTTGCTCGGATATCCGGGTTGGAGCGTTACAATTTGTATCCCCATTGTTTAGTTGATTAACCTATTAAAACACATTTCATACCTTTTGGATCCAACTTACTTATGTGATATATGTGAACAACAGCGGTACAACCAAATACTTGGTTTGTCAAGAATTTTGTGTTAAATAAGCACTCAAATAAAACTTGAACAGGCATCTTGAAGCTTAGAATCCTAGAAGGCATTCTGTTTATCAAGTATGCGGTTGTGAATATTGCTCATCCACATAAGTAATTAAGAATTCATATAATGAATAGAAGTGATCTAGCTACCTCAACTAAATGTCTCTTTTCTTTCTGCAACCACATTTTGTTGTGTGGTGTCAACACAAAAACTTTGATAGATGATTCTTTTTCCTTGAAAAAGGCTCCTAATGATTTTTCTAAGTACTCGATTACATATTCTGACTTTACAGTCTAAACTGTAGTGTTAAAGTGAGTTGCAACCATGTTATATAAATCCTTCAATATCTATCACATTTCAATTTTTTCTTTATCATGAATAGCCCAGGTTAGACAGTGTGATCATCAACAAAGATTGCACACCATCTACTTCATGTTACATTTTATCTTTGATGGGTATAACTGTATAAGGTTAACATGGTTGATAATTTTTTCTGAGAAAATATATTCTAGTGTGCTTAGACATTTGCCATACCTCACATTGAAAATCTTTTAGATTCATGTCATTGGAAAAAAAATCAGGAGACTGTTTCCTTAAAACACTAAAATTTGAGATGCCCTAATCTATAATGGAATACTACAATTAGGTTCAAGAACATTTCAGCAGCTTGCAGGTTGTGAGCTCTTTATGGCAAGTGCTGAGCTTTATTGGGAATCATTGTCAGTGGAAGAACCTCCTCCATGCATACCTTTCGTCTGCTTTCCCATGCCTTACCTATAAAAATACAAACTTCAGAAATGGAAAAGGTGATTTTCCCAAAATTCTACCTCTAACATCATCCAGATTAGGAATCAATCCTATAAGGAATCTGAAGATCCTATCTTTTTCAACAAGTTCTCTAAAACTTTTGGCATCTTCAACACACTTCAAATTGCATTTCTCGAAGAGGTCAAGTTGTTGCCAGGATTTGCTTAGTTATTGAAATATTGGTAACTAAAATGTCATGTTGCTTCCATAGTTATCAAGACGTAAGGCGAAGCCAAGGCGAGGCAGGGTCGCCGGCGCCCAAGAACCTAGGCGTAGCCTAGGCGAAAGCCCGGCATGCTAGGTGAGCAATAAAGTCATGTACTCATATTTTGGCCTAGATCACATAACGTCATCAAAACATGTTTTAAGCTTTTAACAGATAAACCGAGTACTACCGATAAACCAAAAGGATTTTGGTGAACCAAGATGACAAGTATCAATAGAATGAAAGATTCAAATGATCATCAGTCATCATCACTAAGCTCCATCGCTCCTCTCCCGTCACTACTATTCTCCGCATCCACTCTTTCATCAATGTCAGTGTCAATGCATACCTGAAGAGTAGAGAAGGTTTAGACCTGAAGCTACAGTGAAGGTTTAGACCTTGTTTCCCGCCGGCTTGATATAGTAGAAGAAGAAGGCACCTTTTGTTGGTGAGCTGCAGATTTTTTTTTACTTAATCGCAAGCAGCTAGCAGGAAGCAGCTTTGGAGGCTTGCACACGGTGAGGGATGAAGAATAAAGGGACAAGCTGGAGTTGATAGTTTAGGTTTAATGTTATTTAACACAGGTTTGACCTTTTTACCCCTGAAATTCACATTTAAAGAAAAAAAGATACTGAGCGCACGCCTTTTGTACGCCTGACGCCTAGCTCGCCCGACATTTTCAGCGCCTTACACTACACCAAGACGGAAGAGGGTCGCCTAGGCGTTCGCCTTGCTTCAGATTTTGGAGCTAATATTTTAATTCAAAGATTTCAGAGGTGGTGTCCCTCTTGGTTTAAATACCACGAACTGCTTCCTATAGTTCACTAGCACGATCATAAAACATGAAACTTTTTCTTATCTCAGATGTGTCATTGAGCTAATGAGCCATTACAAAAACAAGTTGTTTTCAGCTTTACATTTCCTGAAGGACAGATCCTCGGGCTCAGGTCGAGTTATTGCTCCCGTCAAATGATCATCCTTGTGTTTTGCAGAGACAAACATTAGGCTTGATCGGGACTAAAGAAGATAATTGTGATAATTGCTCATTGCGCCATTGTTAAATGGCATTTGTTCCCTCAAGTTTTCGAGCAAAATTAGAAGAATAAGGTGATTTGTTCGAAGATATCCTGAGGAAGACGAAGAGTCAAGAATGAGAATTGGTTAACACTTAACAGTGGATCGATCAAGCAAAGCTTTGTTACCATGTCGGATATTAGAGTGGTGAGACTGAAAAAGAAAATATCTCTTTGTATTCTTCTCAGCAAGGCCGAGGGAGATTCAAACAGATAGTACAATACATAAGGCAGCTAGTAAAAGCTATCTACAAACCAAAGACAGTCAAAAAGAGATTACCTAAGACCAGCCTAACTAAAAAAAGAAGTAAATACATAAAAGGCATACAAATAAATATTGTACTAATCAGTAGATTACAGTATTTCATACAAAATATGACACATACTACCTCCATGCATTTTGACTTCATGGTTTTGCCCCATAATATAAGACCTTTTAGAATATCAATGGAGCATTTATCACAATTTTTTCTCTTACCCCACACTATTGCATTAATAATAGTCAAAGGGTGTTTCAGACTTTTGACACTATAATTTAGGTCATTCTTTCACTTTCTTAAATTGTGTGAGAACTCTAAAAGGCCTTATATTTGGGACGGAGATGGTATATTTCAACAGCTTACAGGAACATTTACCTTGAGAGCATACTTTGCAGCAACATACCCTCCAAAAGAATGCCCAAGTAGAATAAAGTTGCTAAGGTTTTTGGCTTTTCGCCATTCCTCAAACGAGTCAATAAACCAAGCCTCAGTCTCTGGATTAACAATACAATGCGAATAAATGCAACTGGAAATTTAGTATTTGCCACCATAGAAATATAACTTTTGAAAAGTATAGCCCACTTAAATAAAACCAGATTGCCTAGCCATCAGGTTAACCACTTATATAAGTAGACTAGTGCCCGTATGTTAACTTTAATGCCTTAGATAAGAAACAAACAGAAGCTGGGACATGCATTGTTGTTATGCCGACGTCATCCACAGCAGAAAACTAACCTTCTGTACTTTTGCAAGTGAAATCAGGCCTGCTTGATCCACCCCAACTGCATTATATTACACACACACACACACACACAAAAAGCGTAAATCTTAATACAACAAGATATCATCATAAATCTCATCTCAAAAGCACATAAACTTTACAACTCCTAGGTCATAGAGGACAACAAGGGTGATTTATAAACTATGGTCATGCAGCATGCTACAATGCGTTGCAATAAATTGACATAGTATTATTAGTCTTAAGACCATTCTGTGCAATTAGCACGATGAAAAAGGGAACATTGCATAAAAAAACATAACGGACAAAGTTAAGTCAAAAGAGCAGGGTTATGCTTCTTCATGGATACATGTTATACTTAATGAAAACTAAATTATAATATTTGTATAGGTATTCAACGAAATACCACTTTGCATGCCAACAATTTTAAGCAGGCTTTTGAAGAAGAAAGACAGCATCTGTAACATACCCGAGCTGATCAACAGCAATCACTCTAAAGCGATTTGCAAGGGCATCGAAATTCCGAAAGAAGAAACCTTGGGAAGCAGCATAACCATGTACCATAACAAGAGTCGGAGAACCTTCTTTGCTGTCAAATGTGACTGTATTGATAAATCTAGGTTCATTGCTTGCTGAGCGGAACCACCTGACTTTGGACCCTGGTGGACAAGATCCTATATTAACCTTTTCTTGGGTATAAGGAGTCCTGACATCCAACACATTTAAAGAATATATATGTCGAATCAGTCGTCAAAATTGAAAAGAAAAGATGATGGTATTCTAAAGTAAGTAACTATTAAAATGACAATTTTCTACAATGCTTCAACAGAAATCCAAATGGCATAGATAATCCTCATTTAAGTGTGAATATCTTCAAGGTGGAAATGTGTCCGGTGACGTTCTACATATAGGCATGAATTATTCTGTTCTAAAGAGACAAATTACAATAAATTCATGTACAAACATGCATGTATTGTCGAATGCTATGTATAATAGCACAATCAAAAGGCCCATATTTCTTATGTTTCATTGAACTGGTGATAGAAAGCTCTGTTACTTGACTTCCCATTACTAACCATTTAACATTAAACCAATAGAAACATAAGGAAATTGAAATGAACCCAAAAGAGTAATTAGACGATGCTAAGAAACTTCTAGAAAAATGATAGCTTCGATCAAAGGTAGAGCATAGTATCAAGAAAATTGGATTACTTGACAATAGAGAGAAGCCGTTTCTCGGCAGCGATGATGTGGTCGGTAGAGGTAGGTATCCAACGAAGAACGGAGGGCCAAAATGATGTTTTCGCCTTTGAAACTGTAGCAGACGCCGCCATCTCTTCCGCCATTTTAAGTAATTAGTTCAATTTAGACCTCGAATACGGAATACCCCCCTTCTTCAACCCAAATTTCATACAATTTCAAAGTTTCCGTATGAGTAAAAGAAGAATGGATTCGTCCGCCAACAACGATGCGATGCCACGACGCTGTGGGAGAAATCGTTAATAGAATAGGAGACGGTGGGTGGCGGTGAGCCGTGCTAGCACTGAAGGATCTTGTCGTCGTCTCCGAGCCTTTGTGTATATTTTATGAGATTCTTTTTACTTTTTCTCTCCTTTCTTAAAACATGAAAATAGGAGAGGCGTAAGTTTTGGAACATGTAGATGGAAATATTTGTGGCCAGAAATCTCCGGTGGAATTTGGCTGTAGAGAAATAGAGAATACCATGAAGACGATTGAGAGAGACCACCGGCCTATCTGTTCATTGCGAGTGTACTTGACAAAGCTAGAAATCTCCGACTAGCCTAAGGGATAGATTAAATTTGTAGATTCAATAGTTTTTTTTGCAATTTAATTTTGATGTAACACTAAACAACTATGGCTCCGTTTGTTTTGCCAAGAGTTTTTTTGGTAGCTTTTTTTACATCACATCACCAATCATTTCTTACAATTCTCCCACCAATCAAATCTTCAACTACAAATAAAAAAATATTAAATCATCTATCATCATTTCACTTTATCAACTTTATTACTTTTTTTACCATTATTTTATTCATTATTCTACTTTATTTCACCAATCATTTCATAATCTACACAAATTTCAAAAAAACATCTTAACTTTCTAATCATTACTTCAATCACTTTATCTAAAAAAAACCCCCAAAAAAACTCCAAAAAAAACTCCAACACAAAACAAACACAACCTATGTCATTGATGTCTAATGACCTTAAAGTAATAAAAAGATAGTTTCTTTAAAAAATAAAAAAAACAAAAAACATGAAAAGAAAATTTTATTTAAGGGAAAATGTTGGATGAAAGTGAGGGAAAAGGAGGTGAGCGATTTAAATGAACTTGTTGACTAAAATTCTTGCAACTCTGGACTTGTCAAACAAATTTTCATTTATATAAGCTTCACATAATAGAAGGGTGTGAAACACCCAAAATGTCATTGCTTCTTGATTCCTAACCTCAAGATGCATTTTCAATCCGTCCGATCCGTAACAGTTTTAACCCGACCCGTCAAATACACCCTTAAATTAAGGTGGGTAAATCATCCCACCCCAATTTACGCAGCAAAATCCAACTCATTCCTATTTTCCCCCATACGCATAACACATCTTTGCTCCGTCCATCATTGTCCGAGCTTCTCTGCCCCTCTCTTCTTCTTCTTCGACCATCATTGTTCGAGTTGGGTGGCGAATTGGCTGTGAGTGGTAATCGAAACCAATTTACGCGGCAAAATCCAGCAAAATACAACCCATTCCTATTTCCCCCTCTTCGCATAACACATCTCTGCTTCGTCCATAATTGTCCGAGCTGCTCTGTCTCGCTCTTCTTCTTCTCCGATCATTATTGTTCGAGGTGGGTGGTGAATTGGCTGTGGGTGGTAATCGAAACCCTTTCTTGGTTGTCCATATTGGTATGTGAATGTAAATTAATTCACCCTGCCATTGCATATAAACAAGTTTTGATTGAGTTTAAATTATGTTATGTATATGATTTTGGAGATTAGGAAGATGTGTTTGCGATTTATTATGGTGTTGAATGATGTGGGATTAGCTTAAACTATGCGGTTTAGGAAAATTGAGTTTGTTAGATTAAACAATTGCGGGATTAGCTTAAACCATGTGTTTGCCTTTAGTTAATGGCTATTTGAACCGAATTGAATTGAAAATGGGTGAATGGTAACGAGACACTCCAATGGTAATCGTATTAACTTCCAAGGAATTTTATTTATTTAAGCTTGTTTATAGTGTGACACAATTGAAACTTGTTTTCCGGGGTGACACAAGTTTAAAATCGTTTCCAGGACTGACACAAGTTTATACCATGTGTTTACCTTTAGTTAATGGCTATTTGAATTGAATTGAAATTGATTTGTGCATTAAATTGAATGCAATGCTACATTCAAGAGTTATGGATTTTGTGTATGTGTATATTGTTTTGTAATCATAGTATTGTAATTATTGTATTGAATAAAACAGGATCTCGGTGAAGCGTGATGGAATATATTGTTTGTATTTTTATAGTTTATGCGGTAGAGGTTGAAAAAAACCGCAATGGTGTATAGTCTTGGAAGTATGTAGGATGTGAATCCGAAGAATTGTCGACGATTTTAAGGGTTAAAAAACATTACATATGAAGAATTGTATGACATGGTGAAAAAAGAGTTGGCAATGAAGGATGCAGGTTCTTAGATCTAAACAAATTAGATCTACGCGCAGCGGATGGATCACGATTTATATAATACAATACATAATTAAAGGATTTAACAACTACAAGGGGGTTAAGATCATGTTACCAATAGTAGGAAGAGAAGCCAAGATCTTCCGATGTGTTCTCCAAACGGCGGTTGGTGGA
The DNA here is from genome assembly GCA_036785695.1 of Gentiana straminea. Taxonomy (NCBI): domain Eukaryota; kingdom Viridiplantae; phylum Streptophyta; class Magnoliopsida; order Gentianales; family Gentianaceae; genus Gentiana; species Gentiana straminea. The sequence continues at coordinate 3,753,143 of JAVUPR010000407.1, read as the reverse complement.
CACCCTTCTTGATACACGAGCCTCCTTGATATGCAACACCAAGAAAAACTTAGAGTTTTTCTTCTTCTAAAACCCAAGACAAGAAAACTAATTATTTCTCTCTTTTTTTGCTATATTGGTCGAAATTTGCCAATGTCCTAAGGCTTGGGAGAACTCTCTTTATATAGGAGAGTAAACCTTGTCCTCCAAGGATTAAATAATTAAGGGATAATTATTACATTAATCCTTTATTCCAAATAAAAGATAAATAAAATGATTATCCCAAACAAATTAGGATAAATCAAGTTATTATCTAATATTCCATGAATTATCATTTAACAAATAAAAGATAAATCACATGTCAAATAATTATCCAAGAAAACTAATTTCTCTCTAATTAAACAACATCATTGGCGCCACCTTTAGGGTTTCCAAGCCCACATAAAATGTCTTTTATGTGTATTATATTATCTAGCCCAACTAAATAATATTTTGCATATCAATTAATTAGCCCAGCCAATTAATTATCACTGAGGCCCAAATAACAAGATTATTAGTCCGAATTACAGAAGCCACATCGGGGACCATGGACCTATAACCAGTAGCTCCAATAATTAATTATTCATCGAACCGAATAAGTACATTAATTATTAATTTCGGGATTACGCCACCATAAACCCGAAACCGAACTCTACCGATTATAGATGTATACTTATACTCAACCCATGTAGAGTGAATAAGCGTCCATTGATATAATCACTACATACGGATTAACCCTCCATAGGCTGTCGTTTCCGAGTGGGAAGTCTCCGTGAACCCGACTCGAATATCTTATCCTTATTTACCATTAACCCCCTAGTGATCAATTAGTTCACATATCGACTAGTAGCTAATTAGTCTAACATGAACTAGGCCCATCGATCATTTTCTTAGGGCTAACAAATAATGGGACTGTCTCTCTACTTCCCGTAGGAAGGAATGGATTCCATGTCTGTGAAAATCAGAACTACTCACTCATCCGGAGATAGTGCCAATGAGAAGTGGCTTGGAACACATATTTAAGTGAACCGTAACTAACACATCAAACACTACCCTGGGACAAGCAGCACCTTGTGATCACCTCAGGATTAAGGTCGATCCATATATGATCATCTAATGCTTTAATAAGATTCCTCGATTACGGAATTATATCGAGAAATTCAGATTAAATCGGTCCATCTATATGAATGCCATCATATATAAATGCCCCACGTAGGTACCTCTCTACCGACAAACCGGATAAGACTATCACACCCTAAGGTGTTCGGGACGCATTATTGGTGTTTTAATCAAGAGACCCTAAACTCTGATTAAGTTCACCACGGACTAACTGTTTAAGCATATCACTACTAACTCAATCCTCACGTGTAATCCATACACTGAGTTAAGTGGTTACATGTGGGTTGCTGCATATATATTTCCTCGTCAAATCCTTCTGGTTGCTGCATATATATTTCCTCGTCAAGATAGCCGTTTAGGAAGGCTGTCTTAACATCCATCTCGCCGGATCTCATAATCTAGACATGCAGCAATCGAAAGGAGGATCCGAATGATTTCAGCATCGTCACAGGGGGAAGGTTTCTTCGTAGTCGATTCCCTCTCTCTGTGTGTAGCCTTTAGCCACTAGCCGAGCTTTAAAGGTTTCAACCTTTCCATCCACTCCTCGCTTTCTCTTGTAGATCCATTTACTGCCTATGGGTTGTACACCCTCAGGGCAATCCACAAGTTTCCAGACTGAGTTAGAGTACATAGACTCCATCTCTTGATTCATCGCCTCAACCCACATGTCCTTATCAGAATCATTCATAGCCCTGCGATAGGACACTGGACCATCAGAGACGGCGATATTTGCCTCTGGTTGCATACCGTACCGCACTGGTGGCCGAACCACTCTGGTGGTACGTCTGAGTGATCTAGGATTGTCAGGGTCGATAGGTGTATCAGTAGTGTTGTTGTTTGTGACACTAGGTGTCACCAGTGGTCTGACTTCGTCAAAGAGTAACTCCTCGAGTACAACTTTACTCCGAGGCTTGAAGTCCTTCATATACTGATCCTCGAGAAAAGTGGCATTAGTCGAAACTATTACCTTATGATCTTCTGGATCATAGAAGAAACCTCCTCGTGTCCCTTTTGCATACCCTACAAACAGACATACTTTCATACGTGCTTGCAATTTGCTAGTCTTGTCCTCTAGCACATGTGCAGGACACCCCCAAATACGGTAGTGTCGCAAACTAGGTTTACTCCCATTCCATAACTCAAGAGGTGTTTTCTCGACAGACTTTGACGGCACCACATTTAGAATGCGGACCGCTGTTTCTAGGGCATGTCCCCAAAAAGACATCGGCAGTGACGCGTAGCTCATCATGGATCTGACCATGTCTATTAAAGTCCTGTTTCTCCGCTCAGCAACTCCATTTTGTTGAGGCGTTCTGGGCGCAGAACTTTGGGAACAAATCCCATGTTCCAAAAGGTAGTCAGTGAAATCAGTATCCATGTACTCACCTCCGCGATCAGAGCGAAGGCATTTCAGAGACTTGCCCAACTGCCTTTCGGCTTCGGCCTGGAATTCCTTAAACTTTTCAAAAGTTTCGGATTTCCTATGCAGTAGATAAACATATCCGAATCTCGAGTAGTCGTCGATGAAAGTTACAAAATACTCGAATCCGCCTCTAGCCTGCACATTCATCGGACCACACAGATCTGAATGTACCAATTCTAAAGGTTCTTTAGCCCTGTTACCCTTTGACGAGAAGGGTCGCTTGTTCATCTTTCCCTCCAGGCAAGACTCGCAGACTGGCAGTGAGTCAACAGATAACTCACTTAAGGGACCATCTTTAGCCAGTCTTTTGATTCTTTCCAAGGAAATATGACCTAGCCTAAGGTTCCAAAGGTATGTTTTATCATTTTGAGAAACCTTCTGCCTTTTGGCAGAACTTTGATGTGCTACTCTAAACATTTCAGTATTAAGCAGTGGAGTATCGGTTGGTTTAATGACATACAGTCCGTTTTCTATCATTGCGGAACATAAGTCACGTCCATTTCGGAAATAACAATCTTATTATACTCAAAAGATAAAGAATACAATTGTTCTTGCAAAACGAGACATAGAAATTAAATTTCTTCTAAAATGCGGAATATAAAAGACATTGTCCAACTTAAGGACTTTATTCCCAAAGACTAAACTAACTACTCCCACTCGCTTTTTGAAATGACCGCACCATTGCCAACTCTCATCTGGTGCGCCCCATCCTCCAACTCTTCATATGAACTAAGGATCCGCAAAGAAGAACAAACGTGGTTAGTAGCACCATAATCCAGTATCCAAGTTGATACATCTTTAGCTACACTGTAGGATTCTAAGACAAGTAAATTACCTGTCTTATCCTTTCCCTTGTTTACCTGGCCCTTTCCTTCCTTCGCCTCATTTAGATATTTCGGGCAATGCTTGCGCCAATGCCCTACTTCTCCACAGTGAAAGCACTTACCCTTAGGTTTGGAAGGTGTTGCCTTTTGCCCTTTCTTCTTCATGGGCTTTGATTTCTGTTCTTTCACAGGCTTGGCTTTCGGTTTTCCCTTTGTCCCTTTGTTCGACGACTTAGCCTCAGCCAAATTGGCTTCGGCTTTCTTTTCCCCTTCTCGGGCCCGGCATTAGGCCGGAAACCCTCGAATATCTGCGGCTCATTTATCAACCGCGTCAAGTCAAACTTAAGCTTGTTCATGACGTAGTTGGTCTTGAACTCGGAGGAAATCGGTGTCGGTGATTCGAGAATCATGCTCACCTGAGTCACTTCGTCAAACTTGGAACCGTGAGTCTCAGCATCAGCGAAGTAATTGATCATGTTCATTACATGACCCGTCACCGACTGACCCTTCCTCATCTTCGCGTTAACAGCCATCCTGACAGCCTCATGTCGGGCCTGATCAGAAGGTGAGCCGAACATGGAAACAAGGTGCTGCATCATTCCTTTTGCAGTGCCCAAGTTCTCACATTTGGTCCTTATGATTTCCGACATTGAGGCTAACATGATGCCCCGCGCCTTATTGTCTGCTTCAGTCCACTTCTGCCGATTTTCTTTTTCGGCTTTGGAAGACTGAGTGGTAAGTGCTGGAATATCCGAAGTCAAGGTGTGTTGAACATTTTCAAAGACGAGAACAACGTTGAGGTTACTTTTCCACTTTGAAAAATTGTTTCCGGTCAACTTATCATTTAACAGTAAAGAAATCTGAGACGACATGATGCTGTAAAGTAAAATGACAGAAATTAAATTCAAGTTCATAAACTGCTAATAAATTTTAGGAACTATAAACTAAGTACTTATAGCCTATCCTACCGTTCCAAGGACTTAATCTCTCACCTCAGTGCCGCCTTAGGGTAGGTCAAAGAGGTTTCGATTAATATTGAAGATCAAATTGAGAATCAAACATCTCATTTGTGATCGTCAATCACCTTTCCCTTTTTCAGCCAAGGTATTACTAAAATACTCTTTATGAGTGTGACCTACTGTTTCAGATTTTTAGGTAGACCCCGAGTATGCCGCCTTAGGGTCGGTCAGTGACCCGACGAGTACCCAAAATCCTATCCTTTCGGAGACCAAGCTTTGAATTTTGATAGCGGTGAAGGCCTTCCTTAGGGAGGCCGGTCCCAGGCCGGCACGAGGCGTCACCATTCTCTCACGTTGCTTGTGTCAACGGTAGAGGCCGTGGGGTCGGCCGTCGCCTCTCCCGCTCCCACTCAATATTTTGAAAAAGTGGTGGGTTTACGATCACGTTTTTGGACTTGATGTTACATTAAGGAACAATAAATCATAGGCCCGAATGTTGCCGGTTACGTGGGGTAGCCCACCCGACCTATTCGTTGGAACATATGTGGCCGTTGGACGGGTCAAGACTCGGGGAGCTCCGTTGAGCCGTAGTGGCTCTTCGGATGGCTCAGCCTTTCTAGACCCCCGTGCAAACGCCACACGTGGAGGGTGAAGTCGATCGAGCCGTAGCTACTGTTGACCACCCAACCGTGGATAAACCACCTTCGAACCATGTTTGCCCGTGATTATCCAATCCTTAAACATCAAACTTTCACGTTGACACTACGGAACAAAAGCGTAATCTCGTCTAGGTAAGGTGGAATTCACCGAGAATCCAACACCTTAACCACGAGGTTTCGGGATTTTACTCCTTATGCTTTCGCGAGTGGGATTCACCGAGAATCCATCACCCAACCTCGACGATTGAAAAAACCCGTGTTCCTCGGTTTTTACCCTAATTAGTTTCTAATCAATATCAAACAATTAATTAAAACTAATTGCGTGTTTTATACATGCCTAACTAATTCCTCGAATTAATTTCTACATGTATGCATATGGAGTGGAATTCATGATATGATGCATGTCATGGCAATTTTCCGGTTCTACACATACAATCTAAACATGTATATTAGTGCGGAAAATAAACATCAAGATGGACGTTAGCGCACCCCCGTATCTAATCTATATATAAAAAAAATAAAGATAAAAACCCTAATTTGTAGCTGTTTAAAATCTTCGACGATCGGCAAAACAAACGAACTCGGATCGCGACGAAACTTTCCAGATCTGTTCTTCACTCCTCGGGCTTTAATATGGACGGTTGGATCGGAGCTTTGACTTGTCAATCTTCTCGAGTGAGCCGCCTAACTTGCTGCTGAATCTGACTTTTTCAGCAGTGCATCAATGACTTCCCGAGGCCGATCGGGAAACGAGATGAATCCCGATCGACCTGAAATTTTTATGCCAGGTCCAAAACTCCATATTTATCGATCTGACCGGTTGGATTTACGTTTCAACGGTCCAAACTCTTCCAGAAATTCGAGGAAGTCACATGTAGGGTTTCTGTTAATCCTGTGTTTTTCTGTTACAGCAACTTCTTTGCAGCAACGAACGGATATCAAAACAAACTCCGATCGATGCCAAATTTTGTGGGATTGTTCATCATCTTCCAATATTGATTTTGACAGGAGGGATCTTCGTTTCAACGGCTCGATCAACGGGAAAAACAAAATATCTAAACAGCTACTAAACAGATCTATTTTCTGGAAATTAAAATTGCAATAAAAATAAATTACAAAATTTCCTGTACTCATATGAACGAATTTTCATCGTTTATAAGAGTTTACAATAGATCTAACGGGTAAACAGTGTCAACTCCCAATCCATCTCTTCAACCATAGCAATTTATCATTATCAAAGCATAAAACAAAGATAAAATTTTATCTACATGCAATTCCACTCCTTTAAATCGTTTATTTATGATTATAACTACATAAATCGTGGAACCTGGCTCCGATACCACATGAAGGATGCAGGTTCTCAGATCTAAACAAATTAGATCTACGCACAGCGGATGGATCACGATTTATATATTACAATACATAATTAAAGGATTTAACAACTACAAGGGGGTTAAGATCATGTTACCAATAGTAGTAAGAGAAGACAAGATCTTCCGATGTGTTCTCCAAACGGCGGTTGGTGGACACCCTTCTTGATACACGAGCCTCCTTGATATGCAACACCAAGAAAAACTTAGAGTTTTTCTTCTTCTAAAACCCAAGACAAGAAAACTAATTATTTCTCTCTTTTTTTGCTATAGTGGTCGAAATTTGCCAATGTCCTAAGGCTTGGGAGAACTCTCTTTATATAGGAGAGTAAACCTTGTCCTCCAAGGATTAAATAATTAAGGGATAATTATTACATTAATCCTTTATTCCAAATAAAAGATAAATAAAATAATTATCCCAAACAAATTAGGATAAATCAAGTTATTATCTAATATTCCATGAATTATCATTTAACAAATAAAAGATAAATCACATGTCAAATAATTATCCAAGAAAACTAATTTCTCTCTAATTAAACAACATCATTGGCGCCACCTTTAGGGTTTCCAAGCCCACATAAAATGTCTTTTATGTGTATTATATTATCTAGCCCAACTAAATAATATTTTGCATATCAATTAATTAGCCCAGCCAATTAATTATCACTGAGGCCCAAATAACAAGATTATTAGTCCGAATTACAGAAGCCACATCGGGGACCAACTATAACCAGTAGCTCCAATATTTAATTATTCATCGAACCGAATAAGTACCTTAATTATTAATTTCGGGATTACGCCACCATAAACCCGAAACTGAACTCTACCGATTATAGATGTATACTTATACTCAACCCATAGAGTGAATAAGCGTCCATTGATATAATCACTACATACGGATTAACCCTCCATAGACTGTCCATTCTGAGTGGGAAGTCTCCGTGAACCCGACTCGAATATCTTATCCTTATTTACCATTAACCCCTAGTGATCAATTAGTTCACATATCGACTAGTAGCTAATTAGTCTAACATGAACTGGGCCCATCTATCATTTTCTTAGGGCTAACAAATAAGGGGACTCGTCTCTCTACTTCCCGCGGGAAGGAATGGATTCCATGTACGTGAAAATCAGAACTACTCACTCATCCGGAGATAGTGCCAATGAGAAGTGGATTGGAACACATATTTAAGTGAACTGTAACTAACACATCAAACACTACCCCGGGACAAGCAGCACCTTGTGATCACCTCAGGATTAAGGTCGATCCATATATGATCATCTAATGATTTAATAAGATTCATCGATTACGGAATTATATCGAGAAATTCAGATTAAATCGGTCCAGTCCTATATGAATGCCATCATATATAAATGCCCCACCTAGGTACCATCTAACGACAGTCCGGATAAGACTATCACACCCTAAGGTGTTCTGGGCGCATTATTGTTGTTTTAATCAAGAGATCCTAAACTCTGATTAAGTTCACCACGGACTAACTGTTTAAGCATATCACTACTAACTCAATCCTCACGTGTAATCCATACACTGAGTTAAGTGGTTACATACAGATATACTTAGGGTTTGCAGCAGTGTATACTATATAAGCACAAAGCAAATAAGATGAATAATAAAATCTGTCATTTATTAATTTAAAACAATTACAAAATTGTCTTTCGGGCACTACATCTAACAGGCAATCGATACAACATTGTATGATTTTGAGATGAAATATATGGTCCCCATTAGTAAAGCTAGACCGATGGTGATTAATTGTGATAAGCTTGTGACTCGTTTTATATCCATTTTTAATTTAAAAGCAGATACTTTATTAATATGTTTGAAGGAAAAGGAAAAGTATACTGAGGTTTATGAAAGTCAAGGAACATGTGAAGTAGTATATGTGTCGGAAACTTAAGAAACATGTGTTGAAATGGATGTTAATGAAGATACATATGTTCATGTTGTTAATGAAGAGACAGATGTTGATGTTGTTGGGAATGGGATGAAAGAGATGTTGGATGGAAGAAAATAAAGCATAGAGACATGTGTCAAAGATTCTCATTTGAACACGGGGAGTGACAATATGGACGTGAATGAGCTACTTCAAGACTCTTTATTGTCGAATTTGGGTGTTAGAAATAAAACTGAGTATTGATGATGATTCATTAATTTATTGTTTGTTTGTTTAACCCCATTGATGAAGTTCCATAACTAGTTGTTATAGTGCAAAGCAAAAAAAATGTCTTAAAAAATGAATGTATAGGATTTATTAGAGTATGACTATTGTATAGGTTATATCAGACAACATTGTAATAGATAGGTTTTAATAGAGTCTAGGACTCAAGCTGAAACCGAATCAAGAATGGTTCGCTAAGGGATCAAACTCAGTTGGCCATATACTAAACCGAAGATTCAAGGCTGAGGGCACAAACTCAGTTATGAAGAACTGAGGGACCAAACTCAGTTTGAATACTGAAGAACTGAGGGTTCAAACTCAGTTTATGAAGACTAAAGCTGAGACTATAAGGTTAGACTTCAGGTAAGTCTGTGATGGCCTGGACTGACTTTATAGATCTTGTATTGAAGGTCTAAGTTACAATGTAAACTTAGTTAATACTATGAGATGAATATGGCGTACTCTGATCTCACAAATAAAGGATCATGAACTAGGAGTACTCTGTTTTAAAGAAGAGTAGAAACTGAGTTAATGCTCCAAGACAGTTGGAAACTAAAATCTCAGAAAACTCAGTTTCGACTAAAGCACGAGTCAATCAATCATTTAATCAGAACGTTAGAGATCAAGCAATCTAATAGGTTGAATATCTGTCATTGTCAGAAAGAACACTGACATCTGACATGTACTATGAAGGACCACCAACGGCTATAAGGATTCAAATTTAAACGTTGGAAAACCCCCTATAAATAGAGCACTTATCACTCAAGAAAAGTAAGGGTGGTGTGTGCAGAGTTCTAAGTTTTGTATACTAAGGAAAAATCAAGAATAAGGGGAAGAAAACTTATAAAGAACTCGTGCTAAGTCCATGATTGCAAGATCAAGAAAAACTTCAAGTAATCAAGACCATTCAATGAACATTCAAGACTAACCATACTTTGAAGAAACAGAGCTTACTGAGCCAATCATATACATCAAGAAGAAGAAGCTCACACACAAGTTGAAGCACTTTCTTGATTCAAGTCTCAACTTTGATTTAATCAAAGGTTTAGACTGTGAAACACAAGGTGGTGGAAGGACAGTTGAGGTGCAGTCAGGGAGACTGTGTTTGTGGTGGAGAGGCAATCATACCCTTCAAGGACCAGTGGAGCACACTTAATGATACAATAATTCTACCTGTTAGGGACTAAGGCTCGAAGATTGTGAAGCTAGGGAATAGTCAAGGACACTCATTATTTATTTTGTGTCTTGTAACGTTAACTCAAGAACTTAGTGAATTTCTTCCAACATCATAGGATAAGAGTGGACTGACGGGATTACACCACCGGGAACCACTATAAACTTTGTGTTCTTTACATTACACATTTATCTGTAGTATTTGGTATTCGTGTTTGTGTTTGTTTACTTTATTGCATTATCTAGCTTTGCACAAATTCAGTCTACACCAGTAAACTAAAGTGCACACAGCACATTTCAAGAGAACTTAACAAACTGTTTACACGAACATTAAAAGGATTTAAAATATATTCTACTGCATTTAACTCAATTGTAGAAAAATGCATTTTCAGCTGAGTTATCTTAACTCCGCATTCTTTTGAATCCTAGTTTACTTGAGAGAAAAAGTTTTTAAGTGATAAGTTTATTCAACCCCCTCCCCCCCTCTAAACTTGTTTGAAGCCTTTCCAAGGGACCAACAACTAGTATCAGAGCAGTGTTATTCTACATTGGTGAAATCCATAGTAAATAAGTAATATTGTTCTATTTATCAGCTTGTTAATCTCTTGGAAATCTTGTTTTCAAAACTTGCATTTATATTTGATGGATACAAAAGTAAATTGCCGGCTTTTGTTGCTGATACACATGAGAAATTATTCGAAGTACTTGTTGAAGATCCAATCATTAGATCAAGTGATGAAGTTTGTAGAATTACAAATAGAAAATAAAATGCAGAAAATTATTATTGATTGAACTGAAATTTACAAATCAAGTTACAATTCAGCTTATCATGGGGTATTTATAGCTTCATACACCTCATTGATCAGTCAGAAGTAAGTTACAAACGGTTCCAACAAACTATAACAAAATAACCGTTTTCTACATTCACTACATTATACTCGCAGGCAGTTGTGTCTTCACACTGTCTACAGGCTGCTATGTGTCAGCTAAGTGTGTTAGCAGACTGCATTCAGCATTCCCTTCATCCTCTATACTGTAACACCCCCTCAAGCTGAGAGTGGTACATGAACAGCTTGCACTCAGCATTCCCTTCAACTACTTGAACTCTGGAAGATCTTTGAAATTCCCAATTTGTCTAGTAGATAGGAGAAAATAGGTGCATCCAAGGCCTTAGTGAGAATGTAAGCTACTTGTTCTTTTGTGTTGACTGGAAGAAGTTTGACAAGTTCTAATTTGACTTTGTCTCTCACAACATGGCAGTCAATTTCAATATGTTTTGTCCTTTCATGAAAGACTGGGTTATGAGCAATGTGCATGGCACTGGCATTGTCACAAAATAACACAGCTGGCAACTAAACTAGAACCTGCAAATCCTGCAGTATATAAATCAGCCACTGGATTTCACAAACTACATTTGCCATAGCCCAGTACTCAGCATCGGATGAGCTTTTAGCTATGTTGTTTGTTTCTTGGCCTTCCAAGAGATTGGAGCATCTCCTAGAAACATCATATAGCCTAATACTAATCTTCTTGTTTCAGGAGAGCCAACCCAATCACTGTCTGTAAAGCCTTTGAGTACAAGATTATTGTCTGCTGGAATAAGCGGCCTTCATATAATTTTTAGTAGGAGTGTCTAGAAATTGACTCAGCTGCTAAACTGCAAAGGCAATATCTGGTCTGGAGAAGGTAAGATAGATAAGTTTGCCCACCAATGATCTGTATGCAGTATTATCTTCCAAAAATGGTGAATCACTATGCTGTAAAGTTTGCTTAGACTCCATAGGTGTCTTAGCAGGTTTTGCTCCCAAAAATTCATATTCTTCTAGAAGATTAAGAGTGTATTTTACTTTGAGAAATTGATATGCCTGCAGGTGTCCTAGCAGCTTCAATGCCTAGAAAATATCTCAGTTTTCTAAGATCCTCAATAGTGAATTGCTGATGTAAGGGATCCTTGACCTGCTGAATTAACTTCTTATTGGGCTTGCTTCTATGATGTCATCTACAAAGACCAGCAAAGCAATAAAGACTGTCCTGACCCTTTTGTGATTAAACTTTGGTCATTTTTGGATTGAATGAATCCTTGAGCCTCCAAAGATTCTGTTGGTCCCTTGAAAAGGCTTTGGTTAAGTTTAGAGGGGGGGGGGGGGGTGAATAAACTTAACACTTAAAACTTTTGGAGTTAACAAACTCAGCAACTTCCGCAGCCTGCTGACAACTCAGTAGTCTGCTGACTCTCAGTAGTCTGCTGACTACTGACTTTACTGAATTTGTTACAGCGGAATATATTTAACTTAAGCCTTATTACTTGTTGTTAAAATATGATACCAAGTATTAGATACTCAGTAGTGTATGTGTGTGATTCAGTTACTAGTTCAGTAGGTTGATGTGCTAAAAGTACTAAGTGCAGAATGTAAATGCAGAAAGTAAGTAAGCAATTTTTATAGTGGTTCCAGGTGGTGTAATCCTGTCAGTCCACTCTTCTCCTGTGATGATGGAGGTAATTCACTAGAGATCCTTGAGGTAGCAGTTACGAAAATCCCTAAGTTGTTTGTCCTTCACCAATAACTATGGCTTCACAAACTGAACACTTGGAACAAGTAGGATTGCTGCTCCAAAGTCTTCCACTGGTCTTTGAAGGGTAGGATTGCCTTTTAACCAACTCCACCACAAACAACAGTCCTTGACACCCAAAGATGCTTCACTGTCTTCAGCAGATTTCTTATAAAAGAAAGTTTGAATCAAGTAAGTGATTCAGTCTTCAGCAACTTGATCAGGATGATATGATCACCAGATTGGATTCTTCAAGTGTGTAAACTTGATGTAGCTTGATAAAAGATTACACTTGAAGAAGTTCTCTGGATCAGTTGCTTTAAGTTCAGTAGGGTCAACAGGGTGTTTTCTTGATAACAATCTGAAGCTCAAGATTATATGTTGTTTTTCTTTCAAAAATCATCACTTGTATCTGAATTGGGAGTCCTCTATTTATAGGTATGAATCCTTGTGAATTATGTTTGAAATTCAAACATAGCCATTTCAGATTTGTCCCATCTTGACTTGCTTTTCTGTCACTATTCATAGTACTGACACTGTCAGAATGCTTTTTGACAGTTTCCAGTTTGTCCACCCTTTGACTTGTATCCATTGGATAAACCTCTGTTTCTTCCAACGTCCCTTTAATCTTAACCATTGATTTATTTGATAAAATCAGAAGTTGTTATCTGTCCTTATCCTTGTATTCTTCCAATGTAACCTTTGAATAATTTGAAATATTTATCAGCAGGTTCCTGTGGGTATTAGTCTGCTTAAATACATAACAGTCAGCTGATCCAAATTTGTTGTGCTTATAAAAACACTGCAACTGACTTCTCTTATATCTAACTTTTAATTGTGAAGTTAGATTACACCATTTTGATCATAACCAAGTTCCAATCACCATTTAACTTATGGAACTTAGACCTTGTACACAAGGTATATGTAATCAGTTTAGGTCATCACAGACTTCCCTAAATTCTGATTGCATATCCTTGACTTTAAATACTAAGTTTGATCCCTTAGCCTTCAATAACTGAGTATGAGCCCTCAGCTTTCAGTCTTCAACAGGTTCCTAAACTAGTTTACTGACTCAGGTACCCTACTGATCTAGACAAGTCTGCTGACAAAAGTCAGCTGACCTTTTACAGTGCTTGTTTGATCAAACCTATACAAGATCAAACTCTAATAAGCCTATACATTTGATCTAGACATCTTTTTGCCTTTCCTCTATAACAGCTAGTCTGGCACTCATCACTAAAACTTAAAATAAGTCCAACAGATTCAGTTAACTTGCAATTCCATTGTCTGCTAGCGTGCTTGAGGCCATACAATGACTTAGTGAGTCTGCAAACTTAATTTGGTTTAGTTGCTGCATAACCTGAGGGTAACTGCATGTATAATTCCTCATACAAACCTCTATGTAGAAAGGTAGTTTTGACATCCATCTGATGTAGATACCAATTATTGGTTGTTGTTGCTGCAAGTAAAACTCTAACTGTTGTGATCTTGACAACAGGAGAAAAGGTTTCTTGATAATCAATGCCATATGTTTGAGTGTAGCATTTTGCTACTAGTCTAGCTTTGTATCTCTCTAATGAACCATCATGATTGTATTTGATTCTGTATACCCACTTGCACCTAGTGGGTTTCTTGCCTGGGGGCATATAAAAAATCTCTCATGTATAGGTCTTTTATAGAGCTTCAATCTCTTTTTGCATTGCTTCCTTCCATTCATCATGTTTGATGGCTTGAATGTAAGTCTTAGGCTCTTTAATAGAATCAATAACATTAATGAATCTGGCATAGTCTGCCGACAGGTTGTCCAAGTTCATGACCCCGCTCAGCAGGTGTGGGATCTGCTGAACAGTATGAGCACCTCATTGATAAAAATTTGGTGATTTCCTTGTTCTTGTGGACCTTTTTAATTGTGTGGGTTCATGTTCTTAATTAACTGGTACATACTCTTCAATAGATGCCTCAGCTATAGCTGACCCTATTTTGGCTGGTCTGCTGACTTATTCAATAGATCGTCAAAATTGTCCATCACTGGTAGTGGTACTGGCATGTCAACAAGATATCTTACTTTGCCTAGTTCCTGTTGAAACAAAGGAAAATAAGTCTCATGAAATTGAGTATTTCTAGCAACAAAGATATCTTTGTTGGTGATATCCAAAAGAATAGCACCCTTGGATGTATTGAATTCCAAAGATAGACACAAGTCCTACATCTGGAATCAAATTTTGTCATGTACTACTGAAGTGTGCAAGAGAATATTAGAAAACCAAAAACCTTAAAGACAGAATAGTCTGGCTTAGTGCCATAAAGCATCTCACGTAGAGTGATTTCCTTCAACAGTGGTGTAAGGGTAGCATTAATTAATTTTAAACATGTAAAGACAGAAACCCCAATATTCAATTGGTAAATTACTTTGGAATCCCAGTCCCCTAGCAACATTCGGCATATGTGGATGTTTCCTTTAAATAATATCATTCTGTTCAGGTGTGCTGACACGGGATGTCTGGTGTATGATGCCCTACTGTGCAGAGAAGTCAGTGAGCTGAAACTCAGCTCCATTGTCAGATCTGAGAACTTTAATAATTTTGTGAAATTGAGTAGAGACAAATTTAACAAAATATTCAACAAGGTCAGAGGCTTCCGATTTGTGCTTCATAAGAAATACCCAAGTAAATCTAGAAAAATCATCTACAATAGTAAGGAAATATTGTTGTCCATTCACCGTATGTTGTCTTAAAGGACCTCAAATATCTATATGAACAACATCAAACACAACATTATAGCAGTTGTACTTAATGGAAATGGTTTTTTCTTTAATTTTGCCATTGGACAAACATAACAGAGGTCATGATTACAAAATTTGACATCAGCAGATTGTGAACTATTAACTTGCAGTCTCTTACCCTACAAGTGTCCTAGTCTGTAATGCCATACAATAGCACTATCTAATCTATCGGATAAAGTGTGATTTTATACAACATTGGCAACATAGAGCCTTATTGGTTGATCCATGACATAGAGCCCTCTGTGTAACTCAGCTGAACCAATCACTTTCTTGTTCATGTCCTACAAAACACACTTGTTAGCAAAAAAGATAGATGCACCTTTTGTATGGTTAATAAAGGCATTTAAAGATAAAAGGTTATACTTAAAACTAGGAATGCAAAACACATCATGGAGGACCAGCTGAGGATTGACCCTGACTTGTCCCAATGTGTTACAAAAACGTTTTTTCTATTAGGTAATCACATTCTTATACCAGATGAAGGTTTGAGATTTCTTAATAGATCCAATGATCCTTCAATGTGATCAGTGGCACCAGAGTCCAAGATCCATTGTATAGACTTTACTAAGTTTAGATCACACGTCCCTGTAGGTGTGTAATGTGTGATAATCTCAGTAGGTTGGCCAACATCAAAGCCTGCATGACTAGGAGGATCAGAACTCAGCAGAGCCATCAACTTATCAAGTTGTTGTGTAGTAAGATTTGGGAACCCTAGTCCAGCTGACCTATTCTGGGTCTGATATTCTTCTGCTGAATGTTCTTCCTCTACCAAATTAGCCCTCTTTGACTTGAAACCAGGAGGATAGCCATGTTTCTTGTAACAAGTCTCCTTAGTATGACCATTGAATCCACAAAAAACTACATTGAACCTTTTTTAGATTCTTAGGTCTTATATTTGCAGCAGATGCAGAGTTATGTCTGCTGATTATTTGACTTTGCCCCTGTCCATTTTTCTGAGACAGGAGACCCATAGAATCTTGATTCTTGGCCCTGTTAGCTACATACATCTTTTGTCTTTCCAATTTAATGGCCATTGCAAAGACATCATGAATTTCTGGGAAAGGAACCATCAGCATCGCTTGTAATACCATTGGTTCAAAATCATCCCTCAAACCTTTAAGGAATTTTGTGACATGTTCAGCCTCCATATGATCCATTAGTGTGCTGATTGCATTGCAGTGACATTGAGGATCACTGGAATAAATTGACACATGCCTGATAGTCTTGATTTTTTCCCAAAGAACCATCAATTTTGTGAAATGTTGATTGACAGAATCATGACCTTGTTTCAGCAGATGCATCTCTTCAAGAAGATCTGAAAGCTTTAAGGCATCAACATTAGAAAATCTGGCTTCAATATTCTTTCAAACTGCATGTGCACTCTTGAAGTACATCAAACTCTTGGCAATGGTGCTCTCTACGGAATTCAAGATCCATGATCTAACCATTGTATCACATTGTCTCCATGCATGAAAATCTGCTGAATCTACATCTGGCCTTTTGATTGTGCCATCTTTGAAGCCAATTTTATTCTTGGTGATTAACACCATCTCCATAGACATTTTCCAGGGATTATAGTTGTTGCCATTCATCAATGGCTGAACAAGAACCAAAGATGGATTCTCATTAATATGAACATAGAATGGACTAGAAGGGCTTAATTCTTGTTTCTTTGTTGCCGTGGCTACCAAGAACTCCAGAAATTGTCACAAACCAAAAATTAAAGTGAAAAAACGATCGAGAATTGATCACAAAACTCAGGAAAAACGATCACAGTTTACTCTTACGAAACTGATGAGAGTCAAATTGGCTATCATTTACTATGTAGTTATACCCCGTTTATACCTCATTTTATATGTTTTTTGAGATATTTGGTTGTATTTTGATGTATTTACACCTTGGTTATCATTTCGAGACCTAGGACTTAAAGTCCGGGATTCTCGGTCTTTTTCGGTGTATTTACTATACTCTCGGTCACCCTAGTGTCCTGTAGGGGTTGCGTGTGGTATTTGTTGAGATTAAGTATAGGAATTAGGTGTTTGAGATGACTATAAGGCGAGATACGAGGATTCGAACGTGTGCCCGGAGCTTAAACGTTCAAACGAATCAAAACTCGTTGGTACTACAACCATACCTTCCATTGATCTGCATTTTTATCCACCTTAAAGGCATTTTATGGGCTGGAAATCTGCAAGAAAGTTGTATGCAATTGAATCATCTTTCCAATGCAACTTGAATCACCCAATTTGGAGGTCTACACACAAAGTTATGGCCGTTTTACTGAAGGTGTGTCAGCTAGTCGCGCGCCTGAGAAATGCTAGGCTCACGCCTGGCAGTTAAATTAGTCTAGAAAGTTTCAGTCTGTGTTTTCAACATGCTAGGCGTACGCCTAGCAAAGCCTGGGCCCACGCCTAGCGTCCAGATATGCAAAAACACTATAAATACACCCCATAAGGACTAGATAGATATAAATATAGATATATAGATCGTTTTCAGCCAATTTTTGCTTCGTTTTTATTCATCTTCCTCAGTTTAGATTAGTTTTTAGATAGATTAGCTTAGTTTAGTCATAGATTGTTGTAATCCAGAGGATCTCGGTGATAGTTTGACGCGTTATTGATGGGATTTCATTCGGAAAATCAATTCTCTACTCGGTAATATCAATTTCATTTCTTGTTCTTGCTTTCGATCTTGATTTTTGTAAACTTTTATTGTTGATCCCTTTTATTTTGCTTATTATAATGAGTAGGTAATCGTTATATAGTCGAGTTATGTGATAGTCTTCGAAATCGATCCTTAGCCTCTTCATGTGGTGTTCTTGATGTTTGACTATTGATTCTCGATGTTACCATAGTTCTAGAAATTATTCTTAGCACGTTTGTTGAGTTGATCACTCGATAATCGTATCACACGTATCATCTTTATAGATGTATTTTGTGAGAGGATACGGGAACCGGGTTCTAGGATCACCCTGTAAAACTGACTGAGTTGTTCATATTCGGTTTCGTGTGTGAGGTTTTGTATCGACTTGTCGAGCGTTTCATTGATCGTAGACCGTGTGAGGTCAGTTAAATCCGGTCAGCGGACTGTTGAACCTGACATAGGAGGGTAGATTATTGAAATAATGCCTATTCTCAGAGCCAGGAAATGACACTCTACTTGACATCGAGAACGTTTAGGTGAATCAAGAATACCTCGGGACTTAGCTAGGGTTTGTGAGTATTAGATTGGATCATAGCTCGGCTATCTCTTTTATATAGTTTTAGATCTTTATTTTGTTTTGTGTGTATTTAGTTTGTAGAACCGGTGATCTGACAAATCACCACGTTCAGTAAAAGTGTTGGCCTAAACTAGGAACGAGACTGGCTTTGGTACTCGACCAGATTCCCTGTGGGATACGACATTGACTCACCAATTCTAGGCTACAATTGACCCGGTACACTGCCGGTGAGATTGGACACTTAGAAAAGGCCGATCAAGAATTTCCGGCACCGTAGCCGGGGAATCGGGTTGATATCTTGTACGTTAGTTGAGTTTTTAGGATTAGGTCATTTTTCTTATTTGTTTTTATTTATTTATGTATAGTTTGTTTTTATTTGTTTTTGTGTAAGTGTCACACCACCTACTCCAGTAGTGGTAGTGACAGGATACTGTGATTGTGTTCGTGTTCGCCCTATTTGCAGATATTGAATCCATACTACAATTACGGATTATTTCCTTACTCGTTCGGATATTACAACTACGGTGCTATGGGTAACCAAACACAACCATTTTATCAGTTCAACCCATACACCGCATCAGACAACAATGAGTGGGGGAATCCCAAGTTACTATGATCAACAACTTGATACTTCTCCACCTTCAGAATCAGAGACCTCAACGGAGCAACGGATGACACTTGAGTAAACTGTTGAAGAGTTGAGTAAAGTGATCCAAGAGCACCATAAAGAGGTTCGAAATGGCTGGGCAACAATGCAAACAGCCATACGAAACTTGGAGCTTAAAGTGAAACAACTGTTTGAGGAGTTTGAGAGGAGAGAACGTGAGACTTTGCTTGAAGTCACCCCTGAGGAATGCTATGAAGAGGGTATGAAACCATATATTATTGAATCATCTATTCCTTTTTCGTCGAGCCCTACTATTTTACCTACGAGGGTGCACCCTATTGTGTTTGTTGTTGATGTTGAGCCTAAATGTTCATACTTGGTGCTTGAGTCGTTATTGGTTGGGATATGTTTTAGTTCGGGGAAAGTGAGTTTGTTGTTCTTTGCAATGGACTCATCGAACAAATATTGGTGGTGGGGATTGAGCCCCATATTTCTTTTGTTTCATTTTCAAGGGATGCTCATTTCCTACGACTTTTGTAGGAAGAAGCAATAGTTTGCTCTCCTTTGGTATAGCTATCCTTGACATAGTTCGGGGTAGAAAGTCGAGCTGAGGACTATAAACTCAGAATGTGTTTTTATTGCTTTTCCTTTCCCCTCGTGTTTCACTGTATTTCTTTAGTGTGTATTATGATACTTCCTGTAAGTTTTGTTGTAATATAACCCGAAGAAGTGTGTTTTGGGGGGTTAGTGTGGTGTTTTTGGCTTTGATGAGTTGTGGTAATCCAGGTAGTTTCACGGTGTTAAACTCCATACTTGTACACCTTTGGTGTTGGCTGTGTATATTTTATAAGTACAGGTACCCTGGGAGTTCCTTTTACGGATTCCCCATGATCGTACTCGCTCTTTTTTCCGGCTGTAAGCTAACTTTCTACCCTTATCATTCGTGTTTCATTTTAAAGTAGGGGTGGTTGGTTTAGCTCCGATGTTTCGTTTTCATGTTGAACGAGCTATACTTAGTGAGTGTTATTCCTTTAGTGTAAATGAGTCGTTTTTAAATAATTTTGATGCCTTTGACATTGGTTTTGATGCATTGAGCCTTCGTTATTGTTTTGTTAAACATACAATGATTATTCGAATGCATTTCATTTGAGTTGGGATCTTGTATTGAGAATGGAATAGTTCTATCATGTTAGCTTCGAGTTCATGAATCACCTTGACTAGTGAGCGAATATGGTAGTTATTAATGACCCGGTTACCTGGAACTTATATTAGTAGCTTCGAGGCGAAATAGAAAGGTCATCGTGGTTAGGTACGAGATGACAGTTTTGTCATTTATTTTGACCCGATCAGAGCCAAAGGCCATCCTAAACGATTTATCCACTGTTACCCCTCTAAGCCTTTTGTAGGGTGGTTAGACCGCCACCCGAACTAGCCTTTCGTGTTACTAACCCGTGAAATTTGATGTCCCTAACATTATTTCGGTTTACATATCCTTGACTACCTTGCAATTGAGCTTGTTCGTTCCGCACATTTTTACGATGTTGCGAGGTATTATTGAGATGTAAGTAATGGCATGGAGTCGTGATTTACGAGTTATTCGGAATGAGGAGCGTAACAATGTGTAGGTTCCAGTTTTGTTCGGAATTTTGATGTATATAAGAAAAAAAACAGAAAAAAAATAAAATAGAAGAAAAAGAAGTAGTAAATGTGAATAGATATAGTTTAATATATGTTCAAATAAAAAAAGGACTAAAATGGTGTATAGAGAAGAAAAGAAAAAAAATTGTTGTGAAGTTGAGGTTAGGGTTTGGACTTCGGAGATGTAAATATTTGGAAAGATTGAAGACAAAGTTGATACCGAGTTTCGTGTTTATATTTGACTTGGTTAAAGCTCGTTTGCAGTTTCTTCTTTATATTTTTATCGTAAATATCCCTTTCGTTAGCCCGACCCTAGCTTAACATTACAACACTTCAAGTCCTGCTCGATCCTACTAGACTTTGAGTGACCTTGATTAGTGGAGATGTTTACGACCTATAAGCCTATGGGGTAACCTCGGTACATTAAATGTCTATAATCTAAACCGGTCGTAGGTGACAAATGTCGAATAAGCTTTACACACACACACACATTCTTTTCTCAATACAAGGTTGAACTTAAATCTTATGCATTTGTGTCATTTACTTGTGTTTTACCATTTCAATTCTTATAGACTAAATGTATGATTTAAATGTTGACTCCATCTTTATTTTTGAATCACTCATTTTGCTCGAGGGCGAGCAAAAGCTAAGTAGGGGTTAGTTGATGAGAGTCAAATTGGCTATCATTTACTATGTAATTATACCCCGTTTATACCTCGTTTTATATGTTTTCTGAGACAATTGGTTATCATTTCGAGACCTAGGACGTAAAGTCCGGGATTCTCGGTCTTTTTCGGTGTATTTACTATAATCTTGGTCACCCTAGTGTCCTGTAGGGGTTACATGTGGTATTTGTTGAGATTAAGTACATGACTTAGGTGTTCGAGAAGACCGGAAAGCGATATAGGAGGATTGGAACGTATGCCCGAAGCTTAAACGTTCAAACGGATCAAAACTCGTTGGTACTAAAACCATACCTTCCATTGATCTGAATTTTTATCCATCTTAGATTCATGTTATGGGCTGGACATCTTCATGAAAGTTATAGACAATTAAATCAACTTTCCAACGCAACTTGAATCACTCAATTTGGAGGTATACACCCAAAGTTGTGGCTGATTTACTGAAGGTGTGTCAGCTAGGCGCGCGCCTGAGAAATGCCAGGCGCACGCCTGGCAGTTAAATTGGTCCAGAAAGTTTCAGTCTGTGTTTTCAGCATGCTAGGCGTACGCCTAGCAAAGCCTAGGCACACGCCTAGCGTCCAGATCTGCAAAAACACTTCAAATACACCCCATATGAACTATATATATATATATATATATATATATATATATATATATATATCATTTTCAGCCATTTTTTGCTTCGTTTTTCTTCATCTTCCTTAGTTTAGGTTAGTTTGTAGAAAGATTAGCTTAGTTTAGTCATAGATTGCTGTAATCCGGAGGATCTCGGTGATAGCTTGACACGTTATTGACGGGATTTCGTTCGGAAAATCAATTCTCTACTCGGTAATATCAATTTCATTTCTTGTTCTTGCTTTCGATCTTGATTTTTGTTGAATTTTATTGTTGATCCATTTTATTTTGCTTATTATAATGAGTAGGTAATCGTTATATAGTCGAGTTATGTGATAGTCTTCGAAATCGAACCTTAGCCTGTTCATGTGGTGTTCTTGATGTTTGACTGTTGATTCTCGTTGTTACCGTAGTTCTAGAACTTATTCTTATCAACTTTGTTGAATTGATCACTCGATAATCGTATCACATGTATCGTCTTTATAGATGTATTTTGCGAGAGGATACGGGAACCGGAGTTCTAGGATCACCCTGTAAAACCGACTGAGTTGTTCAGATTCGGTTTCGTGTGTGAGGTTTTGTATCGACTTGTCGAGCGTTTCATTGATTGTAAACCATGTGAGGTCAGTTAAATCCGGTCAGTGGACTGTTGAACCTGACATAGGAGGGTAGATTATTGAAATAATATCTATTCTCAGAGCCAGGAAACGACACCCTACTTGACATCGAGAACGTTTAGGTGAATCAAGAATACCTTGGGACTTAGCTAGGGTTTGTGAGTATTAGATTGGATCATAGCTCGGCTATCGCTTTTATATAGTTTTATCTTTATTTTGTTTTGTGTATATTTAGTTTGTAGAACCGGTGATCTGACAAATCACCACGTTCAGTAAAAGTGTTGGCCTAAACTAGGAACGAGACCGGCGTTGGTACTCGACCAGATTCCCTGTGGGATACGACATTGAATCACCAATTATAGGCTACAATTGACCCGGTACACTGCCGGTGAGATTGGACACTTAGAAAAGGCCGATCAAGAATTTTCGGCGCCGTTGCCGGGGAATCAAGTTGATATCTTGTGAGTTAGTTGAGTTTTTAGGATTAGGCCGTTTTTCTTATTTGTTTTTATTTATTTATGTATAGTTTGTTTTTATTTGGTTTTGTTGAAGTGTCACACCACCTACTCCGGTAGTGGTAGTGACAGGATACCGTGATTGTGTTCGTGTTGTTTCCCTGTTTGCAGATAATGAATCCATTCTACAATTATGGCTTATTTCCTAAATCATTCGGATATTACAACTACGGTGCTATGGGTTACCAAACACAACCATTTTATTAGTTCAACCCATACACCGCATCATACAACAATGAGTGGGGGAATGCCCCAAGTTACTATGATTAACAACTCGATACTTCTCCACCTCCTTAATCAGAGACCTCAACGGAGCAACGGATGGCACTTGAGCAAACTATTGAAGAGTTGAGTAAAGTGGTCCTAGAGCACCATAAAGAGGTTCAAAATGGCATGGAAATGATGCAAACAACCATTCGAAACTTGGAGCTTAAAGTGCAACAACTGTTTGAGGAGTTTGAGAGGAGAGAACGTGAGACTTTGCTTGAAGTCACCCCTGAGGAATGCTATGAAGTGGGTATGAATCCGGATATTATTGAATCATCTATTCCTTTTTCATCAAGCCCTACTGTTATACCTACGGGGGTGCACCCTATTGAGTTTGTTGTTGATGTTGAGCCTAAATGTTCATGCATGGTGCTTGAGGCATTATTGGTTGGGATATGTTTTAGTTCGGGGAAAGTGAGTTCGTTGTTCTTTGCAATGGACTCATCGAACAAATCGTGGTGGTGGGGATTGAGCCTCATATTTCTTTTGTTTCATTTTCAAGGGATGCTCAATTACTGCGACTTTTGTAGGAAGAAGCAACGGTTTCCTCTCCTTTGGTATAACTATCCTTGACATAGTTCGGGGTAGAAAGTCGAGCTGAGGACTATAAACTCAGAATATGTTTTTATTGCTTTTCCTTTCCCCTCATGTTTCACTGTATTTCTTTAGTGTGTATTATGATACTTCGGGTAAGTTTTGTTGTAATATAACCTGAATAAGTGTGTTTAGGGTGGTTAGTGTGGTGTTTTTGGCTTTGAAGAGTTGTGGTAATCCAGGTAGTTTCACGGTGTTATACTCCATACTTGTACACCTTTGGTGTTGGTTGTGTATATTTTATAAGTACAGGTACCCTGGGAGTTCATTTTACGGATGCCACATGATCGTACTCGCTCTTTTTTCCGGCTGTAAGCTAACTTTCTACCCTTATCATTCGTGTTTCATTTTAAAGTAGGGGTGGTTGGTTTAGCTCCGATGTTTCATTTTCATGTTGAACGAGTAATACTTAGTGAGTGTTATTCCTTTAGTGTAAATGAGTCGTTTTTAAATAATTTTAATGCCTTTGACATTGGTTTTGATGCATTGAGCCTTCGGTATTGTTTTGTTAAACATACAATGATTATTCGAATGCATTTCAATTGAGTTGGTATCTTGTATTGAGAATGGAATAGTTCTATCACGTTAGCTTCGACTTCATGAATCACCTTGACTAGTGAGCGATTATGGTAGTTATTAATGACCCGGTTACCTAGAACTTATATTAGTAACTCCGAGGCGAAATAGAAAGGTCGTCGTGGTTAGGTACGGGATTACGGTTTCGGCATTTATTTTGACCCGATCAGAGCCAAAGGCCAACCTAAACGATTAATCCACTGTTACCCCTCTAAGCCTTTTGTAGGGTGGTTAGACCGCCACCCGAACTTGCCTTTCGTGTTACTAACCCATGAAAATCGATGTCCCTAACATTATTTCGGTCTACATATCCTTGACTACCTTGCAATTGAGCTTTTTGTTCCGCACATTTTTACGATGTTGTGAGGTATTATTGAGACGTATGTAATGGTATGGAGTCGTGATTTACGAGTTATTCGGAATGAGGAGCGTAACAATGAGTAGGTTCCTGTTTTGTACGGAATTGTGATGTATATAAGAAAAAAAAGATAAAAAGAAAATAAAAGAAACAGAAGTAGTAAATGTGAATAGATATAGTTTGATACATGTTCAAAAAAAAAGGACTAAAATGGTGTATAGTGAAGAAAAGAAAAAAATTGTTGTGAAGTTGAGGTTAGGGTTTGGACTCCGGAGATGTATATAATTGGAAAGATTGAAGACAAAGTTGATACCGAGTTTCATGTTTATATTTGACTTGGTTAAAGCTCTTTTGCACTTTCTTCTTTCTATTTTTATCGTAAATATCCCTTTCGTTAGCCCGACCCTAGCCTAACATTATAACCCTTCAAGTCCTACTCGATCCTACTAGACTTTGATTGACCTTGATTAGTGGATATGTTTACGATGTATAAGCCTATGGTGTAACCTCGGTACATTAAATGTCTATAATCTAAACTGGTCGTAGGTGACAAATGTCGAAGAAGCTTTACACACACATATTCTTTCTCACTACAAGGTTGAACTTAAATCTTATGCATTTGTGTCATTTACTTGTGTTTTACCATTTCAATTCTTATAGACTAAATGTATGATTTCAATGTTGACTCCATCTTTATTTTTGAATCACTCATTTTTGCTCGAGGGCGAGAATAAAACTAAGTAGGGGGTAGTTGATGAGAGTCAAATTGGCTATCATTTACTATGTAATTATACCCCGTTTATACCTCATTTTATATGTTTTCTAAGACATTTGGTTGTATTTTGATGTATTTACACCTTGGTTATCATTTCGAGACCAAGAACGCAAAGTCCGGGATTCTCGGTCTTTTTCGGTGTATTTACTATACTCTCGGTCACCCTAGTGTCCTGTAGGGGTTATGTGTGGTATTTTTTGAGATTAAGTACAGGAATTATGTGTTCGAGATGACCGGAAGGCGAGATACGAGGATTGGAACGTATGCCCGAAGCTTAAACGTTCAAACGGATCAAAACTCGTTGGTACTACCACCAAACCTTCCATTGATCTGCACTTTCATCCACCTTAGATGCATTTTATGGGCTGGACATCTTCATGCAAGTTGTAGACAATTAAATCCTCTTTCCAACGCAACTTGAATCACTCAATTTAGAGGTCTACACACAAAGTTAAGGCCGATTTACTGAAGGCGTGTCAGCTAGGCGCGCGCCTGAGAAATGCTAGGCGCACGCCTGTCAGTTAAATTGGTCCAGAAAGTTTCAGTCCGTGTTTTCAGCATGCTAGGCGTACGCCTGGCAAAGCCTAGGCGCACGCCTAGCGTCCAGATCTGCAAAAACACTATAAATACACCCCATATGAACTAAATAGATATATATAGATATACAGATCGTTTTCTGCCATTTTTTGCTTCATTTTTCTTCATCTTCCTTAGTTTAGATTAGTTTGTTGAAAGATTAGCTTAGTTTAGTCATAGATTGTTGTAATCTAGAGGATCTCGGTGATAGCTTGACGCGTTATTGACGGGATTTCGTTCGGAAAATCAATTCTCTACTGAGTAATATCAATTTCATTTCTTGTTCTTGCTTTCGATCTTGATTTTTGTTAAATTTTATTGTTGATCCCTTTTATTTTGCTTATTATAATGAGTAGGTAATTGTTAAATAGTCGAGTTATGTGATAGTCTTCGAAATCAAACCTTAGCCTGTTCATGTGGTGTTCTTGATGTTTGACTGTTGATTCTCGATGTTACCGTAGTTCTAGAACTTATTCTTGTCATGTTTGTTGAATTGATCACTCGATAATCATACACACGTATCATCTTTATAGATGTATTTTGCGAGAGGATACGGGAACCGGGGTTCTAGGATCACCCGGTAAAACCGACTGAGTTTTTCAGATTCGGTTTCATGTGTGAGGTTTTGTATCGACTTGTCGAGCGTTTCATTGATCGTAGACCGTTTGAGGTCAGTTAAATCTGGTCAGCGGACTGTTGAACCTGACATATGAGGGTATATTATTGAAATAAATTCTATTCTCAGAGCCAGGAAACGACACCCTACTTGACATCGAGAACGTTTAGGTGAATCAAGAATACCTCGGGACTTAGCTAGGGTTTGTGAGTATTAGATTGTATCATAGCTCGGCTATCTCTTTTATATAGTTTTATCTTTATTTTGTTTTGTGTATATTTAGTTTGTTGAACCGGTGATCTGACAAATCACCACGTTCAGTAAAAGTGTTGGCCTAAACTTGGAACGAGACCAGCTTTGGTACTCGACCAGATTCCCTGTGGGATACGACCTTGACTCACCAATTCTAGGCTACAATTGACCCGGTACACTGCCGGTGAGATTGGATACTTAGAAAAGGCCGATCAGAAACTGAAATCACAAAGAAGATGAAGAACACTCTCAAGATTATTCAAAGACTAATGAAAATGTGGGAAAGCATTCAGAAATTCTCAAATTTCTGCTCTAATACCATGATGAAGTTTGTATAATTACAAACAGAAATAAAATGTAGAATTATTATTGATGAACTGAAGTTACAAGTCAAGTTACATTGCAGCTGATCATGGGGTATTTATAGCTTTATACACCTTATTGATCAGTTAGAAGTAAGTTACAAATGGTTACAACAAACTATTACAGAATAACCATTTTCTACATTACACTACATTATACTTAGTAGGCTGCTGTGTCATCACACTGTTCGGCGGCGGCCGCTTGTGTGTCGGTGAGTGTTTCGAAATGATTGCACTCATCATTCCATTCACCTCTATCTTTGTAACATCAAGCTGTAAAGTAGTTGTTCACAATGAAAATGCTGATGAAAATCAGACTCTGCCAATTAGCCTTGTACCAGGAACTCACACTATAAGTGATGGAGAAATCATCTTGTTTTGGGCTAATCAAACTAAAAGTCACATTGAGCTGAACAAAGGAAAACATGCTGTGAGTGAAGGTTATGATGAAGCCAGCAAATAAAATATACTGAAGTGATAAATATTACTAAATCAATAGCAAATCCAAATTCAAAAGTTCAATTCAAACCAGGAAATCCATATGAAGACAGATCCGGCTTAAGATTTGACAACCAACTAAATTCTAAGACTGGACCTAGTTCAGCTGCTCCTAAGTTTGTGGCTGCACAAAAGTCCAGACCCCAAAAAAATGCTGAAACTATTAGAACTGATAAAGACTCAACCAAGCCTTATGCAAAAACTGACAAAACTGGAAGATCATTTGGTTGCACTCAGCAAACTGACAGATCTTACAGAAAAACTCAACAAAAGGTTAAAAATGGAAAAATTGACCAAAAGTCAACTAAAAACAACAACAAACCGATTAAACCTAATATGCCAAGGAATGATTTTCATTCAAGGGATACTAGATTCAGAGGGAAAGGTAGATTCTTTCCTACCGATGAAGATTGAAATGTTCCTACTCTTATTGCTAAATCAACCCAGTTTCACAAAGATTATAACGTTAAGCCTCAATACAGAGCTGTCAATCCAAGACAACAGACCTGTGTGAAACCTGATAGATCCAACAATAAGAATAGAAGTATGCTTAATAAGTCTAAAAGTCAAGAATGGTACATGAGAGAAATGAACTCTATATTTAAGTTATTCAAAACTCTTGAAAAAGAGATTAATTCAATCAAAAGGAAACCATCTCCACATCATTCAAGAGTTAATCCAAAAACCAACCAAAAAAGACCCAAGCATATATGGGTACCAAAGAAAAAATAATTTGTTTTGCAGGAATGATAAAATGGACAAGCATATGCAAGAGGTGAAGAGTGATACAGATGAAGATACATTATATCAATCGCTTTTACTGATAAAGTCTACATCTTCTGGTTTGAGGATAAGTTCAACTGGCCAAAGCACTTATTTAATCAGCTGATGAGTCAGTTCTCATCTGAGAGCAACCCAAGGAAGAAAACTAAAGTCAAGAAAGGAAGATTCTTTCTGACGAAGACACTTGCACCACTAGTTTAGAGGATACTCGACCACTTTGAGATTCCTAAAATTGTACTGACTGGAATAGCCGATGGAAAGATCTTAATTAAGTTAGAGAAGACCAAACCGACCAAGAAGAAGTTTGAAACAGAAGCTGCTGAACCAACCCAGAAAAAGTGGAAAACTGTCACGAAAGCTTTTTTAGGTGAAGAAATTGACACTAGGATTGAGAAACTGAAGGAAAGAAGAAGAAAATTGGAAATTCCTATTAAAGCTGAGATTGAAAATGAGGAAAGCTTAGCTGATAGAAACTCGAAGAAAAGGAAAGCATCTTCACCGGAAAAATCAACTCCCTCAGACACTGAGAGTTAGACAATCAAAATGCAGAAAAAGATGAAGAAACCCCCCACTAAGCCAAAAAATGATATTCAGGAGAAATCAGTTTCAGAAATAAATGAAATTGAAGATATCATGGAAGATGAGGATGATATTCGACCAGAAATTGCATGTATGTTGACTTTGATAGCAAAGACATAGTCTACACCTCAAAAGTCAACATCCAGAATAGCTAAGGAGGAATCCGTCAAGAAAGCTGAAGCTTATCAGTCTGAAAAACAAGAATAAACTAAGAAATCTATACAACAAGTTGTTCTTGATGTAGGAACAGAAGAAGTGAATCAAGAGAAGAATGATGATAAGCAACTTATGGTTGATGAGAAAGAGGAAGAAGAATAAGAAAAGATTGTTGAACCTATAACATTTGCAGATATTACTAGAAAGGAAGCAGAGAAACAGTCTGATGAAGAAAAACTGGTAGAAGAAAGGGTTGCTGAACCTAAAGTTGTTGAGACCATTGCTATCACAACTGAAAAATTGGATGAACTACCTTCCGTTTCTACAACTAAAGTTCTTGCCACTGAAATTAGTACCACTTCAGAAACTCTCATCCAACAAATAGAAATTGATCCTGCAACTAAGATAGATCAAAGGATCAAAGCTGATTGCCAGAGATTTCATGAATATACACACTGGAAATTCAGTTCCATTGGCAATCAAGAAGAGAACAGGGAGCATTTAATAATAGATGAGCCTTGGGTATTTGGACTGTTTGACATCACACATCTTTCTCGACTGTTTGACATATCTGATTATGTGAGAAGCGGTTATGCCATCATTAGAGGTAGACATTGGAAGAAAGAACGAAAAGGAAGAAGAGGAAGAAAAGGAATGTAAGAAAGTAGAGAAAGAGGAAGAGAAGGAAGAAGCCACCACAGATACTGAGGATGAGGAAGTGGCACCAGAAGAGGTTGATCCAGAAAGACTATTCATTCTGGATATCCAACTGACTGGAGCAGGGCAACTAGACTAAACCAAGAAGAACGATGAAGGTGATGATGACGATTCTCAAGGCAACGAGGATATGTAAAAAGGGATTCTTGCTTATTTACAAGAAAGTAAGTCTGAGAAAATTGTTGATAAGGAGAGATCAACAAGTGAAGACAAAACTAAAGAAACCAATGAATCAGCGGCATCTGATTCAGAATTAACATCTGAATCAACATCTGGAAAATCTGAAGAAAATGGCAACAGATCGCCAACTGATAAATGAGGAGTACTAGAAGTTTCAAGATATGCAGTGGAAATGGTTGAAGATATAGAGAATGAAGCAGAGATAACTGAAAAGAAAGAAGTGCCAGCAGAGAAGGAGACAATTTGGTGGGTCGTCAAGCCACCAAAGATAAATCACCTACTACTTTTATAGCTAGTAAAGCGGAAGTAGGGGTCGAACCCATAGGGAACGGTGGATCTATTTCTTCTAAAATTTGTAAAATAAAAATATTTTGATTATTAACTAAATCCCTAAAATAGAAGAAAAATAAAATAAAGTAAAAACAAGAAAATCGAGAAAAGTTCCAGCTAATTAATTATTTCTCCCTCAATTCCTACGATCAATCATTGATGCTAAGTTGACTCGTTAAGTTATTAATAAATTAGTTATAGTTGCCCTTAAATAGCCAAGCAACCAATTTTTCCTATATTCGATAAACATGACAATCGCCACTACTTATACTCTAACTGTGTAGCACACCTCTCAACAATCGTCATAGGTTTCGTGAGATCAATAGTGTTAACGATCAGAAAAACCTAATTCAAGGTATTAACGCACATCGGGTTAACTTTAACCTAGATCACTTATTTTCTCAACAAGGAATCCTACGGGCTACGTACCGGCAGGAAATATGTTGTTTACCACTTAAAATCAAATCTTTATGACAATCGCCAAGATTTGATTTTTGGTTCTAGATCAAAATAATCGCTCAACTATTAGGCGTAAATAATCAAACGGCATATCATGATCACGAGTCGATGAAATCAGAAAATAAATGAATACTAACAATTTAATCAAGGAGTACAACCAATTCGATCTCACAATCTATAGCAATCGAAGGATTAACATCAATTAACTGGGAAAAAAGCTAACTTCTCATAAAAATAGAATAATATAAAGTAATATTATAATACCTTGTGAGTAGAAAATATGAAAGAAAGGAATAGTAGTTGCCGGCACCAAGTTCCGGGGAAGTTATTGTGCAGTGTCTGCACATACACCGAAGTGACCTGTGGGTTGATCGCAACCACACTGTTTACATCCTAGTGGTAAACTGTGTGGTTCCGATCAACCCATTGGTCACTTCAGTGTAAATTACCTCACCACACAATAACTTCCCCTCCTATTGCTAGTTGTAATATTACGATTTTGGGAAAGGGCAAACGTATCAATTTGCAAAAATTAAATATTATATCATTTACCTTTTTGTGGATATATTGGAGAGGAAAATCTGATTTTTAATAATAGGGAAAATAATAAGAAATTATTATTTTTTTGGGATTGTCTATTTAAGGAAAAGTAAATCCCATTAGTTCTCATAACCAAAAGAATTCAAAATCTCTTCCTACGTTGAGAGAGGCGGCGTGTGTGAGAGCCTTCAAGGCTGAGAGCTTTTCTTTCAGTTTTTAATGCGAATCTTAACGGTTTTTAGATCAGAGTAGAGCAACGGAATCGTCATGAAGAGAGCGTCGATTCAACACCAAAAAGTTGGAGTTTCCTAAGGTATGTCTCAAGCCCTAGAGGCGTTCTTGCTTGAGTTCAATGGATTTAAACTCTTGAATTCATAGTTTTGTTTGTTTAGAAGCGTGTGATCACATCTAATTTAAACTTGGATTGGTCATATAGGTTTTCTGCAGAGAGGATCAAGTTGCTGCAGATTTTCATAGCTTGCTAAAAGGTAAGAGGCTCATCCTACAAGTTAATTATGGTTTAGAGAGGTTAGATCGTGTTTTTGATGTGTTTTGTATCAAGGTTTATGCCTATGTGTTGTTTGAGGATTAAGGTTTGATTTGGATCATAAAAGTTATGTTTTTTCTGGTGTTTTTCCTGATTACAATCTTGTAGAACATGTTTGGAATCAAGTAGAGATCGCAAAGTGTAGAAAATCAGGTTTTAGGGTTTTTTCTGGGTTGAATGCGTACGCATTGGCTAGCAATGCGCATGCATTCCTGTCACAAGATGTATGGTTTTAGTCATAGCAGGTAGAATGCACATGCATTCATAGGAATGCACACACATTCATGATTCAGGATGTAAAATCCTCTTCACAGTAGGTGCAATGCGCAGGCATTCAAGGGAATACGCATGCATTGCTATTTCAGGTTAGAACAGGTTGCTCCCAGCATGAGCAATATGCACGCATTGGCTGGATAGCAACTCCCAGCATGTTTTGGTCCGGGAATGCACACGTATTCCAAGGAATACGCATGCATTGGCCCCCGGTTTTAATGAAATGTTACTTAAGCTATGTTTTGGGATTTTAAACATTGTTTCTTGATATAATAACCTTAAATAAACATGAACAAGCCTTGATTAGACATCTGATGCATTTAGTTCCGGCACCGATTGTACTTTTCAAGGAGTTGAAGTTTGGACCGTCGGAAAAGCATGAAAGGGCTTGTGCTTTGATGAACAAGAGTTCATCAATGTCTGTGTATTTGTTAGGATGTGATGTCTAGCTATCTAAGTGAGGGAGTAGAGTTGTTAAGGTGAGCTTTGCTTTGAAAACACTTAGGTGGCTAGTTAATACTTAATAACTTACATACGAGGTATTAAAAAGATAAAATGTCACCTACTCTTGGTCAGGCACTGATTCATATCGGTGATGTGGTATGCTCATAAAGGTGAACAACGCTACTGGCTCAAAAGGATGAAGGGTAGTTGAGAAAATTCAACGAGCGTATACGCATACCGGGGAGACCCCTGAGTTTCTATTCTTATCATTTGTTTGAAAAAATTTATACCCGAGTCTTTTGCTTCCGTTTTTCTTAACTCGATATGACGTACTAGAGGCTGACGTATAGTATGAGATTAATTTTATATTATACGTGCCAAACGTTCATTTTCCTGATAAGGACTCGGTGTCCGTGAACGGGGCATTATAGTTGGTATCAGAGCGTAGCGTCCTTTTGGCTTACTTTCTTGTAAGATAAGAATTCTCTAGACATTTTAGTTACGTTCTGGTCTTTCTTTGATCATCAAGATTGTGACCACAAGTACTGGAGCTCATGGCGGAAAGACCTTTGGAGCACGAGAGAATAGTCCGACACAAGTTGTGGGAGGTGGTTTAGCACGTCAGAATCCGTCACCTCACCTAACCCACACTTGAAGGCCTCAGGCACGCCAGACTTCACGCCCGCATTAAAACCTTACCCCACGACCTCAACGGAGCCCTACACCATGACCCCAACCAAGGTATTATATGTATCGCAAACCTGGGGAAGCGCCCATGCGTGTCACTGTGATAGGAGATATTCCACCAGTCTATGTTCCTCCAGCGACCAACATTTATCCTTCACCGATCAGTGTCTACCCGCCATTGGTAAGCCACCCCTCTCCACCAATTTTCCACCATCAGCAGCATCAGACCTTTTACCCTCCTCCAGTAAGTCACACTCCTCGACCTACTATACCTCCTTCACCATGTTTTGATCATGAACAAGGCATTGGTTACCCACATTATGGTTTCTACCGACCACCACCATATCCTCAACAAGAGCCATACCAACAACAAGCACCTTTTGGAAACCCTCCGGTTTACCAACCAGCCCCACCAATTAGACCACCACCATCTTATGAGCAAGCGCAGCCGGTTGATTGGTATTCAAGGTTGAAGAGGAATCGGGTTCAGGGTTTTCACGGGAATGTAGAACCGTCCCAGGATGAAGCTTGGTTGAGAGGATTTGAGAAAGCATGCAGAAACATTAATGTCCCTGAATCTGAGATGGCCCAGTTGGCAGTTGGTTTTCTTTTGGGTGCAGCTGAAGCGTGGATTGATGCCATAGAAAGTAGTAATGGAAAAGTTACAGATTGGGAAGGCCTTAAGGCTATGTTTAACAGTGAGTACTTCCCAAAAACAGTGCAGGCGTCCCAAGTCGCCCAGTTCGAGTGTTCGCAATGGATGCTTAGTATGCAGAACCGGATGATAATGTTATTTCAAGTACAATAATATTAGACAACTTAGCGGTCACGGCCTTGTTTGATATTTTATCGTCTAATACGTTTGTGTCGTCTAAGATAGCTAAGAAGTTGAATCTACCTTCAGAGACCTTAAGAAACACTTTGGAAATAACTACACCACTAGGGAAGGTAACTAAGGTAACTAGGACGATACCTTAAGTGGATGTTCGAGTTGGACCTTATTTATGCAAAAGTGACTTTACGGTTTTGGATTTTTCGGATTTCGATGTAATTCTTAGAATAGACTGGCTATCCGAGAATTTTGTTCACTTTAGAGAAAAGAGAGTGGCCTTTAAGGTACCCGGGAAATCATCTAAGACTTATCAAGGTAATGTCTACACGCCTAGTAAGAAGCGTCATCTGATAATACCAACAGTTAAGGCAATAAGATCTTGTCAGAAGGGTTGTGAAGGCTACTTGTTGTACACAGTGGATGTGGAACAAGTGAAGCCTAAGTTAGAGGAAACCCCCGTATTAAAGGAATAGAATGAAGTGTTTCCAGAATATCAGGAAACATGCCAGATAGAGAGATCAAGTTGGTACCAGGACATGCACCAGTTGCAAAGGCACCCTATAGAATGGCACCGGCTGAATTGAAGGAGTTGAAAGCTCAACTTCAGTATATGCTCGAGAAAAAAATAATTCTACCTAGTAAATTGCCCTGAGGAGCCCCTGTTTGGTTTATCAAGAAGAAATATGGTATTATGAAGATGAGTATCGACTATAGAGCTTTGAGTAACCTCACCATCAAGAATAAGTATCCTTTACCAATGATCGATGATTTGTTTAATTTGTTGGTAGGCAAGAGAGTGTTTTCTAAGATTGATCTTAGGTCAGGGTATCACCAGCTGAAGATCAAGGTAGCGGATATACCTAAGATGGCTTTTAGTATGAGGTACGGACATTTATGAGTTCTTGGTTATGATATTTGAACTCACTAATGCTCCATCTGCATTTATAGATTTAATGTAGCGTGTCTTCAAGCCATACTTGGACAAAATTTTGATAGTGTTCATTGATGACATCATAGTTTACTCAAAGGATGAGAAAGAACATGAAGAACACCTAAGGATAGTGTTGGATACTTTGAAGAAGAACCAGTTGTATGCTAAGTTCTCAAAGTGTGACTTTCGGTTGAATCAAGTCAGTTTCTTGGGTCATGTCATTTCTGGAGATGGAATTCAAGTTAATCCGGCAAGGATTGATGCAGTTGAGAAATGGTCCAGACCAACTACAGTTTCAAAAGTGAGAAGTTTTCTCGGTTTGGCTGGTTATTACAGGAAGTTTGTACAAGACTTCTCAAAGATAGTTACACCCCTTACCCAACTCACTCAAAATAATGTGAAGCTTGAGTGGACAAGTGTTAAGAGGCTTTCCAGACGTTGAAAAGGAAGTTGACTACATCCCCAATTTTTTTTCTAGGAAATCATTAGTTTAACGCAGCGGAATTTAAAATTTTGATTTCCTTTTAGATGATCGTCTTTGTTTAATACAATAAATACGTTAAGTAGTTTGACGGAATATACCTTGGATGATTTACAAGATCATCGCTTTGACCGTCCAGGAGAGTAGTACTGTGCACAAGCCGTCCATGCATCTGGCCTCTGTCGATAATCCACACGAACTCCTCCCTGAATCCTCTTTGGATTGCTATCAGAAAATTCCGGTTGCTAGACTGGCCTTTTTCTCTCTCTCTCTAAGTCTCTACTAGAAGCTCACTATTTTACTCAAGAACTATTAGCTCTTGGAATTGTGATGTAAAAAAGATCTAGCTAACCCCTTTCTTATATAGGTGTAGGTGGCACCCCATTGTCCCTCATCTGATTAGGAGAAGCTTCGATTGATGAAAGAGAAAAACATTTTCTCAATAAAATTAGGAAAATTGCTTTATGTTAAGGGTGAAATTATATGTTCTATAAGGTTATATTTTGTGATGTTTTCCCCTTTTATTTGTATAATTTGCATAATAATAAGGTCTTATATGGAAATATTTAGTAAACGATATTTTTAAGGGCTTAATCGCAATATCGGTGTAATTATGTGATTTTCATGGTTGAATTATAATTATTTGGATATTATTACATTCGCGATATTTTCCATGTCTCATAGGTATCGTCATGAGGTTCAACTAATGATAAAAAGAGATGAAATTCGAGATATGGCGATTAAAGAAAGAGATAATGATGAGGTGGATTGAAGAGAAGAGATAGAGATGCAAAAATCACATCCGAGCCATATTGAACGAGCGTCCAGGTCCCGTCCAGAGTGGACGGGCGTTTGATCAAACAGACGGGCGTCCGGAAGAACGATTTTGATACTGAGAGCATGAACGGAATCTGAACGAGCGTCTGAGGAGAGTTCAGCAATTCTGAACGAGCGTCCACTATAGTGAACGTTCGTCCATCCGACCGACTTAGAGAAACCGACTTTGGAGGCTATAAATACCCATCTATTTTCACACATTAAGGATCCGATTGACATTATTCGAAACCCTAATATCAGGGGCGGCTCTAGGCTGCATCTTTACTGCTTTTATTCCAGTTTTCATACACTTAAATTCTAGATAAAAGTAGGTAGTTCTATGTTCTTAATTCCTGCACTTTTGAGTTCTCTGAGGATGTTCAGAGGCTAAGCTTCTACAAACGAGCATTGTGAAGCCATCCAACACTTGTTGACTTCGTTTTCTTCGATTATATTGTAAGTTTCTATTCAAAGTTGTTTCCTTTATCATGTTTTATGATGTTAATTGCATTTATATCGAAAGATGTGCATGTATGATGTTTTATATTTGATGAAAGTCTTTATAAACATTAGATCACCATGATTTAGGAATGGATCTTTGATCTATGTCAAACGAAAGTTGATAGGTTGAATATCTAGGTTAAAACGTTAAAGTTTACATATTTGCTTATTTTATGACGCGTTAATCTCCGTAAATCGAAAGATAGAAATTAATAGGCGAATTATCTACGAAAGTAGGAATTCATACCTTTGATAAGATGAATCACAACTTGTTAGAAACGAAAATATAATCAAGATAGGAAGTTAATAATTGTTGGATAGGTGGATCAACTCGCTCGTTTGTCCTTTTTAAATTTGATCTAGTCTTTAGAACTTGAATTTGTTTAGTTTAGATTACTGTTTTTTTTCCACATTAGTTTAGTTTGTTCGCAACCAATTCTTCCTAGCTTTGGATTCCGTCCTCCGTCTAGTTTATTTTCAGCATTTTTGTCTAGTTTAGTTCCCTGTTTAGTTAAGTTTTCGTGACATCGTTTAGATAGGCAAAAATTAGGATTTACAACCATTAGTTCCCCGTAAGATCGACCCGGCATTAGCCTCCATACTACGATCCTTATACTTGAGGTTAACCGGATTATAAATTATATTACTTGTTTATTCCATTAGCAATAATCCGTGGACAAGTTTTTGGCGCCGTTGCCGGGGAACAAACGGTTGCCTAGTTTTTGTTTAGTAGTTAGGTTAGATTTTCGTTTTATTTTTTTTTATTCTGTTTTTCGTAATATCTTAATTGTTAATATTAACTGTTTAGTCTGTTTTATTTATGCGTGTTCTGTGAGTAATTAGTATAGATTTTAGTCATCAATTTTATATCTCTGTTTTTGCAGTTTCGTACTCTGTTTTATTCGTTATCCCCTGTTCTTTCCTGCAAATTTTCGATTCCTCCCTGAATTTTTTCAGCATCCGGACGAGCGTTTAGTTTACCGGACGCCCGTCCACCGAAAACTTTTCAATCCTGTATCAATCTCCGATCTGCAGACGAGCGTTCATACCTCTGGACGCCCGTCCAAGGATATTTAGCAGACCAGACGAGCGTTCGGTTTTCTGAACGCCCGTCCGTCTGTATCTCGGCCAGACGTTCGTTCACATTATAGGATGCCCGTCCGTCTGTATCTTTCCTTCTCTTTTCTTTCTTTTTCATAGATCTTGATACTAGTTTTAGGCTTTTAATCTCTTAGATAGTTTCTTCTTCTTTTCTTTAGTTTTTAGTTCAATATCTTGTTTTGGGCCTCGGTTTATGCAAACTCGTAGTCATAAGGGACCACTAATCTATTCCCCCGACCCCGAGCGGACCATAGTCCGACCCAACAGGCGGAGACTTCGTTTCGACGAGGGAAACGCCCTAGATCAAGAATTTGAGCAATATCTTGCGGGAGAGATCGAAAAAATAGTAATAATGGCTGCGAGAAGATAGACGTACGCCGCGCGGACTACGCCATGCACAGGTGCGATCCTTGTCAACCCGGCTATAGTCTTGCCCGCCATTACGGCTCACACATTCGAACTCAAGCCCGGACTCATCCGGATGATGCAGCATGCATCAATTTTTCATGGCTACCAATCTGAAAATCCGCATACCCACATACATGCGTTCTTAGAGATATGCGGTACCACCCGCATCCAAGGAGTGAGTGAGGATGCGATCAAGCTTAAACTTTTTCCTTTCTCTCTGAAAGGAGAGGCTAGGGAGTGGTATCACTCTCTCCCTTCAGAATCCATCACTACCTGGGCCGGACTTGAAAAAGAATTTCTAAGTCAATATTTTCCTCCTTCAAAGACAAATTGAGTGTCTGAATGAGATCTTTACCTTTTACCAGAAGGAGAATGAATCATTCTTCGAATGTTGGAAGAGGTTCAAATCTCTTTTAAGAAAATGTCCCCACCATGGCTTGCCTAAGGAAAGGCAAGTAAACACTTTCTTCAGTGGACTGACCGAGCTTACTAAGGGCATGGTCAACAGCTCTTCTGGTGGGGCTTTCCTAAAAAAGACACCTGATGAAGGATGGGCACTGTTTGAAGATATTGCCAAATACAACTATGCCCCATCCTATCAGGCCATCCAAGCGCCTCCTCCTCCCAAGGTGGAGGAAGTAAACGTCCAAAGTCTGATTGCCATGCTGCAAAAGCAGATGGCAAGTCCTCAAGCTCCAAACCTGATTAATCAGACTCCTTCGTTTCCGCAGAACCCTCAGGTTCTGTATTGCGAAAATTGCTGTCAGACTGGTCACATGTTTGGCCAATGTCAATTTCAGCCCCCCTCTGTTCATCAAGTCAATGCTGTTCATAACAACGGACAGTATAATCAAATCACATGCCAAGTATGTGATGATCCGGGGCACACTGCTCGCTTCTGTCCCATGATTGGACAGAATGCAGAAGTAAATGCTTTTTCTGGCCAGTCCAATCCAAGGTTCAATAACCAATTCTCTGGCCAGAATAATTCTCAAAACCAGGGCTTCGGCCAGAATCCGAGCTTTAATTCAAATCCAAATTTCAATTCGAGCTTTAATCAGAATCCAAACTTCAACAGAAACCCTGGATTCAATCAGACCCAGAACTCAAATTTTTCAAACAATACTCAGAGGTTCAATCAGAATTGGCCCACCAACTCTCAAATTCAGAATCGGCCCAGCCAGCCATACTCTCAAAATACCCAAAACTCTCAAGGCCCCTCCCAGTCCAACAATCTCGAAGCTAAGTTGGAGGAGCAAAGCAAAAGTATTCAACTTCTAATGAATACGAACAAGAGCCTTGAGAGGCAAATAGGACAACCGGGCCGAGCGATTAGCTTCCGGACCGTCGGGCACGCCCGGCTTTACGGAAAAGAATCCAAAAGGCGGTCAGGTTGCTCAGGCCGATATAGGCAACAATCAATGCACTGACCTCGTGCCAACAATGCAATACGGTAAGGAGGAGGCCAGTGCGATGAATTTAAGAAGTGGCACTCAGCTGAGTGGTCCCCCTGGCTTCCAGGGAAACCACTAGCCCCTCCTGCCACTAATAAGGCAGGAGGGGAAGTTGAGCAACCAC
Organism: Gentiana straminea; assembly: GCA_036785695.1. Taxonomy (NCBI): domain Eukaryota; kingdom Viridiplantae; phylum Streptophyta; class Magnoliopsida; order Gentianales; family Gentianaceae; genus Gentiana; species Gentiana straminea. The sequence goes on along the minus strand of JAVUPR010000407.1, from coordinate 3,712,974 downwards.
TATCCCCTGTCCTGCAAGAGCATACTCGGGTGGCTGATCCCCCGAGAGATAAAAGAATTGAAACACCTCAGGTGGCTGAACCCCTGAGAAAAGAAGATTCGATTGAGAGTCAGGTGGCTGATCCCCTGACCAATAAGACGTCTGAAAAAGTTGTGAGGTGGAAAGATCTGGAAGACAAGGCCGTAAGTGCATCCTCAAAGAAGGTATTTTCCGAGAGTGACCTTAAAAAGCTTCCATTTCCACCGAGGAAGAGCAACATCCCTCTGAGTGAAGATAAGAAATATGAAAAGGTGCTTAACCTTTTGAAAAGTACTCAGGTAAATCTGCCATTATCCGAGGTCTTGGTCGAGATGCCTAAGTATACAAAGTTCATCAAGGATGTTGTATCTTCGAAAAAGAAATTAGCAGGCATGGAAAGGGAAATTGGTGAGGATTGTTCCTTGATAAATCATCAAGACTTACCAACCAAGAGGGGTGACCCAGGCAAATTTGTGCTCACATTGCGGATGGGAGGCCTAGTCTTCCCAAATTCTTTATGTGACTGGGTGCATCCATCGCTTGATGCCGTTGTCTGTTTGCAATCAGCTTGGTTTACAAGATCTTCTAGAGCCCACCACCATGAACCTTCAGTTCGCCGACAGATCTTCCAAGAAAGCTTCGGGGATCCTGAAAGACATATTAGTCCAAATTGATAGGTTTACCTTCCCAGTTGACTGGTACGTCTTAGATATGGAGAAAGGTGCAAATGTTCCCCTGATTCTTGGAAGACCTTTCCTATCTACAGCTAGAGCCCTCATCGATTGTGATGGTGGGCAAGTAACTATTCGAGTTGGTGACCAAGAGGTGAGCTATAGTGTCTCTAAATCCATTCACGTACCCTCTGGTTCTCCAACCGGCTTTTCCATTGAGGAGTCAATTACTGACTTCAATGACTGTATGGACGAGCCAGTCCAGGCTGTGGAGGCGGAATATGAGCGATTGATCGATAATCTGAATAGTCATGGTGTGGTTAATCTAGATCAGTTCGCAGCTGACTTTGAGGATGAGTTATTAAGAGAAGAAGCTTTGGCAGTGGAGCCACTAAGTAAGCTCAGCGATGTTGAGTTGAAAAGTGGAGGGCTTAAATCGAGTTTAGAGGATCCCCCTGCAGATCTTGTTCTGAAGCCGTTGCCTAAACATCTTAAGTATGTGTTCCTACGGGAAGGTGACAAGCTTCCCTTGATCATATCTGCCAAGCTATCTCGAATAGATGAGCTGAAACTGTTAAACGTCTTGCGAAAAAATGAAAGAGCCTTTGGATGGCGGGTGGGAGATATCCGAGGAATACCTCCCGACATCCGCATGCACAAGATCAAGACTAGTGAGGGAGCCAAATGTGTAAGACAGCCCCAAAGGAGGCTAAACCCTCACATGCAAGAGGTAGTCAAGAAGGAAATCATTAAGCTTCTAGATATGGGTATCATTTACGCCATCGCTGACAGTGAATGGGTATCCCCTACTCAGGTAGTCCCAAAGAAAGGAGGGATTACTATTGAGAAGAACGAGAAGGGAGAAGATATAGCATTGAGGCTCGTTACAGGCTATAGAGTCTGTATTGACTACAGAAAACTCAATGAGGTCACAATGAAAGATCATTTCCCCCTTCCTTCATTGACCAGATGCTTGAGCGTCTGGCGGGGCATGCCTTCTACTGTTTCCTCGATGGATATTCAGGATATTTCCAAATACCCATCGATCCTATTGACCAAGAGAAGACCACTTTCACCTGCCCTTATGGTACATTCGCTTACAGGCGGATGCCATTTGGTCTCTGTAATGCCCCAGCCACCTTTCAAAGGTGTATGATGGCTATCTTTGACGGGCTAGTTGAAAAGTGTATGGAGATTTTCATGGACGACTTTTCGGTCTTTGGTCAATCCTTCGATGATTGCCTCGATAATCTTGATCAGGTGTTATCTAGGTGTGTGGAAAAGAACTTGGTGCTCAATTGGGAGAAATGCCATTTTATGGTAGATGAAGGGATAGTTCTTGGCCACAAAGTGTCCGCCAAAGGTATTGAGGTAGATAGGGCTAAGGTAGAAGCTATCGAGAAGATGAGTTATCCTAAGAATGTTCGCGAAGTCAGAGGTTTTCTCGGACATGTCAGCTTTTATAGGAGATTCATTCAGGACTTTTCAAAGATCGCCAAGCCCCTGTCTACCTTACTTAAGGAAGACGTTGAGTTCGCCTTTGATGATAGCTGCAGGCATGCGTTTGAGGAGCTCAAAAATCGTTTGATCTCTGCTCCAATACTTATATCTCCTGACTGGAACCTACCCTTTGAGCTTATGTGTGATGCATCTAACTACGCAGTTGGTGCAGTTTTAGGACAAAAGCTCGATGGAAAGTTCCACCTATCTACTATGCCAGTCACACACTGAATCCTTCTCAAGTGAACTATACCACTACTGAAAAGGAGCTTTTGGCCGTAGTTTTTGCTATGGACAAGTTCCGTAGTTACTTGTTAGGAGCTCAAGTAATTGTGTGGACTGATCACGCTGCCTTGCGGTATCTAATGACAAAGAAAGAGGCTAAACCGCGCTTACTGCGTTGGATACTGACCCTCCAAGAGTTTGACGTTCAAATTAAAGATAAAAAGGGCAGTGAAAACGTAGTGGCGGATCATGTTTCTAGGTTGTTAAGTGAGGAAAAGGGTGATCCTGATGAAATAGATCTTTACTTTCCTCTAGAAAACATCATGTTGATAGATGGTCTGCGCTCCGTACGTCCCTTGGTACTCCTCCATTGTAAACTACCTTCATGCCCGTTATCTCGATCCCGAAATGTCTTATCAAGAGAAGAAAAAGTTCTTCTCGATATGAAGTCTTTCGTTTGGGATGAACCTTACCTCTTCAAAATCAGTAAAGATGGTTTGCTAAGGAGGTGTGTTCCCGAATCCGAGCAACGCGATATAATCGAGCAATGCCATAGTGGACCCACGGTGGTCACTTTGGTCCTTGGAAAACGGTTGCGAAGATCTTCCGATCCGGTTTCTACTGGCCCACGATCTTTAAGGACACGGAAGCTTTCTGCAAAGCTTGCGATAGGTGCCAAAGAACCGGTACTCTAACAAGGCGATTCGACATGCCACTGAAACCCATTCTTGAATGCGAAGTCTTTGATGTATGGGGGATTGACTTTATGGGTCCATTCCCATCTCCCTGTGGGAATAAATACATCTTAGTCTGCGTAGACTATGTATCGAAATGGGTGGAGGCAATAGCCACTCCTCTCAATGATCATAAAACGGTCATGAATTTTCTAAAGAAGAATATCTTTGTGAGGTTTGGATGTCCACGAGCCTTGATTAGTGATGAAGGGACACACTTTTGCAACCGACCTTTGGAAAAAGTCCTCGAGAAGTATGGTGTTCGTCACAAACCGGCACACCATATCATCCGATGACTAGTGGTCGAGGTTGAGCGAAGCAACCGAGCTTGAAGAAGATCCCGGAGAAAACAAAGTGAACGATCATAGAAAAGACGGAGTCTAAAGTTGGATGATGTACTTGTGGGCATATCGCATCGCCTATAAGACCCCCATGGGTACATCACCCTACCGATGGTTTATGGTAAGTCGTGCCACTTGCCAGTTGAGTTAGAGCACAAGGCTTATTGGGCTATAAAGTTTCTTAACTTCGATTCCCAATCCTGTGGCAAACACCGACTGCAGCAGTTGCATGAGTTGGACACTTTAATTGATTTATCTCTTATATTATAATAAATATTGCCAATATCTTACATTGATTATATTTATCTTATTACCATAGATCTATTTTTCCAAAATCAATTAATATCCAATATTAATATTATGGTAATCTTATTAATTAAAGTGCACAATCCAAGTATATCTTATACCTTTGAATGTGGCGCCCCAAATTGCCAATATTTGGCATCCGGAATATTATTTAATTAATATAATTTATGTATAATTAATATCTTGTATTTTATTTATTCATAATAAATAAATACCACCATATTAATGTACCACTTTAACCTTTATAGTCTAGAAGTTTATCAACTATAACTGCATTTTAATCGACTCGATGTTCATATGTGTGTGACCCGATAGGCTTCCGAATATGTTGGCCGTAGACATAAAGTGCAAATTACGGAAATGCCCTTCATGCCTAACGATCACGGGATAGCTGATCAGACTTTTCTAGATGTCCAATCTCACCGGCAGTGTACCGGGTCAATTGTAGTCTAGTACGGTGAGTCAAGGTCGTATCCACGAGGATTGTGAGGTTGAACACCAAAAAGCTATTATTATCTTGATCTAAGTCGCAAATTAACAAGAAAGTAATGTATCTATGATTCTATGGCTACAAAGGTGATAAAATATAAAAAAAACCTAGCCAAGATAGTGCAATGATCAAGTATATCTCTACTAATATCATGGGAATGAACTACCTACCAACCTTCCAATGGTGTTCAAGTGTGTGTTACCGGTGCACTCCTAAGCTAGTAGTTTCCCCTCATACGAGTGAAAGAAACTACTCTATGCCTCCTCCTTGGTCTAAGAACCCTAGACCTAATGATTCAACATGATTAAGATCTTGAATGCAATGACAATGTCAATACTCCCCGGATAAGAAATCGAATGCCTCAAGAGGTCGATTTTACCTTCCGGTTCTCCTATCCCTTCTTCCATACCTAGCTTCTCCTTTCGGTCTCAACTAAGTGTGTGTGTGCAAGTGTTAGGTGATCAATCCAACACCAACAAGCAATACAATGAAAATAGGAAAAGATAACAACAACACATGAAGTTATGAATCATAAAATAACATTTCCAATCAACTAATAGAGATTAATAACTATCACAACAACATTATCTTGGCTAGTATAAACTAGCCACTCATAACTAAGAACACCAACATGTCAAAATTAACATTCATAGTTACAGAACACTTAAATCAAAGTAAAAGTAATAATTTTACCAATCTCAAACACTGAACTCGAAGATGGTGACCTTCATTCGACTCAAGAAGCTTTAATGGAGTTGGACACAAAAGTGATAATCTTGCTCCAATCAAAGTAATCTAGAAATCAAAACTAAGAATCCTTAATATTACAATGATAATAAGAGCTAAATTTGTGTTAAATTTCAGCTAGGAGAGCCCCTTGGGGCGTGGGTGTGCACAGAGAGGAAGAGAGTGGAGAAGATGAAGTTTGGGGGTTGAATAATTCGGTAAAATCGATCTAAAAAGTGATTATATGGCTGAAAACTGCTCCTGTGACATTTTGGCGCGCGCCACTAAAGGTTTGGCGTGCGTCACGAAAAGGTCTGAAACTCTCTGAATAGCTACAGTGGCGTTTGGCGTGCGCCACAATAAGTTGGCGTGCGCCAATTTCACAGCAGCTCACCAAAATCGCCATAACTTGAGTTGTAGAGTTCTGATTGATATCATTCAAATTGCGTTGGAAAGCTCATTTCATCATCTACAACTCGCATTCAGAAGTATTCTCCATAAAAATGCATATAATCTGGGTAAAATGCCTGTTGAAGATAGGCTATGATAGAAATACTAAGGACAAATGACCCGTTTGAACTCGTACGCTTCCGGCACACTCTCCTAGCCATCAAAATACGTGTTTATGGTAAATACATGGCATCACTCGGGGGTCTTGGTCAATCTATAATCCTGCAATACAACACCAAAATTTCAAGCATAAACCCGACACGACGCTCCGGTTACTATAACCGGTACAAAACTATCAAAATATGATATTTTATATAATAATTTCAATCTACACATTTGGATGAAACTAAGAAACTAATGATTCAAATTGATACGAGAACATCAATAAATACATGAGAAATAGGGATAAAACATCATGAAATACATCAACTAGTTGACTCACATCACAACTCCCCACTTAGCTTTTTCTCGTCCTCGAGCAAATAAAGCGTTAAAACAACTCAAGTCAAGAGATAGGGTCATACAACATCAAGAAGTAAGAGCTCAACTAGATGATGCAACCAATCGTACCTATAACCACATGTTAACCGCAATCTATGAGAGTAGTGGAGTGTGTGTGTGAATACTCCTCAAATTTGTTTCCAAGCAATCAATTATGAAATCATGCATGCAAAACTTATTAGGTGCAAAACATATGCTTAAGAATGATACCAATCTCCACTAATCGAGGCATTCGGAGTCAAAGAGTTAGATCGGGTAGGACTTGCAAGCTTGTAACGTTAGGCTCGGGTATTGGATAATTGAAGGGATAAAAGGATATATCAAAAGAACACATGCAAGATAGCAAGAATCAACACCTTCAATTCCAATGATTTTGAATTGGCAACTCCAACTCTCTCTCTTAATTTCCAAAGACGTCTCCTCAACAATAAACATAAGAGATAAAGAACAACTTCAATTGATTTATCACCCAAACTTACATTACTTGGACTTGTTGAACTTGTCCTTCAAAATTGCTTTCAAAAACTCACCATTTATTGAATCTTTATATACAACTTTAATAAACTTCAATTGATTATTTTTGAGCTTTTTTTTGGATTTTGATTTTTTTGACACCAATGGACTCCGAACTTGATAGATACCATCTCAACTTTGTGCCAAAATAATGTCATCCAACTCTTGCCCAACTAATGTTGTCACCACACAATACATAGAAACTTGCTAAACTTACGGGACATCAAGGGAATGTAGACCAAAATTAGGCTAAGGTTCGGATTATAATGAGGCTAATCACGAATGGCTAGTTTCGAGTGGGGTCTCACCACTCTAAAAAGGCTGAGATAGGGACATGCGGAAATTACATTCGGGAAGGCCATTTGGCTATGGTTGAGTCAAAGAAATGCCATGACCGTCATCCCTAACTCCGACTCCAAACACCTTTCTATTTCGCCTCGAAAGGATATCAAGCCTAAGTTCTAGTTGCTATGGAAGCATGATTGCACAAAAGTTTGCATGTGAACAAAAGATTGGAATATACGTACTCAAAGAATTCACACTACAAACAAAGATTCACGGTTAAAATGCACTTAAATGTCACCAAGGTTACTCACTTCATTGAGGTACTCACTCTATCAATTGCAAAACCAAATATTTTCACAAAAGGTGATTTGTTCGACTTTAAATTGCTCAAAAATTCACAAAACTAAGTGTTTCTCAAACATTTAATGACATTACCTTTTGTTGGACTAACTACGTTCCCACTCCCCACTTAAGAACTTGCATTTTCCTCAATGTAAAGTGAGTAGAAAGAAAGTAGTTAGGGAAACAAATGGGAATCAAAACTAGTCAAAACAAGTACCGGGATGCTATAAAGGGTGGGTGGGTGGGAATGAACAAGAAAGACAACCAATGAAATGAGCAAGCAATCCCAAATACTAGCAAAGTATGACCCAAAATGTTGAGACAAAAAGATAATTGGTCACACCGGGCCTCACAAAAAAAAAAAAAAATAATATACCAACTTTTTCGGGCTGCCTCCCGGTAGCGCTTTTGTTTAATGTCGTTTGCTCGACGAGATTATACGGTAGAAGTGATGGAAATTATACAGATTATCGTGCATGGATACCACTAACAATTACTCACATAAGCATGTAGCAAATAAGCACCAAAGACAACCGGAAGATAATGCTTAAGGAATAATAAGAAAGATAGTACCCTTGATTTGCTAAATTTATAGTCTATAGCTAGACTATGCATGGCACATTTCTTTAATGCACGGTTGGTGGGTCATCCTCACGCACCGCATCCGTCTTTTTTATCAATACCGGTTTCCAACATAGGTTAGACGAATGCCACCAATCCCAACGATTCTTGACCTTTTCCTTTGATTTTCGAGCTTTTGGTTTGTGAGCTTTCATATTATTTCTAGAGTCATCTTCTTCAACTACCTGCGTGTTAGTACGATCCACAACAAGGGGACACGAAGTGTCCACAAAAGAAGAAGATTCTAATGTAGTGCGTGGATATTTCAATGAAGTGTAGATGTTGAAGACAACGCGCTCATCATTGACTCCCAAACTAAGCTCTCCCTTACAAACATCAATCATGGCTTCTCCCATTGCTAAAAATGGTCTACCGAGGATAAGGGGTGTAGTGTACCCTTCCTCCATATCCATAACAACAAAATCGACGGGGAAATAAAATTTATCAACTTTCACTAGTACATCCTCAATGACTCCCATTGGACGTTTTATGGATCTATCCGCAAGTTGGAGAGTCATCTCCGTACGCTTAAGCTTGCCTATGCCAAGTTTCATAAAATCATTATAGGACATGAGGTTTATGCTCGCACCGAGATCACATAGCACCTTCTCAAACAAAAGTCCCCCAGTATCACATGGGAGTGTAAATCTCCCGGGGTCTTTAAGCTTAGGAGGGAGCTTGCGTTGAAGCACGGCGGAGCACTCCTCACTTAGACACACCATCTCATACTCTTCCAACCGTTTCTTGTTGGAGAGTATGTCCTTAAAAAAATTACCATACGCCGGCATATTCGTGAGTGCTTCGATGAAAGGGATATTAATATTTAAGTGCCGAAAAGTGTCAAGAAAACGTGCATACTTCTTATCCAACTTCTTCTTTTTAATTTCCTCTCGAGGGGGATATGGTAATGAATAAAGATCAAAATCTTTAGGGACAAAAGTCATACCTCTCTTACCTTTGTCATTTGATGAAGTGGTAGAAGCTCTGTGGAAATATTACATATAAAATAGTATGTAATATTTATTTATTTCGTGTATACATTATTTGTACACTTTATTTGTAAAGGACATATTAATTGTGGTACATATGAACAATTAATATGTCAAACTCTAGTTACTTTATGTCATAGACATACTTTTACTTTTTAGAGTAAAAGCTTGCCGCCCATAGCTAGTGGCCGCCCAAGCTAGCTAGTATCTCCCATCAATGTAGCTATTTATACCTCTTTCTTTTGATGAATAAACTAAGTTGAAGTTTACTCAAGTATTATTTACTTTCTCAAACTCTCTTCAAGCTCTTCTCAAGTATTAGACTATTGGTGGGCGCCATTCATCATTGGCCTACGCCAATGCATCATTGGCCTGAGCCATTTTCTTTGAATTCAATCCTGAATCTTTCTGTTTCGCATTAGCTTGAGCCAATTCAACATCGGTGCACACCATTTTGCCTAGCTCATTGAATAAAGTCCTCAAATCACTCAATCTTGGATTTTTCAATATTCTCGGGACTTTTATCCATTCTTCTTCTTTCTCCACCTCGACATAGCCATCATTTATCAAGAAACAATCAACGATCTCTTCCTCTTCTTCACTTAATTCTTTTTCTTTCTCATCATTCATATCTTCTTCAACCTCACTGCTTCCCTCATTATGCCCATATGACCTTCCACTTCGATTAATAATAGCATTGACTTCCCTCGGGTTTCTTTCGGTGTTTCTTGGTAATCCACCCGGTGGTCTACTACTATGTCTCTCGCCTTCCCTAGTCAAAAGGTCTTCAATAACTCTTAATGATGCCTCCATCGTTCTCATCCTCATTTCATGCCCATTCATAGATGTTTTCAAAGTACCAACCTCTTGGGACATCATACTAATAGAAGTCATAATTGTTTGCATATTGTCGGCTTGAGTAGACACAACTCCCATCAATTTTTCCATCGAAATTTTCAAATGGGAGACATTCTCCGTGGATTGAGAACATTGTTGAACATGGGCTTGTTGAGTAGGAACTTGTTGGTAAAAAGGATATGGTTCAAAAACATTGGTGTGAGTGTTTTTCAAATCCTGATGTTGTCTCAATAAACTCATTTCCTCTTGTGTAGATACATCGGAGTTTGATAATTCTTCGATATGAAAAACACCAACTGTCACATCATCACATTTTCTACGCTTCAACTCTCTCTTTCCCGCTTGTAATTCATCCATCTTATTATTTATCACCTCCATTTATCTCAAAATTTCTTCCTCATTCGAAATCGTCTCATCCCCAATGGCAACTTCCGTTTCACTTGGGCCGGAATCCCAAAATTTCTCATTTTTTGTCACTCTTTCAATAGCCTCATAAACATCTTGGGCCGTGCTCATCATAAGTGATCCATGGCATGCCAAATAAATTTTTTTTCTTGACAATTTATGCAATCCCCCACAAAATAATTGGACTTGCATGTCCAAAGTATAATCATGATTTGGACACGCCCTCAAAAGCTTCTTAAAACGGTCCCAAGCATTGTCCAAAGATTCAATTAAATCTTGCTTGAAATTAGCACCTCTTACCTTCAATTCCAAATATCTACCCGGTAGAAAGTATTGCTTCAAAAACTCGGTTTGTATATCATCCCATGATTGCAAGTGATGGTGGGGAAGTGACATTCCTTTGCTTGACCCTTCAATGAAAAAGGAAATAATGCAAGACGGGTAAATTCTTGACAAACACTACTTTGGAATCCCGTATTGCATAGTTCTTCAAGGTTATAAATATGTGAATGTGGGTCATCATGGGCCTTTCCATGGAATTTAGCTCTACTCTCCACTAGACCGAACATATGTCACTTGATTGAAAAGTTTTTAGCATCAATATGAGGTAGCCGAATAGGATTATGAACTTGATTTTTTCTTTGAGTGGCTTGCTCACAAAGCGGTCTATATTGGTAGGGTGTATTTGGAGGTGGATCATATGGATATGGTTCTTGTGTTGGTGGTGGAGGATAATCATTTGGATTTAAGGGATTTTGTTCAAAAAGGGCATTTACGTGGTTATGCCATCCTTGTACCATTCCTTGTACCTCATTCATTTCCTCTTCTTGGTGTGATGACTCTTGTGAAGATGCTTCACCAAGATCCAATTCACTACGAGCTTGGCCAACCTTTATCTCAAATAAACAATCCCTAATATAAGTGTTGATATCCAGGATGTAAAGAGTATCAGGGGCCTTACCACGTCGAGAGTGGTTCATCAACTACAAGATAGAAAACAACAAGAACACAATTAATAGCACTTGGTGACTTACCAAAGAGGTAAGCACCAAAAAAGTAAAAAAAAGAAAAGATTAGAAAAGATAGACTTATTCTCAAGAATTTTGAGCAAGTATAAGTATCAACCGTTACACAATCCCCGGCAACGGCGCCAAAAAGCTTGATCAGACTTTTCTAGATGTCCAATCTCACCGGCAGTGTACCGGGTCAATTGTAGTCTAGTACGGTGAGTCAAGGTCGTATCCACGAGGATTGTGAGGTTGAACACCAAAAAGCTATTATTATCTTGATCTAAGTCGCAAATTAACATGAAAGTAATGTATCTATGATTCTACGGCTACAAAGGTGATAAAATATAAAAAAAAACCTAGCCAAGATAATGCCATGATCAAGTATATCTCTACTAATATCATGAGAATGAACTACCTACCAACCTTCCAATGGTGTTCAAGTGTGTGTTACCGGTGCACTCCTAAGCTAGTAGTTTCCCCTCATACGAGTGAATGAAGCTACTCTATGCCTCCTCCTTGGTCTAAGAACCCTAGACCTAATGATTCAACATGATTAAGATCTTGAATGCAATGACAATGTCAATACTCCCCGGATAAGAAATCGAATGCCTCAAGAGGTAGATTTTACCTTCCGGTTCTCATATCCCTTCTCCCACACCTAGCTTCTCCTTTCGGTCTCAACTAAGTGTGTGTGTGCAAGTGTTAGGTGATCAATCCAACACCAACAAGCAATACAATGAAAATAGGAAAAGATAACAACAACACATGAAGCTATGAATCATAAAATAACATTCCCAATCAACTAATAGAGATTAATAACTATCACAACAACATTATCTTGGCTAGTATAAACTAGCCACTCATAACTAAGAACACCAACATGTCAAAATTAACATTCATAGTTACAAAAACACTTAAATCAAAGTAAAAGTAATAATTTTACCAATCCCAAGCACTGAACTCAGTGACCTTCATTCGACCCAATAAGCTTTAATGGAGTTGGACACAAAAGTGATAATCTTGCTCCAATCAAAGTAATCTAGAAATCAAACTAAGAATCCTTAATATTACAATGATAATAAGAGCTAAATTTGTGTTAAATTTCAGCTAGGAGAGCCCCTTGGGGCGTGGGTGTGCCTGCAAGAGAGGAAGAGAGTGGAGAAGATGAAGTTTGGAGGTTGAATAATTTGGTAAAATCGATCTAAAAAGTGATTATATGGCTGAAAACTGCTCCTGTGATGCGTCACTAAAGGTTTGGCGTGCGTCACGAAAAGGTCTGAAACTCTCTGAATAGCTACAGTGACGTTTGGTGCGCGCCACAATAAGTTGGCGTGCGCCAATTTCATAGCAGCTCACCAAAATCACCATAACTTGAGGTGTAGAGCTCCGATTGATGTCATTCAGATTGAGTTGGAAAGCTCATTTCATCATCTACAACTCTCATTCAGAAGTATTCTCCAGAAAATGCCTATAGGATGGGTAAAATGTCCGTTGAAGATAGGCTACGGTAGAAATAGTATGGACAAATGACTCGTTTGAACTCGTACGCTTCCGGCACACTCTCCTAGCCATCAAAATACGTGTTTATGGTAAATACATGGCGTCACTCGGGGTCTTGGTCAACCTATAATCCTGAAATACAACACCAAAATACCAAGCACAAACCCGACAATACCCTCCGGTTACTATAACCGGTACAAAACTATCAAAATGTGATATTTTATATAATAATTACAATCTACACATTTGGATGAAACTAAGCAACTAATGATTCAAATTGATACGAGAACATCAATAAATATATGAGAAATGGGGATAAAACATCGTGAAATACATCAACTAGTTGACTCACATCAATAGCCTCTAGCAACACATCGTGACCCCCAATCATCGGAAGAGTCAAATGCAATGACTACTACCTTTCATGTGAAACAATTACCATGTAAGTTACAATCCTATCGTACTAATAATATCCATACGATCGTATCTCGAGTGTCAATACATTAACGATCGTATCTAATAATATGGATATCATGCTCTCTCGGAATATCATATTTACTCCCACTTTACAAAGATTCACGAGAGCTAGACAATCCTTATAAGAAGGCCATTTCATATATTCAATCCCAATCATAGGATACGCGATTCCCGGACGAACTAACATGTATACGCCGTATGCTTCAGTATCACACCCAATCACTACTGCATGATCGCCCCATAGATATGGGAAATCTTAATAGTGTCAAAGCCTGAAAATCCACACTGTGATGCCATGAGGACTCCGGTCTTTAAGGATAAATACATAGCTGCCACATAGTGCGACACTTAATGTAAGAGGGTTAGTCTAATGTACGCATTCTCTAATACACGTCCACGTACAGTCCAAGTGTCTCTACACTTCGATAGACGAGATATATCCCTATCTTCAATAAGATAGAAGACATCCAATACGTGCTAGCCTAACCATACTATCAATGTCCCATTTGACAGTACATACGACTAGAGACATTTGAGTATCAAACTCATTAAAGTGATTAGAGATCTCATCAACCATAATCACTTTCATGGTTTCTCTATCACAGTTTGACACCAGGGACGTTACTATATATATACAACCATTAACATGAAGATAAACAATATATAATAACAAAAGTGCTTTTATTAATCATAATAAAGTCATTACATGAACTAAAATAGACTGTAAATGACCCAACCCGGCCGGATCCGGTCCAACCCGATTTGGTTTTGGACACCAATTCAACAATCTCCCACTTGGCCTAAAGCCAATCACCTATATGCTTAAGCCCTTGCATGTGAACATGTTTCTCATGCTTTGCTTGTGACAACGCTTTGGTTAACGGATCAGCTATGTTATCATCCGTGTGGACTTTCTCTATCTTTACATCTCCTCTATCTACTATCTCTCTGATCAAGTGATAGCACTGTGGCACATGTTTGGACTTCTAATGAGACCTTGGTTCCTTTGACTGAGATATCACCCCATTGTTATAACAGTAAAGAGGCACTGGTCCTTCAATGGAGGGAACCATACCAAGTTCAATAATGAACTTCTTCATCCAAACTACTTTCTTTGCCACCTTCGAGGCTGCTATGTAATCAGCTTCCGTTGTAGAGTCCGCAATAGTCTCATGCTTGGAACTTTTCCAGCTCACTGCTCCACCGTTAAGCGTGAAAACAAATCTAGATTGTGACCTGAAGTCATCCTTGTCAGTTTGAAAACTGGCATCTGTATAACCTCGTAAAACTAAATCGTCGTTCCCAAAAACCAGGAACATATCCCTAGTACATGTCATGTAATTGAGAATATTCTTGACTGCAACCCAGTGACCATCACCTGGGTTGGACTAGGATCTACTAGTCATACTAAGAGGGTATGAGACATCTGGACTAGTGCACAATATGGCGTACATGATGGACCCTTACTCATTTGCGCCCTTTCCTCCTCTATGTTTGGACTCATTCCCTTCAATAGGTAGACCCCTTGTGACATGGGAAACAATCCTCCATTGGACTGCTCCATGCTGAATCTCTGCAGCATCTTGTCTATATTGGTGGAATGTGACAGACCAAGCAACATTTTAGATCCATCTCTATAGATCTTGATTCCTAGAATATATGCTGCTTCACCCAAGTCCTTCATGGATAAGTTCTTGGATAACCAAGCTTTGACTGACTGTAACATAGGCACATCATTCCCTATGAGCAATATGTCGTCTACATAAAGCATTAGGAACACAATGGCACTCCCACTAACCTTCTTGTATACACAGGGCTCGTCTTCCTTCTTGATGAAATCAAACTGTTTGATTATCTCATCAAAGAGAAGATTCCCACTCTGAGAAGCTTGCTTTAATCTATAAATGGATCTTTGTAGTTTACACACCATCCTGGTGTCATTGGTTGTGAAACCCTCAGGCTGTGTCATATACACCTCCTCAGGCGTGTTCCCGTTAAGGAAAGTTGTTTTTGCATGCATCTGCCAGATTTTGTAATCATGGTATGCTGTAATAGCAAGCAAAATTCTAATGGATTTTATCATGGCAACGGGCAAAATGGTTTCATCATAGTCAACTCCTTGTCTTTGCTTGTAATCTTTTGCCACTAACCTAGCCATATAGGTAGTCACGTTACCGCCCATTTCAGAATTTCTCTTAAAGACCCATTTACACCCTATAGGAACTATTCCTTCAGGTGGATCAACTAAGTTCCAAACTTGGTTGTCTTTCATGGATTAAATTTCAGAATTCAAGGATTCTAGCCATTTCTCTTTATCATGCCTTAATTACACGTCCTAATAAGTTCTAGGGTCCTCATCTTCCATGAGATACACGCCTGTGTACCTTTCAGGTTCATGACGTTCCCTGGTGGATCTTTGAGGTTCTAGTGTGTCTATGGTAGAGGCTGGCATCACATCTGTATGTGGTGTCTTCTTTACTTCATTCAATTGACTGTTATCCGTAAGTGGTTCTTGAATTTCTTCAAGGTCAATCTTACTCCCACTGACCCTATCCAAAATAAACTCTTTCTCTAGAAAATGGCCAGTCCTGGCAACAAACACCTTTTGTTCCTCAGGAAGGTAAAATTGGTACCCTTTGGTTTCCCTAGGATAATCCATAAACAAACATTTGTCAGATCTAGGTTCGAATTTGTGAAGCATCATCCGCTTCACGTAAGTCGGACAACCCCAAGGTTTTAGATGGCCCAGACTCGGATTTATTTTAGTCCATACCTCGTATGGTGTAGAGTCAACCGTCTTTTATGGAACTCGTTCAGTGTATCAGATGCAGTTTCTAGAGCATACCCCCAAAACGATTTTGGAAGAACTGCGTAGCTCATCATGGATCGCACCATGTCCAACATGGTGCGGTTCCTCCTCTCAGACACGCCATTCATTTGTGGCGTTTCGGGAGGGGCCCATTCAGGTAGAATCCTATTCTCCTTTAAGTAATCTTGAAACTCTTCATCTAGGTACTCTCCAACTCGATCAGATCGAAGTGTCTTGATTTCTTTACCTAGCTATTTCTCCACTTCACTTTTGAATTCCTTGAACTTTTCAAAGTCTTCAGACTTATACTTCATTAAGTATATATAACCATATCGAGAATGGTCATCAGTGAAGGTGATAAAATAAGAGTATCCACCTTTGGCTTGAATCGACATTGGGCCGCACACATTAGTATGTATGAGTTCAAGTAACTCATTGGATCTTATCCCTTTGACACTAAAATGTGACTTTGTCATCTTGCCAAGTAAACAAGGTTCGCATGTATCAAACGATTCGTAATCAAATTGATCCAACATTCCATCTTTATGGTGTTTGGAAATGCGATTCTTATTTATATGGGTAAGTCTACAATGCCATAGGTAGGATTCATTCAAGTCATTTGTTTTGGCTTTCTTGTTGTTTATATTAAGTACGTCAACATTCATATCTAGTATGTAGAGACCATTGCTGAGCATGCCAGTACCATAAAAAATTCCATCATGTGAAAATGAACAACATTTATTCTTGAACATAAAAGAAAATCCTTCAACGTCTAATGCAGAAATAGAAATAATGCCTTTTCAGAACAGCAGGAACAAAATAACAGTTATTGAGTTCTAGTACTAGCCCACTGGGCAATGAAAGAAAATAAAATCCTACGGCTAGTGCAACAACACTTGCTCCGTTCCCAACACGTAGGTCCACCTCTCATTTCCTCAGTTCTCTAGTTCTTCTTAGTGCCTGCATATTCGTACAAATATGAGAACCACAACCAGTATCTAATACCCAGTGGTTAGACTTAGAAGAAGCAATATTGATCTCAGTCATAAACATACCTAAAGTCGAAGCATTATAATGCTTCTTCTTGGTACTCAAGAAGCCTTTGGAGTTTCTTCTCCAATGTCTGGTCTCACCGCAATGGAAGCAAGCATCCTTGGATTTATTTGGTCCCAAGGTAAGGAATAACCAGTTATGCCAAAAGATGCGGTCAATACAGCGAGAACCACACCTGTAACCCAAGTTAATTCATGAGGTTTTCTAAATCCACCGGTAAGATACACACGAAATACATGAAGAATCATCATTAGGACCATCATACTTGCCGACCATCTATGAACTGATCGAATTAACCAACCAAAATTAGTTTATCTTTAGCTATCTTAAACGTTGGCTTAGGTGCAGCCTTCTCCTTCTTGGACTTCTTTTGGGCTTTTGCCTTGCCCTTGATTGAAGTGACTAGCAACACTTGCTTTCCCTTCCCCACAGTGCCCTCAGCAGTTTTCAACATGTTCAATAACTTCGCAATGGAGCAATCTATCTTGTTCATGTGATAATTCATCACGAATAGTGAGTATGAATCAGGTTGAGATTGCAGAATCAAGTCAATACTCAACTCTCATTCCAACTTATGGCCCAGCTTCCCAAGCCTCTCTATTTACCCGATCATCTTAAACACGTGTGACCCCACAGCAGTCCCGGATGCCATCTTACAACCAAACAGGACCTTCGAGACCTCGTACCTCTCTGTGCGAGACTGAGAAGCAGAGAGTTCCTTTAGGTGAACCATGATTGAGTAGGCGTCCATAGACTCATGCTATTTCTGCAGTTCAGGTGTCATAGAAGCAAGCATGATACATGTAGCATCAGTACTGTTAGAATATTGCTTGTTATACTTCTCGACATCATCTACAGCCGAGCCTTCTGCGGGCTTTTCCGGTAGGGCTTCGTCCAAGACATAGCCAATCTTCTCGTGCCTCAAACGATTTTGAGGTTTCTTTCCCAGTCGAGAAATTTGGTTTCGTCAAGCTTATTGTGGATGATAAAATGAAGGTTCAATTTGTTTGACATTTTCTACAACAATAAATAAAGATAGAATAAGTAAAAGTTCATGTATCAAAACCCCTAAAATTGCACTTAAAATTTTAATCAGGTTTTGCTCCCAGTGGCCAACTACTCCCAATTGGCTTTCAAAGAAAAATTAATTCCTTTAATGGACAAGATCCCATCAAATCACCTCGACCCCCTGCTTTGGCTGATGGACCAAAAATAATCCAATAGGTAGACAACACTTTGTCGATCGTATCTTATACGACTCTTGTTGTTTGACTAGTCAACTCTTTGTCAAAATTTCATCTTATGAAATAGTCAAACTCTTGCCTCTAAAATCCAAACGATCCCGCTTTGGCTGGTGGCCGAGAGAATTCATAGTCAAGTTATAACCTCAATATTCGTGACATCTTTTACGATCATATCTCGATAACGACGATATACTTGAGGTAGGTCAAACCCCTGCTTTGGCTGATAAGTTGGATCCGAACAAGGGCTCTTCACCATCGTTATAATATGAGGAGACAATTTCGACTTGATTCTTTTGAGGTGGGAGTAATTAATTCACTTAATTAATTTTAATTAATTACGGTCTCATCTACTATGTGCATATTACTACTATATCATATAAAGTAAAACATACACAACATTCCGCGCACAAAATAACCGGTATGATCATGGAATTTTTCTAGGTGCGGTTTCGAATACAAACTGACGAAACCGTGGGTCACAATCTAAGGGTAGCTGTAACCTCCAATAGGATCTTTATTGTTGTACGCCAAAAAGTTCTTTATTACTCTTTGGTCTTCTTCTTCTTGCTCCATTCTTGTTACATAATAATCTATCTAATAAATAATTACACCCGCTGCACACGGGGGAGCTAACGGGAATGGGATAAATGCACAAAGTAAACTAGGTCATGTTCTTTATAACGGCCTAAGACAATTTGAAAAACCAACATAAAGTAAAACATTCCCATCTATCCTATTGGTCGAGTCCATGATCAATCGGGGTCCATATAATCACATTTCTACACATCTAATCCATAAAATTATATCTTATGAAAAATATCAAATTATAATTTTTAACTACTTATGCATCTTATTTTATCACATCAAATAATTAATTAACTTTTAATTAATTAAATAACTTAATCAAAAATAAAATTAACATTTAATTTTAAATCAATTTTAATTTCAATTTTTTATTAATTTAGAACAATTCAAATTAAAATCAAAATTAAAAGGTCTCTTTTGTTTCCTTTCCTTTTGGTTCTTAACCAAAATGGATGCCTTTGGTTTCGTAAACCAAAATGCATCTTCCAAATAAAATTTGGTTAATGCCTAGCCACTTTTCAAAATCAAAATTTTGAATGTGGCCTAGGCCTAGGCCTTTTTCCAAATCAAATATTTGAAAAGGGCCTAGGTCTAGGCCAAACAAAATTTGGAAAGGCCTGTATTTTGGTTAATATGCCACTATGGTTTCCCAATGGCCCACACTATTTGAACAATTGGTTAGCCACTTGACACAAGTAAAAAAAGGAGATATCAATGCACAATAAATATCACAAACAAAAAACGAATCGATCCCCTTTGGAAAAACCGGCCGACGCCGGAAGCTCAAGAAGCCGCCGCCGATCCGCCGCTGTGGAGGGGGCCGCCGCCGGTCGGCCAAGCCCCTATCGATTCTCCTTTTTTTGTTTTAACGTTTCGCGAATCAAGATCTTGGACCTATCGATTAATTACTATGCAATTAATTAGTGCTTATTGCTTAACCTCAAAGTCTGGGTCCGATACCACTGTTAGGAAATCACTAGCTTAACGCAGCGGAATTTAAAATTTTTATTTCCTTTTAGAAGACCGTGTTCGTTTAATACAATAAACATGTTAAGTAGTTTGACGGAATATACCTTGGATGATCTACAAGATCGTCGCTTTGACCGTCTAGGAGAGTAGTACAGTGCGCAAGCCGTCCACGCGTCCGGCCTCAGTCAATAATCCACACGAACTCCTCGCCGGAATCCTCCTTGGATTACTATCAGAAAAATCCGGCTGCTAGACCGGTCTTTCTCTCTCTCTCTCTCTCTCTCTACTAAAAGCTCTCTATTTCACTCAAGAACTATTAGCTCTTGGAATTATGATGTACAAAAGAACTGATCTGATTAGGAGAAACTTTCTAGAAGATAGATGAAAGAGAAAAATATTTTCCCAATAAAATAAGGAAAACTGATTTAATTGATTTATCTCTTTTATTATAATAAATATTGCCAATATCTTATATTGATTATATTTATCTTATTACCATAAATCTACTTTTCCAAAATCAGTTAATAACCAATATTAATATTATGGTAATCTTATTAATTAAAGTGCACAATCCAAGTATATCTTATACCCTTGAATGTGGCGCCCCAAATTGCCAATATTTGACATCCGGAATATTCTTTAATTAATATAATTTATGTATAATTAATATCTTGTATTTTATTTATTCATAATAAATAAATACCACCATATTAATATACCACTAAAACCTTTATAGTCTAGAGATAAACTTTCCTTATTTTGTTATCAACTATAATCGCATTTTAATCCTACTCGATGTTCATATGTGTGTGACCCGATAGGCTTCCGAATATGTTGGCCGTAGACATAAAGTGTAAATTACGAAAATGCCCTTCACACCTAACGATCACGGGACAGCGTATAGCAACACACCGTGACCCCCAATCATCAGAAGAGTCAAAAGCAATGACTACTACCTTTCATGTGAGACAATTACCGTGTAAATTAAATCTATCGTTGTAATAATATCCATACAATCGTATCTCGAGTGTCAATACATTAACGATCGTATCTTATAATCTGGATATCATGCTCTCTCAGAATAACACATTTACTCCAACTTTGCAAAGATTCACGAGAGCTAGGCAATCCTTATAAGAAGGCCATTTCGGATATTCAATCCAAATCATAGGATACGCGATTCCTGGATGTACTAACATGTATACGCTGCATGCTTCAGTCTCACACCCAATCACTATTTCATGATCACCCCGTGGATAGCGGAAATCTCAATAGTGTCAAAGCATGACAATCCACACCGTGATGCCATAAAAACTCCGGTTTTTAAGGATAATTACACAACTACCACATAGTACGACTAGAGACATTTGAGTATCCAAACTCATTAAAGTGATTAGAGATCTCATCAACCATAATCACTATCATGGTTTCTCTATCACAGTTTGACACTAGGGACGTTACTATATATATACAACCATTAACATGAAGATAAACAATATATAATAACGAAAGTACTTTTATTAATTATAATAAAGTTATTACATTAACTAAAATAGACTGTAAATGACCCAACCTGGTCGTATCCGGTCCAAACCGATTGTGTTTAGGACATATTCAACAGTTTTGGCAGTTCTGGAGATTTTTTATAACTACGACGTCTATACCAATGCTTCGGGACAGGGTTTAGGTTGTGTGTTGATGCAAGGAGGAAAAATAATCGCTTATGCATCTAGATAGTTGAAAGTGCATGAAAGGAACTATCCAACACATGACTTAGAGTTGGCAGCTGTAGTGTTTGCCTTGAAGATTTGGAGGCACTACTTGTACGGGGATAAAGAATCTTTATAGACTACAAGAGCTTAAAGTATTTCTTCACTCAGGAGAATCTGAATATGAGGCAGAGGAGATGGTTAGAGTTTGTAAAGGGTTACGACTTGGATATTCAATACCAACCGGGTAAAGCCAGTGTGGTTGTAGATGCCTTAAGTATAAAACCAGTGTTTGTTGTTTCAAATGTTGATGATGTGGTAGAAAGGTTAGATGGGCTGAAAATCTGAAGTTTTGAGCATATTAAAGAATGACATTTTGTGGCACCGTTGATAGCTAGATCCGAGTTGATAGATGATATTCGGGAAAATCAAGATGAAGATCCAGTGTTGGTTGATTTGAAGCGGTTGCAAGAGAAAAGCCTGCAGTGGGTTATGTTGTGGACAAGAATAGTAACCTTTGGTACCAAGATCGTTTGTGTGTGCCTAATGTTGGCAATCTAAGGCATAACGTTATGAAATGGGCACATATGATTGTATTTTCAGTCCATCTAGGAGCTACTAAAATGTACAGAGACTTGAAGAAAATGTTTAGGTGGCCCTCGATGAAAGTGGAAATAGCTAAGTTTGTAGCAGAGTGTGATACTTGACAGAAAGTTAAAGTGGAGCATAGAAAGCCAAGAAGAATGCTTAAGCCATTGGATATCCCTGAATGGAAATGGGATAAGATCACGATGGATTTCATCAACGGTTTACCGAAGATGAAGAGTGGACATGATGCGATTTGGGAGATTGTGGATAGATTGACCAAATCAGCCCACTTCTTGCCAACAAAAGTTGATATGTCCTTGAACAAGATGACAACACTTTACTTGGATAATAAATAGATGTTGCACGGAGTATCTATCTCGATAGTTTCGAATTGTGACAGTAGGTCTCTCAGTCGATTGTGGAAATGTTTGCAAAGGGCTTTAGGTACAAAGTTGGATTTGAGTACGGCCTTCCATCATCAAATAGACAGACAGTCAGAAAGGACCATCCAAACACTCGAAGATATGCTAAGAGCTAGTGTTTCGGAAGTAGGCGGATCATGGGATGACTACCTACCTGTAGCCGCGTTTGCCTACAACAATAGTTATCACGCAAGCATAGGAATGCCACCGTTTGAGGCTTTTTATGGGAGAAGATGTCGAACGTTGTTGTTTTGGGATGAAGTCAGGGAAAGATAAGTCACCAGGCCGGAATTGGTTGAGCAAGCTAAAGAAAGGGTTCAGTTGGTTAAGAAGAATCTGAAGGCGGCCAAAGATAGATGGAAAAGTTGGGCAGATGTTAGAAGGAGACCTCTTGAGTTCGATGTTGGTGAGAGAGTTTATCTATGAGCTTTACCGATTAAGGGAGTGAAACATTTTGGACAAAAGGGAAAACTAAGCCCAAGGTATGTTGGACCGTTTGAGATTCTGGAAAGAGTTGGACCTTTGGCTTATAAGCTTATGTTACTGGAATCAATTTCAAGTGTCCATAATGTTTTCCACGTGTCAATGTTGAAGAAATGTTTGACAAAGACTGATGTTGAAGCTACAGTAGATCCAAAAGTTCTTTAAGATAATATTGCATATTATGAGAAGCCGATCAAGATTCTAGACCGGAAAGAAAGATGATCAATAGATGGTTGATCCCTTTGGTTTTGGTGCAAAGGAGCAATCATTCCCCGAATGAAGCAACTTGGGAAGTTGAAGACGACATGATCAGCGAGTTTCCCGAGTTTGTGGATTTACCAGGTATGTTCTAGTTTCAAGGACGAAACTCTTCTTAAAGGGGGAGGAATGTAATATTCCGATTTTCGGGAAATGGCAGACGTGTCATTTTGCGAAAACGAAATATTATATCCTTTACCTTTTTGTGGATTTTAAAAAAAAAAATAAAAAAAAATATATATATATATATATATATATATATATATATATATATATATATATATATATATATATATATATATATATATATTTGGAGAGGAACATCTGATTTTTAATAAAAGGGAAAATAAAAAGAAAATTATTATTTTTTGGGATTGTCTATTTAAGGAAAAATAAATCCCATTAGTTCCCATAACCAAAAAGAAATCAGAATTTCTTCCTACGTTGAGAGAGGCGGCGTGTGTGAGAGATTTTAGGGCTGAGAGATTTTCTTTCAGTTTCTAAGATGAATCTTAACGGTTTCCAGATCAGAGTAGAGCAACAAAATCATCGTGAAAGAGAGCGTCGATTCAACACCAGAAAGTTGGAGTTTTCCTAAGGTATGTCTAAATCCGTAGAGGCGTTCTTTCTCGAGTTCAATGGATTTAACCTCTTGAATTCGTAGTTTTGTTTGTTTAGAAGCGTGTGATCGAATCTTATTTAAACTTGGATTGATAACATAGGTTCTCTACATAGAGGATCAAATTGCTGTAGATTTTCATAGCTTTTGAGTTGGAATAGCTTGCTAAAAGGTAAGAGGCTCTTCCTAAAAGTTAATTATGGTTTAGAGAGGTTAGATCGTCTTTTTGATGCATTTTGTATCAAGGTTTTTTCCTATGTGTTTGAGGATTAATGTTTGATTTGGATCATAAATGTTATTTTTTCTGGTGTTTTTCTGATTACAATCGTGTAGAACATGTTTGGAATCGAGTAGAGATCAAAAAGTGTAGAAAACCAGGTTTTACGGTATTTCTACGTTGAATGCGTACGCATTGTGTTGGTCCCTTGAAAAGGCTTTGGTTAAGTTTAGAGGAGGGGGGGGGGGTGAATAAACTTAACACTTAAAACTTTTGGAGTTAACAAACTCGGCAAGTTCGCAGCCTGCCGACTATTCGCAGTCCGCCGACGCGCCTCGCATAGTCTGTCGATGGTTGATTTTACTGAATTTGTTGCAGCGGAATATATTCAAGTTAAGCCTTATTACTTGTTGTTAAAATATGATACCAAGTATTAGATACACAGTATTGTGAGTGTGTGATTCAGTTGCTAGTTTCAGTAGGTTGATGTGCTTAATATACTAAATGCAGAAAGTAAATGCAGAAAGTAAGTACGCAATTTTTATAGTGGTTCCAGGTGGTGTAATCCTGTCAGTCCACTCTTCTCCTGTGATGTTGGAGGTAATTCACTAGAGATCTTCGAGGTTGCTGTTACAAAAATCCCTAAGTTGTCTGTCATTTACCAACTATGCCTTCACAAACTGAACACTTGGAAAAGTTAGGATTGCTGCTCCAAAGTCTTCCACTGGTCCTTGAAGGGAAGGATTGCCTCTTCACCAGCTCCACCACAAACAATAGTTCTTGACACCTAAGTGCTTCTCTGTCTTCAGCAGGTTTCTTGTAAAAGAAAGTTTGAATCAAGTATGTGATTCAGTTTTCAGCAGCTTGATGTCTTCAAGTGTGTGAACTTGATGTATCTTGATAAAAGATTACACTTGAAGAATCTTCTAGATCAATAGCTTTAAGCTCAGTAATGTCAGCAGGGTGATTTCTTGATGAGAATCTGATAGCGCAAGACGGATTGTTTTTCTTCTTAAAATTCATCACTTGTTTCTGTATCAGGGGTCTTATATTTAAAGGTTAGAATCCTTGTGACTTATGTTTGAAATTCAAAATATAGCCGTTTCAGATTTGTCCCCATCTTGACTTGCATTCGGTCCCTCTACATAGTACTGACACTGTCAGTTTACTTTTTGACAGTTTTCAGACTGTCCACCCTTTGACTTGTAACCCATTGGATAAACCTCTGTTTCTTTCCAAAGTTCTTTTAATCTTGACCATTGATTTGTTGACAGATTCAAGAGTTCTTATCTGTCCTTTTCCTTGTAATCTTCCAATGTAACCTTTGATTAAATCAAAATATGCATTCAAGCAGTTTCGTGTATGTAAGTCTCTTCGAAATGCTTATCGATCGGTGTCTAAAGTTTGATGTGTTAATCAAACACTTCAGTTGACTGTCTTTTATCTAACTTTTAATTGTGAAGTTAGATAACACCAATTTTGAACTTCACTAAGTTCCAATCACCACTTAACTTATGGAACTCAGACCTTGTACACAAGGTATATGTAATCAGTTTAGGTCATCACAGACTTCCCTAAATTCTGATTCCATATCCTTGACTATAAAAACTAAGTTTGATCCCTTAGCCTTCAATAACTGAGTTTGAGCCCTCAACCTTCAGTCTTCAGCAGTTCCTAAACTAGTCTACTGACTCAGGTACCTTACTGACCTAGACAGGCCTGCTGATGAAAGTCAGCTGACCTTTTATAGTGCTTGTTAAATAAAACCTATACAAAGATCAAACTCTAATAAGCCTATACATTTAATCTAGACACCTTTTTGCCTTTGCTCTATAACAGCTAGTCTGGCACTCATCACTAAAACTTAAAATATGTCCAACAATTTCCCCCTTTTTGGTGATGATGCCAATACCCTCCTTACAGCAAAGAAAAAAGGATAAAAACAAAAAAAACAGAACAAATTCAGTCAATTCTCATTATAATATATTTTTTCATCATTATTACAAACTAGATACAGCAAGAGATAAAGAAATCTGAAAGTCAGTTGATCTAGTTCCTCCTTTCTCTTTCTGGTCTCTCTTTTTCTTGTTGCTCATGAGATTCCCTTATGTCTCTGACCATATCTCTCATCCATTGATTTTCAATAAGGGAAAATCAATATGGGGGTTTACTTCCTTCCACCATTTCCATGCTTGTAGAGTTAGATTTATTTGGTGTACTCTGAATCCTAGACGCATGTATAATTGCTTGAATTCTGCCAATGACTCTCTTGCTGATGTAGTAGGTAGACTTCTTCCACCTCTTCCACCTCTGTGTGAAGCTCTTAAAGCTTTAACTCTAGCTTCCCAGAACTTAAGTCCCAAAAAGGAATTTAACCCCTCATGGAAACCCTTGTCATGGTAAGGTCTCCTCTTATTGTAGTATTGCTTCTTGTATTCTTTGAAGAGGTCATCAGTCAGTTGAAGTCTGCTAGGTGCAGGTTCTCTGAATGCATTTGTATCAGCCTCCCATTTCTTTTGAGCAAAAATCCTTGCATCCTCTTTTGCTACTGCTGTCTGGCTCTCTTCCCCCTTATTGACATCATCAACAAAACGGACAGTAGGCCATTAACACTCTCCTGTGTGATTACTAAATTGTTTAGTTGACCTTCCATAATTTCAGTTCTGGTGTCAACTACAGTAATCCTTCCTTCCATTGTTGCTCCAGTAAAGTTATCCTCTCAGTGATCTTAGGATCTAATGTAGCAGGTTGAGATGTTCCAGCAGGGTCAGGTACAGCAACTTGGGTGCTTCAGCAAGCTTATCAAGCTTCTTGTGAATGGAGGAAAATTGTTCTTTCAAGAACTGATCCTTCAGTGTATTCCCTTGTTTTATGCCTCTCACATCTTTGGTTAGATCAGCAAGAGCAAACTGAGTGAATGTGATATTGGAAGCAACTGTTTCAGTAGTCCTCCCTCTATTTTCCACCAGGTTAATCAAATCTTCAAATTTTTGCTTTTATCTGTCAAGTTGAGTTCTTAACTGTGTAATGTCATGTCTGAATGCCCTCAACTCATCCAGAACATATGCTGGTACTGCACCAGGCACACCTCCAGCCATATCTCCAGCAGCATCTTTAGCAGGCTCTTCAACATTGTTCTGTGCTCTCTGTCTGCTGACAACCATGGCCCAAATTCTATCCCTTCCAGCAGGGTCAGGACTTCCTTCAACCATAGCACCAAAATTATCTTGAAAAGTTGGATCTTGTGCTGGTTGAGGTTCCAAGATAGGTTCTTCTTCAAACAGTGGTACATATGCCTGTTGAGGTTCAACAATAACAAATTCTTCTTCAGGCATTTGAAACTCCTCATCACTGAAATCATAGTCCAGCAGCTGTTCATCCTCATCAATAACAGTAGTCTGCTGACTATCCTTTCCATCGCACTTTTTTGCCACGTAGGTGTACTACGGCTGTTGTTCTTCAATAATTTCGGGGGTTTCCTCTAAACCCATTGTGAGTTCCAACCTTTGTCCAGGTGTCTTTGTCGATCCTCGGCGGCTGTACCTCCGGCCCAACCTTTGTTCGTGTCTTGTTTGTTCCACAAAGCGGCTCGAAACTCCTCAAGAAGTATGGGTGATCCTTCAAAACCCATCACCATGTCCAATCACTGTTTGTTCCTCAGTGAGTAGGACCCTTTCTTCTACCGAAATAAAAGGAAAAATAGCCATATTTTCTCTAGAAATCCTCTAGCATCAGTAATTTTCTGTAGAGTATCAGCAGATTTAGATTGGGTGTCCTGAGTATCAATCCACTCCTGATACTGAGCTGAATCTTCAGAACTGATATCAGGCTCACTGTGTACAATAACCTTCTCCTCATCCAAATTTTCAGTCTGCTGATCTTCAGGATTCACATCAGACTCCAAAACCAAGAATGCATCAGATGTACCAACCAACCTGTTATCTCCAAGACTTATTCCATCATTGATTAGAGCCTCCAAATCATCTATAGTAAGAACTTCCAAATCTTCATCCATTTGATCTGTTTGCTGGCCCTCAGCAGACTTGGCAGTACTAGTAGATTGTTCTACTCTTGGTTAAATGGATAATGCAGTTCCACTGGCTTCTCCTTGATGTGTAGGATGAGCATCATCAGAATCAGATGATGATGAATCATCACTATCTGGTGCATCCCTAGGAGTCTTAAACATGATACCTCCTTCTTTCTTCTCTTCTTCAATGAGTTCCATCAACCTCATTTCCAGCAAGGAAGTATTGACCAAATCAAGTAGGTTTTCCACTTCTAACTTTTCAAAAGCCCATTCTTCAAAATCTGTCATTGGCTTAGCAGCTGATTTTTGTTTCTTATAATATCCAAACATCCATTGAAAGTAATCGGCAACCAGCTTAAGCTTGAGATCAACATATCCTTCTTTTCTTTTCTTCTCCTTTCTCTCAAAAGGCATTGAATGCTTTCTTGGTGCTGTTTGTTCAACTTGTTGTCCTCCAAAGGTCTCAACAAGTAGATTCAATGTTTCCTTAGCAGATGCAACCAAGTCAGTAGGTACCTCAGATTGTACATTAGTACCTACCACCTCCAATTTTTCCACACTTGGTTCCCCTTGACTTGTATGTGTAACAGTAGGGTCAGCAACCATGTGTTCTTCCCCCTGAGTTGTAGCATCCATAGCAGGGTCAGGAACATGTACAACAGTCTCCTGTGGTTCTTCACTGTGTTGCTCAAAAACAACATCAGCATCAGCAATAGGCTCAACAACCTCTACTTCTCTTTCACTTTGATCCTCTAGAATCCTCAATTCTTTCCCTTTTCCATGTTTCTTCTTCTTCACAATTTCCTTCATTCTCTTTGAAGGTTGTTCAGCTTCACTCTCAGCCGCTTTCCTCTTTATTCTATATTCCTTCTGTTGCTCTTCTAAAATTACAGCAGCAGATTTCTTCTTTGCGATTTCAGCAGGTTCAGCAGCCCCAGCTTCAACTGGAACCTCAGTAGATTCTACAGGGTCTACTGATTTTTGCTTTGTCTTCTTAGGCTTAAGCAACTCAGTAATATTTGTAGTGTCAGTAGCCTTTCTCTTCTCAGCAACTTTCTTAGGTGCAGCAGATTTAGCAACTTGTTTAACCTGCTCACCACCAGCATCATCATTTCCATCATTGTCACTCTCTGTTTCCTCATCATCTACATCTTCATCATCATCCAATCCAGGGAAGAGATAGCCGATCTCCTTCTTATATCTGGACTTGTTTAGTTTTTCAGGTGCAACGTCAGCAACCTTCAAATGAGTCAGCAGGGCCTTTTTGAATCATCAAACCCAAGGGCAATGTTTCAGACTTTCTTGTCCCTTCTCTTTCTTCAGTAATCACTTTCTTCATATACTGGACAAAGAATCCTGCCCAATCAAACTTCATACTTTTGCAGAGGATGATCATTAGATCAATCTTGGGTCCAGACAGTGTATCAAGGCTTCCACTGAATCCTAAGATGTTCTTTGCTAAAATCTTACTCAGCAGATTATACTCAATCCTTATATGCTTCACATTGATACTCAGTGATGATTTGATGGTGTTGTTGGTCTTTATTTTATCTACAAAATCCAATCTTGACAGCCCCATTTCTTCAGGATTGGTTGGAGCATTATTTCCAGGTCCAAAACCAAATGCTTCCCTCAACAGGTTTGAGGAAACTTCAATCCCTTGGCAATTTACTGTGGTAGTAAATGCTTCTCTATTATCTCTTATCACAATGTTTCTCCAGAAATTAACAACATTTACATAAGATATACTTTCCAATCTCAGATTGTGAACATCCTCTAATCCTTCGTATCGTCTGATTCTTCTACCAATATTGATAGCCAACTCGGTCTTGTTAGCATCAACAACGAACCCTCTAATGCTTTGGCTCGTTCCAATGTGAACATCATCCTTATCCGCCATTAGAATTTTGAGAAAGATGAAGAAAAGAGCTTTCAAATCTGTGTTCACATAGTGTGTTTGCAGAGAAATATCGATTTAAGAGTTGTATGTAATGTCTTTGTGTATATATCTGTATATATAGAGAAAGTAGGGGATGGTAACTGTCAGATAAAGTGCTGTACGTGCACTGTAGCATTAACCACGATTAAAGTTGGAATAAATGAGATTTTTCCATGTGTCCCACTAGTTGAATGCATGATAGTTGTAACCGTTGGATATTTATAACTGCGGTTATAAAGGATAAGAATAATATCCCATTACTGTTGACTTCATTTAAGTTTGACTGTCTTGTAACGTAAAATTCAGTAGCCTTGGTGTTCAGTAGACTTGGATCAGCAGTCCGCTGATAAAGAAACTCTGCTGAACTTCAATTCCTCTTGTTTTGTCCAACTGATAAACAAGATGAAGTTTAACACCAATGACTGATCTTTCAAGTGAGCTCACCCAACAGGACAATGACCAATCCCTTTGGCAACTTCTTTTGCTCAATTGTCCAAACATAAATAAGTACAAGGAATTGTTGACACCAATGACTAGTCTGCTAAGTGAGCTCACCCAACATAGAAAAGACTAATCCCCTTGGTGAA